>VZRN01004349.1:357560-480837 GCA_013397935.1 Dasyornis broadbenti
TAGTAATTGCATGGCCTTGACATATAGAGCTAAAATACAGGAAGGTGAAAGACTGTATGGGAAGAATGCCCATTTGTGCATTTTATTATGGCTGTTGTGGTCATATCTTCGAAGTGTCATTTTTCACTCTTCCTTCCCATACTGTTGTGTTGATGGCCTGTCAGGTTTCTAAATTTATCTCTTTCATGTCTTTTGTACTTTTCATCTTCTCAAAGCTTGATTCTATTTATTCTAGCCCCTCTACTTCTCTTTCTTTTTCATACTATATATAATTTTTTCTGCTATACTGTATTATCAACTGTGATTGTCAAAACTTGAGTTATTTTCAGCAATATTAGAGTGCAAGACAATGTCAAATGTATGATTTTGTGTGCGCTTCCTCTTTAAATCTCAAGGTACGCAGTGTTCTTGAATAGTAACAATTTCCAGAGAGGATCCTATAAAGCATCTGACAGAAGTGCTAAGATATTAATTAAAAATTCTCACCAATCTGTAAATATATGTCTAATCATTGCCTTTGCAGTAGATTTTCTTGGCAAAAATCCTGCACATGCCTAGAAACATGTAGGCACTTTTAAGGGCTCTAGTGCAACAAGGTTTTGAGTATATGCCCTGAGAGGTGGTTCTGTGAACCATCCACCTACAATACAGAGGAAAAAGTTCCTCATCCAGATCTATGGGGAGAGAAAAATTTTTTTATCATTTTCCCAAACAAATGCATTTGTTTTAATTATACTAGAGGAGATGGAGTCTCAAATGTACAGGAAATTGCTAACTTAGCTTGTTCGTGGTCCTCCACCTTGACATGGCTGCAGCCTCCGTGACCACAGAGCTCCAGCATCTTAAGAAAAATTGAAATGTATTTTGTTTACTCTCAAAGCCAGGACAGAAAAACAGAGTGTCCTGGATCTTACATATACTATTTCCCACAATAACAGCAGCTGGTTTTTTTTTTTGTTTTTTTTTTTTTTTAAAGACGCCTTTGAAAAAAGAGAAATGACAAGTATAGCAGTAAGTCTGCTATTAAAAATCATGTCCTCAATTCACTAGAGTGGTTATTCAAAAATAGCTCACAGAAAAACATAACCCCTGTAGTACTGCCAAGGTCAGTGAGAGTTAAGATGATCTGAACAAATGTGGATTCTGCAACTGAAAGCTTCACATTAACCATCAACAACTTCTGAAATTTCCCTTTACTTGAGGAAGTCAGATCATTGCAACTTATTTCTCTGAGCAAGTTGCTTCTCTCCAGACATTATTTAATATTATCTGAATGACATGATGACAACTGTATCAAAGTGTAGCATCTCTGAGTCAGATTCTTTAGTGAAATAAAGACAGTATTCTCAATTTACTTTGATGACATAACCAAGTATCCTAAAGTACAATTTTTACTGCAAAATGGATTTAACAAATGGAGAGTGTCCAGCTGTTCAGAGGGGAATGCTTTCCAAATAGAGGGTGCCCAAAAGACTGACAAAAGCTCTCATTTGTAATTCAGCCAGGATTGCTGGCAGATTTGGAAGACTCTTTTGTGGGTCTTTTGATTTGCAGACAGTAGAAACAAGGATCTCACCCCAAAGAATAATATACCCAATAATAAGCCCAGAAGTAATAAAAAATTATTTGAGTTATCAAGCTGTAAGTAATCATGCAGCAGGGAACAAGGAGATGCTAAGTGCTATTTTAACATTGGTACAGTATATTAATCACACTCACTCTTAGTTCCATCATCCATTCTTGACCAAAGAAGACTTACTTTTTTTGGTTTTAGTTCTGATGAAAACTCCTTAATTGAAAAACATCTGAAACATTTTCAGTGGATCTATGGAATAGAGGCATTGTCTCAGATCACAGCCATATCTATATTGATTCTGCAGAGTTAAAAGGAGTAACACTAAAAATACCTTTATATTGGTCAGCAGCTCCAAATACCTGCAGGGAGCACAGCTGAGTTAGGCAGTGCTATTTTTATGTAGCCACTTTACACAGAAGAACAGCAGTTCAAATATAAAGATGATGAGGTCATAGCAATGCAAAGAGTGAACAATTAAAATATCTCAGAACCCTTGAGGAGGACTTTGTGCGGGTAAGAAGTGAGCACATATCCAGCAACAAGCCGAGAGTCTGTATCCAAAGGAAGGTACTTGCAGTAGGAACAAAAGGAGCCCAAAGTCAGGTGACCTGACACTCTCCCTGCACTCTAGGTGCAGGATCTCCCGTTTATGGTTAATGGCAACAATACACAGGGAACAAGGTGAGAACAACTCCTTATAAAAGAGTTCAAGAAAGCAATTAAATCTGAATTCCCAAAGAACAATTTTGGCAAGCTTACAATTAGTTCTGATGTGAATATCCTCCTTCCCCTATGTGTTTATACAGTTACAGACACACAGCAGAGGCAATAACTGTGGCCCTGATTCTGTAACAGTTTATCTATCATGACTGAGGTATTTTTATCTTCCTTGCACACCTGTACACAGTGTTCTGTAAATGCTTTTACAAATATCATATTCCATATGTTTTCTTAGACATATGTTACTGTATTTAATACAGAGATCCATTACCCTGAGGATAAAGTGGCTTCCGTCATCTGGATATGTTTATTTTTGAAAGCTTTTAGCACTTCCATAGCTGCATGACAAGTTTAGACTATTAGAGTATACCCTAAGTGTAAACTGAGATTTGAAATCAAAGCACAACTTCATTTATTCAGTATTCTCTGCTCATTCATTTTTTTCTTTTTCTTGAAGATGCCCACCAACTATTTAACAACCCACAATGCATTGTAATGCCATATATGAACTTGTTTTGTGGTAGTAATAAATAACATTTCTTAAGATTGCATGCTGTCTCTCAGCATTCTTCCATTGTGTGGTCAAAATGGAACTATAAAACTTTCAGTAGTCCATGTCTAACATAGCGCTGGTATTATTTACACCATTTTTTGGGTCAGCTTGCTGATTACTGCAGATGTATGTATGCTTGTCTGTATGTTTATATATGCATAAATATACATAAACAAAGGCAGGCAAAGATATGTTTTGGTATATACCAAAAAAACCTTCAATCTCTAAAGGACCACCCATAAAACTTACTCTAATTTAAGTCCCTGACTACAATTTGGATCTCTGTTTTCCTTGGTACTATTTTCATGAGTTTGTAATCTCTGTTATTTACAAAGCCTCAAAACAAGTCACAACTCACCGACAATTCAGTGTCCTTCATTTTATAGGGAACACCAAGAAGAGAGTTATGTGAGCTGATTTTTCCAGCAATAAAACAAAAGTGTTTCATCTCATTTTCCACTCAAAATATTGACCTTCCTCACTGAGAGGTTTTGGTCAAAATCTCTTCTGCTTTTAAAACTAAAGAGGCCTCTAAACCTATGATCTGCAGAGCCAGTAGACAAATAGGCCTAGTTTTAGAGTAGTACCATGACTGAAAAGTCCACATTTCATGGAGTAAATATCTATTTTCTCTAGCAGCTGTAGGGGCTGCATGCAACTGTGTTGCAGAAGGAATGATGTCTTTCTTCCCAACTCATGTGACTTTCTCCATATATTGTATAATCACAGTCTAAAAATTTGTATAAAAGTTCGGTCCTATGGGTGCAAATAAGGATAACAGGATGTAAACCCAGGATTGAATGGCATTAAACATTATTGTGATAAGATCCATGCTTCATAGCTATCAAGAAGTAAACTAGGACTCTAAATTGTTGTAGAGTACAAAAGCAAGTAATAGATTATTTTCATGCATAAAATTAAAATTATATTTTCATTAATTAATTCCCTACATATTTACATCAGCTTTCGGAAAACAGTTTGAAGTTCAAAATTGCCCTTTTTTTAAGAAGTACAGTGGGGAAGAAAAAGGCAGATTACATTTCATTTAGGTACACTACAATTAGAAATGTGTAGATATAATTTTTATTACTAGCAAAACCAGTTCAAACATATAAAAATGTGGTACCTGTATTATTAATTTTTTTTTGTGCCATACAAGAAACTATTTACCATAAAATAACATAATATGCTTCAACTTCAATAAGTACTGTGTTTTTAATTTTGATTGAAGAACAGAAAAGCTGGGGAAAGAAACTCAATAGGAGATTTTTCTGACATTTTCCTAAGTTTCAAAAAACTCCTCAAATTTCAGAACAAAAATTATTATTCAGAAGTTTAATCAGTTTTCTCTGAGCTTAAAAAATTGAAAATAATTATTCCGTTTTCTCCAGTGGTTCACTTAGTCTTGCCCAAGTTCAGCCGATAATGAAATATTGCAATGACAGAGAAGTAAAGGGAGCGTAGTTATGAACAAATTGGTAAATATGAGTGGAAAACCCACAGCAACTTCCATCATTACTGATAGATATATTTATATGTATTTGCCTTTGCTTTTAATATTGTCTTCCCATAATTTCAGGGTTTTTCCTTGAATATCCAACAACAATATTTGTTGACAGTACCACTCATTTAACGAGATGTTTTTAGATAATTAAACCATATGGAAACCAAACTGTGAGATACAACTGGAATATGATACTGGAAACTTCATTCTACACATTACAAAGAACTGATGATTTTATACCAGCTTATAACTTTCCAAAACTGAAAATCTGTTTTCTTGGAAAATTCTAACTTCTCATCTGCCCATCATATGTTTTATTATCTTACCTTTTCTACTCAAGCTTTAACTCTTCATACTATGAGTAAGGCATGGGAAGATCTTCCCAAGTTAGGCTGCAGTCGTAACTTTGCTGTGAGCTGCAGACCATTTTTCTCCAGGAACACCAGAGGAAAGAGAGAATGCAGGAGTAGGAGGCTCTACCCACCTGTCCAATGCACAGTGGGAAGAACCAGAGCTCCTCGGAGGTTGCTTTACCTTTGCTGTAGATTGTAAGCAAATGCAGCTTTACTCCACTGTACAGAAAACCCAAGGCAAGCAGCAATGTCACTTATTAGGAGAAATATCTGCTAAAAGTTGTGTACATTTTTTTCTCTGCTTTGCTGTTTGAAATAGGAGGGAGCTGTAGTGAACAAGGAGTGGAGGTATGGGACTGAGGCAGGTTCTCCTAAATCTCAGCAGCCTATGAAACCAGGAGTTGGGTGTAGGCTATTTAGCAGTCTGAAGGGGTTTGCGTAAATACTGTGAGCAGTTGATGCTTGGAAAGCTTCCTGAAATTCTTTAAAGAAACGTGTTTCCTTGTGTTAAAGGAATATCATACAAGCTCTTACTATGCTAAAACCAATGTTCAATTCCATTTTCTTCACCAGCAAAATACCAACAGAGTTCACTAAGTTTTCCAAGGGCTGAGGAAGGGAAAATCCGTTCACAATATAGTCTTGTTAAACGTGAAGAGTTCACTCAGGACAGTGATCAAGATGATATGGATGTTATTTATAACTAAAAAGATCACCCGTAGACAAGAGAAGTATTGAAACCCAATTGAGCCTGAAGCATTTGTAGGGTACCCTAGAACTGTGTGAAAGTCATGCTTTTGCCTTAAATAGAAGGTATTAGAATACTATGAATAGTGTCCATACGTACCAAAGGTCACTGCTTTTAAAAGGTCATCTCAGACAAACCTTAAATTCTTCTGAAGCCTTTCCTCCACACCGCAATCTAAGCTAATAACACAGAGTATTCCTAAAACTCTGAATCATGTGTTTCCGTCATTAGCCGTGGCACCTTAGGTGTCCCAGGGCTCCTGCAAGCAATAATTGTTCTGTCACTTTGTAACACAGCAGACAAAACAGGGGCGTGCACAGCCTAGGAATAGGCAATGGTGAACATTTGCTTGACTTACTGCACATATAACAAGATACTCAAACATTCAGTTGTCTGCTAGCCTGCGCAAAGTGCAATTCTACATAAAGAGAGAAAACATTCTTTGCTTCCGTTTGAACATGCATTAAGATTGCTGTCCTCTTCAGAGCTCGTAGTTGAAATTACCGGTCAGAAAATTGAATGGTCAGAAAAGCAAAAAAGTGTGTTTTTAAAGCTTTTATTATATTAGACCTGTTATTGAGCTGAGGGAAGAAAAAAAATAAATGCTTTTCATGCTTAGAAACAATTAATATTCAGCTCTCACCTGATTTGGCACTGAATTTGTCTTGGATTACTTGGAAAATTGTCTTCTTCATAATCTTTTTGTTATGGGCCTGTAAAGCAATCCTAATGATCTGGACAAGCCCTGAAGCATCTCTAAGGCTTTATGGAAAAATTAATTGAGGATTCACTGCCCTTGGAATTTACTACAAGTGGAAGTTAATAGCTCAGGCAAATTCTCTCCCATATGTTAATAAACTACCATGGCACTGTGGTGCTTCTGTCTTTGCTTCTCCTCAGTTATTATTCCTGTATCATCTCAATTAGCTTCTACAGGTTCTGATTAATGTAATTCCCACCTAATCCCCTTTCCCTTTTTCCCTTTCCTGTGTCAGCAGCATTTCAATATGTAATCTCTTACTGTGTACACTTGTTTATTCCATGCATTTCAGCACATTTTCTAATGGCCACTTCCCATTCTATTCTACTCAAACACTAAATCCATAATTTGCTAGAGAGCCTTCCCAGAACTTCTACAGCTGGCTTGCTTGCTGTCACTTGCTCTCTCTCTCTCTCTTCCTCCCCATCTATCTCACACAGAAAAAAATTCTAGTATTTCCAGTTTCAAATAATCTAGAAATATCTATTAGGAGATAGGAAGCTCTGTTTTTTTTTCTTTTTTCTGTTGCATTTGCCACTGCCTTGCTGTGTAATCTCTTTATTCGCCTTGTCCTTCAGGTCTGCAGCTTGGGACAAGACAGGATGGAGCCATTGTGTCCTATTAAGCCACCAGCAGCTGAGTTCTGCTGAGTGACCACTTATTTGCCTGTAGATCACGACAGGATGAAAGTTATAAAAGCATGAAAGCTCATGCATGCATGAGCTGTCTTCATGGCCCTGTGCAAGAACCAAATACAAATATACTCAGACATATTTATATAGATAATATTTCTCACCCCACCTACTTGCAACAGTAGGAAAGGATAGTTTGCTTCTCCTATTAGAGCTTAATCAGTAGTTTAGAAATAATATGAGCATATATATTCACCCACATGGCTCTCACTGCACTTCCAATCTCCCTAATTCCTGAGTGCAGGCAGTTGCAGTATTGCTCAGGTTGAGACACATGCAGAAGCTCCAGAGGCAGACACTACTGAAGTTCTGCAGAACAAAGAAACAATATTGTAAAGGGGAATTGGGTATTTTATCCTCTCTTCCCTGCTTTCCTCCCAGTACGTCATCTAATTTAGGTAAACCTCAAATCAGTGTAAACAGAAAATTCCACTTGATTATCAGAAGCAACGGTGACTTATGGTTAACATATTTGTTAAATTAGACAAACTTTTGTGGCACTACTGAAGTCTAAAATGCCTGAAGGCCAGTTCAAATACCATTAGTATAGGCTAAATTGAAACATGTTTTCTATAGAAAGCAGCCACTTCTCTTAAAGAGAAAAACCTCTTCAATTTCTTAAAAGAAACAAGCTTATTTTTCTGTGTCTAGTGTAGCATGTCTTTAAGAAACTTCTCAGTATTTAGGCTATAACATTTTATTTCCACAGGGAAGTGAAAGTGCTTCTTTAAAGTAAGAATTTTGAGAGAAACAGAAACGAGCAATATTTCTCTGCTTGATCCTGCATTTTCTACCAAATAAGATATTTACTCCTGCGAATAGTCCTAGTAATTTTAAATTTCACTTCCTTATGAATTTTTGTTTACTTCAATCATTTTTTTTTTATTTTTATTGTAGTAAGAAATCATTTCAGTTGGATCACTGGCACTATTGACTGGTATATGTACTGCCAGGTCTCTGCAAAATAGCCAATAAACACAGGTTTGATACCTGGTACAATTGAAAGAGTAAATAAAAGGTATGAAAAATTATAAAAATTAGTTACCTATTAAATTTCGGTTAGATTTTTGCTATAACACAATAATAGTGTGCTTGACTTTCCCAGAATAATAATATTTACTACAGGGAAAGAATTCTGATTTTAAAGTTCCTACTGTACACCCTAGAATTTGGTTCAGCATGCCGGTTCATCAATAACATTTTTTAATTCTTGATGCTGTCATGATAATACATATGGAAGTCAGTCTATTCTCTCAAGTACTCTATTTTGCTCTGCTTTGTACATATCTTGCATATATCTGCTCTTTATTTCCTTTTTTTTTTTTTTTACATTTACATTTTACTTCATAAAAAAAGCTAAAAAGGCAATAGCCATTTCTGTCTGAAATTACTGCCTAAAATGGCAACAGTAATTACAAAAAAGGCAGTGTTTTGAAAAACAACAACAGTAGGTGCTTAAATTTTGGCTCAGGATTTCTGTCTGAATACAGACTGTGTGAGTTCTTCCAGTAATTCTTTATTTTAGTATCTTCTTCTATAACACATAGAAAAGAATTTACTGCCCATTTCTTAGCTTCTGATACATTTTCACTATGCCTTTAAATAGCCAAAAGACTATTCATTATTTCTTGAATAGCCAAAAGACAAAGATCATGGTCTCATCTTTAAAACAGGGAGTGCATCAAATACAGCAAATAATAACCGTCTCCAAAGGTAAGGTAAACTTTGTCAGGGAAACTAACATCTGTGAACACAACTTTGGTATATAGGTCTAGGAGGCTAATAACTTCAAGATGCAGTTGAGATTCTGAAATAATTCAGTGCTTCCTTCCTCCTTACTAAAATCAATCTAGAATTCCACTTTCAGTGTAATTCCAAATAACCTTTAAATATTCCTTTAAAAATACCCTCATCTATCTAAGATATATGTTGAATGTTAAGAAAAAAGAACTTAAAAATTCCAAGCATCTTATTAAATTTAACTCAGAAACAGTGATATAATCAACAAACATTAGCAAATTCAAAATCTTTGTTAATGCTAAGAAATAAAGTAGGCTAGAAAATATCCTGTTAAAATATTTTATGGACAAGTCACTTTTGAGAGCAGTGATTATAGAAGCCATTCTCAGATAAAAACACTTTATGAGAATGATTTGTGGTTTTCTGTAGTTAGAAAAAAAATGCTCCCTGTTCTAGTCTGCTGAGCCAGGGAAAAAAAAAAAGACAAGAAAGAAGATCTCAATATTGAATAACAGAGAAATAATGGTGACCAATGATACGGAGAGTGCATCATCATTAAACAGAAGCTAAGGTCATAATAAGATTTCCTTGCAAAGATAATTTTGAAAAAAATAAAAAATGTACAGCATACAGATCTTTCATCTCTATCCCTTCCCTTCCACATAAAAAAAAAAGACCCACAGAAAGAGAATTCTTTCTTTCTCATGATAAAGGCAAAATACACTGTATTTTGAATGACAACATTTGAAATCCTCAACTGCTCTAAGTACTGCCTACTGCAGGAGTTTAAACGAAATGCCTAAGGCAAATCAATATTCTCCTGCCTTATTCTGTCATACTTGGGTCTTTTGCGATTTGGCAAAGTTTAATATTGCTGTATCTGAGCCAGTGGTGAAATCTGTGAGACTGTATATGGCTAAGAGGCTCCCACACAAGTGATTACCTGCACTTAAAACAAAACTAAAAATACCAACTAATAATAATTAAAGAAACATTTTGTTTTCAGGCTTTAACTGAGAAATCTACATGCCCTGATTCATTATGAAGATCTTAGAAAACTCTTGAAAGAAAAGCTCTCCAGCTTATAAACATGCATTCTAAATTTAGCCACAGATACCTCTACCTTCGTATTTCTGTCAATGCATGCATTATTGATTGCATTCATTACTAAGCAATGGCTCATATCTTCAGTACAAAACAGATTCCTTAAAATTTTTATGAAACACAAATATTTCAGCTGCTGCTTTGGAGAAAAAGTACGACTGGATCACTTTAACCATCTCTTTGTCCAGTTTAACAACTTGATTTGGAGTTTTGGTTTTTTTACTTTTGAAGATAGGAGAAAGGAGAAAAATGAAGGCTCTATAACAGGGGCTGTGAAGAGAATCAGCTCTCCTACGCCCCTAAGTATGAAAGTTTAATTCTTTTCTGTCCTTCAGTTTGCTTCTCTGTATATCTGCTGCTGTGCACTTGAAGAAGGCTTCTGACATCTCCAGGGCTAATAATAGGGTTGCCAGATAGCAATGTTGTTCCTGGAGCAGGTTGTCACAGATCAACAGGCTGAGGCAATTATGGTGAGTAAAAGTAAAAGCAGTGAGTGAGCAGAGGCAGGCTGTTGCTCTGTTTGCCTGGGGGATTTTCCCAGTGATATCAGCTTTGACCATTAGATGACCAATTACAGCAGCTAACAGAGAAATGGAGCACGTCTGTCTTCAGTGGGGGCAATTGAGAATGTGAAGGACAATAGAACGGCATCTGCTTCATTGCACATAAAGATCCTGAAATTCCAGTTACAAGGCCCAGCTGAGAGGAAATGGGCTTGAGGATGGGCCATATATTAGGGAAGGGTTGAACTGCAGAGAGGTATGTAAAGGAGGTTCAACCAAAACTTCTGTAACTCTCAGCCAGTAGGGTTTGAAGCAAGAAAGCAACACAGATGAATTTTGCCTTCTCATTAACAACTGAAGTCACATATGGAAATTGGCTATTTTCAATCACCTAGAATAATGACCTTTCTAATGTCAAAAATGCAAACAGCCCTGAAGGTTCACCTTATTATGATATTAATTACTTCTAAAAAAAGAAATATTTTGAGTCATTAAAACATGGACATTTAAATTCAGAATTCAGCTGTACCATCTGAAATTTTCTCTTAGATCCATATATCAGATTTTGATATGTAATTCTTTAAGTCAATCTTCATTTTCTTATATGTTTAAAAAAATCTAAAGGAAGGACTAATAATGTTAAATATTCTTGCTCAAATAAGGTCTTTGACTGGATAATGTCATTTTTAGCCACTGTATGAGTAATAAAATTACACAAGATGTAAAAGAAAAGTAGTTTCTCTGAAAAAGTAAAGCACTGAAAGGAAAGCATGTGAAGAAGCTAAGCTATGGAGATATGAAACTAAACTCTGTACAGCAGAATATTTTTTCCAGATTTTTTTCAATAAATAACTAGATTTATGAAGATTAAAGTCTTACATTTTTAAAGCTTTTTCTAAACGGAGTTTCTACTTTCTGAGATAAGAGCCAGTCAGCTTGTATGTTCCTGGCTGTAACTTCCCAGGCTACATTTGAAAACATTCCCCTTTGTAGATATAGGACTAAATCCTGTATCCTTTGCAGATCAATAAAATAATCCCATCTATCTCTATGAGTTACAGATATGGCTATAATGCTAATTTTTTTTTTTCCACATTTGTTGCACCTTATTGCGCATGACATTTTGCTTCACATGATATTTCCTCTCTTAGACTGTACCCAACAATGTGAAGGAATCCCAGACTTGTCAAGATAGAAGAGATTCACACTGCATTAATCTTTTAATTTGTCCTTTTTCCAAGCTCAGTGTTTGAGATTCTTTCGTCATCATTTTTATTCATGTCTGAAACTAAACACCCTTCTATTGTTGAATTATGGTTCCTCATCAAACTGTTCTTTTCCACTGAAGTCTAAGAGCTTCCACGAGGCTGTGCTTCAGATTTGTGATGATAACAGTTTTGATAGCAGATGTTTTAATTACTGCTGAGCAGTATTTACACAGCACTGAGTCCTTTTTTGCTTCTCACAGTCCCACCAGCGAGGAGGCAGAGGGTGCAGAAGAAGTTGGGAGAGGACACAGCTGGGACAGCTGATCTCAACAGCCCAAAGGGTTGTCCCGGACCATATGGCATCATCCTCAGCACATAAAGTTGGGGGAAGAAGAAGGAAGTGAAGACATTCAGAGTTATGACATTTATCTTCCCATGTAACTTATAGCATGATGGGGCCCTGCCTTCCTGAAGATAGCTGAACACCTGCCTGCTCATGGGAAGTGGTAGATAAATTCCTTGTTTTTATTTCCTTGCATAAGCAGCTTTCCCTTCGCCTATTAAGCTGTCTTTATCTAAAACCCACTTTCACCCTTCAGAGTCTCTTCCCCATCCCACTGAGTGTGAGTGAGCATCTGGGTGAGGTTTAGAATCCTAACAGAGTTAAACCATGACAGAGACACTATCCATAGCTGAATTCAGCCACATTATGGGGCTACCTCTGAAGCCACATTTTTCACAAGAACATATAATCCCACTTTACAGCTTATAAAAACAGATGTTCTTTGGGTTGAGTACTCTGCAGGTATGTTGAAACACATCAAGCCATGGAAAACTATTCTGATGTTCACTTTCAAAATCTGAAAACAGAATGCAAGAAAAAACATCCACTCTAAATATTTTAGTAATAATAATAGTAAATTAATATTCATCATAGAACAGATTTATTTCTAGCCAATGTTTTTCCCAGCACAATGCTATTTCATAAATATACTATTTCTTGGGAAAATTCTTTCTTACATTCTCCTGCTTTGATTAGGCTTCTTGTTGCTCATATGTAAAAAATAGTGTACATGTGGGATAACCACTGCATTCTCTACAGTCTTTATTTCTTTTCTTTCTTAGTTCTTTACATTTTTCCTAATCTGTCCCTAAATCTTGAACATCACTCTACATCTGACACGTACTGCTATTTCTTCTTTTGGATTCTACCTTTAAACAAAGAATCCTCGCTTTTCTGAAAGTGTTTAAAATGTTGATCCACCGCAGTAAATACACTGTCTCCAGCCAGCAGTGCTTTTAATTAAAATGTTTATATTTAGATGAAACCCATTCTTTGCTATCTGTAAGGCTCAGTCCTGCCCACCACATCTTGAAATCACGAAGAAGGGTCTATGTGCCTTTATTTTTTATACTACTAAGTCACTCTACTATGAAAACAAGATGTGTTAATAAGTTTAAATTAAATAAATAAAAATAGATCTGTGCAGTGCTGGAAATGGATAGACTTATCAGGAGAAGTGCAAGTTCAAAGGGTAGAGGAGAAATCTGTCCTTAATCAGATTTTGTGTCAAACAGGTGAAGAAGGACTCACAACCTCTGGTAGCCCTTTTCCTCTAGCACAAATGGAATGCCCCTGGCAGCCTCATTCTGCCAGGAACCACAGCATCTGCTTCAGCCAAGCTCCCCAGCACACATTCAGCTCTGGTTTACAAATTAGAGGGCAGCTGAAAGCTACATCCTCCTCCTGGACTTTTCTGGGCCAGAACAAGAATATCTGGGATATTCAAGCAACTCCAGTAATATTAAGTCAACAGTGGAAAATGTTTGAAAGCTATCTAAGAAAGCTTGGTGGGTTAATAAAGCAGTAAACACTTGCACATTTAGTTAAATGTCTTGGTAGAGAAACACAAGATAGAACATAAGGTCACTTACACCTTTATTTAAGCTCTCTATAAGATAGAGAGCTTAAATAAAGCTGCATACTGATATTCTCTTCCTTGATACACATCCATGCTAAACCAGTCTAGAGAAAAACAGGAGAATATAAACAAAAGAACACAGCTGGGAAAAAAATGCAATTACACTTTTGCAAACTATACAGCATGCTTGACTCCAATTTAAAGCACAGGTGTCAGTTTCATTTTTTATAAATCAGTTCACCAGTTCCTTCTTGGGAGGTAACTGCTTAGAGTTCTCACATGGTTGCTCTCCTAGGGGAATCTAATTTCTCAGTTTCAACATGCCCAAGGCATCTGCTTTTCTTACTGACAAGACACAATCATTCTGTCACTGACATCAGAGGAATCATCAGTACATTTGACAACAGTGATGTTCAGCACTGAATATAGCTATTATATCCACAAAAATAACATGGCATCTTACTAAAAAAGTTGCAAAAAGAAGTGCTTGGAAAGCTTCTATTTATGTAAAAAAAAATAAAAATTAAGATTATTTTACTTCTACTGTTAACATTTTAAGAAGTGGCTTTTTAGGACACACAAAAGTCGTCTTACTCACAGCAAACTCTGCCTGGACATATGCAGAAGACACTGAAGAAATATTTGTATGGCAGTATTTTACATCAATTATAGATAAACTAGCAAATCCTATGAAACTGTTGCTCAAAGAAAAGTTGATATTCACAGCAAGAAAAGGCATTTTGATTTTTTTTCTATTCAGAGAAAACTTTCAGCTACTTTTGTATTTAACTTTTTTTTGAATGATATTTCACTCTTTGACTACTGTGCTGCAAGCTTCAACAAGCCTTAGGAACTAGACTGTGGACCATTATAAGCTATACAAAAAGTGACATAATCAAATTTGAGCACTTAAAAATATTTCCCTATAAAGGTTTTGTGGTTAGAGCCCTTGACTCTTTACTAGAAACACAAATACCCTGTCAATACTACAGAACACAAAGCACATGTTTCAGATACATATGTGTTTCGTAATTAAAAAAACACTGGTTAGGAAAGTGGAGGCCAGTTTTTGTTAAAGAATATGAGTTAAAGGATATCTAAGTCCATCTATTGTCTCTGCAATAGACTTACCACTTCCATTTGTGTAATAAAACATTTGGGTTCTTTTCTTGGAGTGTATCTACTATACAATTAGTAGTATGGCTACGTTCAACACTTTAAGAGTTAGGAGTAATGTTTGCAATTATTTGGTTTTTTACAAGCTAAAATTCCACTTTCTAATGTCTAGAAATGGTATGCAAACTTTAATAAAATGTCTCCTGAGGGGTTTTGTTGTTTAAGTGAACCTGGTGCCTCTGAGCTGTCTTCATGCTCAGGAAATAGGTATTGCCTGACCTCAACACCGGTCTTCTCATTTTTTACAGTGAGCACCAGTGCTCTGTTCTTCTCAAGGCTGATTTGGACCTTTCTTGGTAAGCTAAATTTTTTTGTCATTTATTATTGACACTCATAAAACCAGACAACCTTATACAACTCAGGACATAATTCTCCTCAGCACGAGGCAATCAAATTGATATCTTTGGTAAGTTGTCAAGGGCTCATCAAAAGAGTCCAAACATCTAGCTTGGAAATTCAAGTTATCTTCGAGGAACCAGAAACCTATTTCAATTTTAGTGGGTTAAAATTCTATAATACAAAAACAATTACCATAACAATGACAGTTCTTCATGTTCCTTAAAATCAGAAAATAGTAACAGCAACAGCATAAAATACTATGTCTATTTACATTACAGTAGCACACTAAAAGGTCACAACCTAAAGCTGATGGATACCTCTCAGCCTTAGGTGCTGCTTCAGAATCCGAGCTTACAGCTTAAATAAACATGGCAGAACAAGGATTGAAGTATCTTTTTGCATAAGACTTAGAAGAGCAAGACCAAATCCTTGGGTCTGGTCAAATGCTTGCCTTTCTCTGACTTTCATTCTACATGCTAGTCCCTAATTTGAAACAAGTAATTAAATTTCGACAGAAATACCCTTTCCCTTGCATTTTTGAGTATACTATCAATAACTTCAGTTCGGCGGGACAGGGGATGAGATACCACGTGCAAAGCAGACTGAAAAATACAGTCTGTTTGACATCAGACATACTACAAAGACAGAGAACAAGTTAACATTTCTCTTCTGACCTATAGACATCATATAGTATCTATTTTAAAAACAATGACAAAGAACAAATGAAAAACCAGTGTAAGACTCTGGTTGCATCAATGCACACATAAGCTTACTGTCTCTTAAAATACCGTGCCTTGAAAACAACTTCACTGAAAAATAATATTAAAAAAATGGTCTTTTGGTTTTTTGTTGGGTTGTTTTTTCCTCCAGCAGAAGGCAGTGTATAGTCCATCTGTTTTATAAGAATGTTTTATAGTTTGTTTACTGTGTAAGACTTGTTCAGAAGGTCAATACAATGCAGACTAGCAGTAGGAAAGAGGCAAGTACATATTCATACTTGAAAGAATGGCATCATACATCAGTTGTCTCCAGAATCATTAAATTATGGCCCTGAAGAAATAAAAGATTAAATTCACAATTTAATAATTCTATCGCAATTCTTTAATAAAAGCTGCTGAGGGCATTTTTTCTTTTGATAAAGACATTTGAAATATGAACCTGAAATAATATTTTTACAAGTAAATAAAAATGTGTACTGGTCACTAATTAGTTGTCCTCTGTGGCCACTGAAAGTAAAAGCAGTTAGAATTGTACTTTTTGTAAATATGACTTCAGGTTTTCATGGATTCCAGCAGTTGACATAATCTAAGCATATTTCAGAGGAATTGGGTAAATTTCTGTAGGTTCCTTTTCATGCCTATGGTTTTCCTCTCATTTTATAGATTTTTATCTGATAGGACTTACATGCAGTTACAGAATTGAAGGCTGGAATGCCAAAGGTTTGTCTGTAATGCCTTTATAATATGCCTAAAATTTTAGATATCACAGCATGGAGACTTCAGAGACAGCTGAGGATTAAATGAATTCTAAAAGTGTCTGTGAAATATTTTCTTCCCTTTATTTTTGAAGTTAAAATATTTACTAGCAATAGCAGAATATGATTTATTTTACTGACTGGCCAAGGGAAAAACCCACTGTTGTCCTAACATTCCTGCAAAAGAAATAAAAACATCTGTCTAAGGGATAAATGACCTATCACTCCTTACAAGGATTAAAGGTTTTAAGCACTCTGATAAAAAGAAAGTGAGCACGAAGGCGTGAAATCAATTCAAACTTTACCTTTGGGCCACATGGAAATTCCCAAATAACACACCTGCCATGTTTTAACACAGATCATTGAAAACTTGCCAGCATGTACTTTTTTTTTCCACATTCCTCCAAATTTCCATTTCCCCGAGCCACTCTTTCTCCCTGTCACACACAGGCACAAAGGAGTCAGAAATCCCATCTCACACCTCGTTTTGAAAATCCAGAGAGTCCCCCAAACTTTTGATTCTTCTTAGGTATACTCCTATGCATAGTAGGGATGCTTTGATAGAATAGCCACCTTAAGGCCCAAATAGTTTAATTTGTTCAGCTGATTAACAACGGCAGAGAAGGAACTTACCAGTTAGTAGCACTAAACTGTATTCTACAAGGAGTTCAGTTGAAGTCAGCAGGAATGTAGAAGGAATGAAATGTTCCTCAGTTGGTCAAAGCAAGTCAAATATTGAAAGTAATTATTAACCTACCTGGTGTCATATTGACATGAATATCGAGTGAATTTCTCTATGGAGTCCAGCCTCAACCATGCAATACTTGGATTAGCCCCTGCGTGGGATGTGACAGACTGCACACTAAACCAATTTTTAATTTGAAGCTGGAAGACAATAAATTCTTAGGAAGGTACATAAAGAGGCATCTTCATAGGTTGTAGCTAGTATTAATAAAATCTAAATTACTTGATGACTAAAATGAACAAAAAATCCTCTCCAACAGAGCCAATAAGTAACTGAGGAGTAAAGGTGAAAGATTAGTAATGTGTTCAAACATAGAAGGCAAGGAGAGCTGTGACACAGACACCAAAGAAGGACAGGAGCTTGTGCTGGGTGACAAAGTACTTATGAGTCAAACACAGCACTTTCACAACCAAAAAGAAGGTGAAAGGGAAGCAAATGTTATACAGAATTAGGTTGCATTAAGAGTTATAAATTTAAACCTAAATGAGTTAATTACCCTGTTCTACTTGGTGTTTATTAAGCATCAGTTGGAGTCCTATATTCAATTTTAAGCATCACATTTGAAAAATGACAGGCAAATTAGAGAGTTCAGAGAGAAATATAAAATGATTAAACATTTAGTAAACAGGTCCCACGAGACACCATCTAGGAAAAAAGAGTGCTGAGGGGAGACATGATAACTGACAAAATATGCTGGGGGATGTAACAAAAGGGACAGTGAACAATAATTCTTGCATAGTCTTCTCTGACTGACAAATAGTAGGTGTACTGGGAAACTACAACAAGGAAATTGTGCTTTAGATAAAACAAAATCTTTATAAGAAAGGTCTAGGCTTTTGGGAATATGTTACAGGGAGGATATTTGATCACCTTCATTGGAGGTTTTCAAGGTTAAATAGGCAATGTCAGTCCTCAAGATATCAGGACAGTGTAGTCTTGCTACATTTTGTAGGGAATGGACTCATTGGCTTAAGAAGTCCATTGTGAGCCAGGTCTTTCATGTGTCTTTATATGGATGTGGATATGCAAATACACACCTAAATAATTCAGAGCAATATATGGAGAAGTATATGTGACGGATAAGTCTTCTGTTATGACACATATGCACTATCCAATATCTCATAAGTGAAGACACAATAAATGTCATAACAGGGAGTGGTCATTTTTTATACAGAATGGATTTTCTCCTTTCACTGTCCTCCAGAATGAAATGCTTTTTACTTGACAGCTCTGCAGTGCAGAAACTCCTTAAATAGTGGAGAGCAGGGAAATACAAAAGGTAGTTTAACTTTCACTAACTTCCAAGCTCTGCTAACAAATGGTGTATCTAGACACAGGCCCTGAACTAGAATTTTGCATTTGAACAACCTTTGCAGATTTATTTATTTATTTATTTATTTATTTATTTATTTATTTATTTATTTATTTATTTATTTATTTATTTGCAGACTGCATCTGTATTAAAATTCATGGCAGAACTGCACTTAAAGGTTGTAAACTCTTAGAGGGTTGGGTCTAGCACAGGGGTGGATAAGGCTTCCAGACAGTCTTGGCTTATGCATGACTAAAAGGGTAGGAATGTCACAGCCAGCTGCTTTAGCCTAGTTACTTGGTTTTAACCTTTTTGTAGACAGGGACGGCCCACTCTACATTTAAGGACATTCTTTGCTTTGAGACTGTTGCTGGCAGATGGGTTGGTTAGCTACCTTATTCTCAGTCTAGGCAAGTGGTATCTCAGTGTATGCAACTGTGCTGCTAATAAGGGCTCTTACTGGCAGGGAGAAGGATAAGACTGAGTGCTATCTGCTCAACACAGTTTTACTCCAAAACTCCCACCTCAAAACCACCGGCTACCGCATTCTTGGAAAGCACAAAATGTGAATGATCATTTTACAAATACTGGATATCTGACTCTTTTCCACAAATGTTTGCTATTAGCTGAAACAGAAGACAGGATAGTTGAGGTGTCTGGGTACAGTAGTGCTTTACACCACCTAGATATGCACAAGTCTATGGGGCCAAAAGGGGTCCACCCAAGAGTACTGATGGAGTTGGGGAAAGTGTTCACCAAGCCTCTCTACCACTTACCAGAAGCCCTGGCTCACTGTGGAGGTCCTATGTGCCTGTAAGTTAGCAAACGTGATGGCCATCTACAAGAAGGGCCAGAAGGAGGGTCTGGGAAACTACCAGCCTCGGCACTGGGGAAGCTCATCTTGAGGATGGTCACATGACATGTACAGGATAACCAGGGGATCAGGCCCAGCCATCATGGGTTTGTGAAAGGCAGGACCTGCTTGACCAACCTGATGTCCTTCTGTGGCAAGGTGACCATCGATGTGGATAAGGGAAAGGCTGTGGATGCTGTCTACCTAGATTTTAGTATACTGGATGGTATCAGAAATACTGTGGGCAATGAAACTAGGGCAGCAATTGTCCTCCTGTGCTTATCCCTGCTGAGGCTGCACCTTGAATATTCTGTTCAGTTTTGGGTGCCTCACTACAAGAAAGACATTGAGGTTCTGGAGCATGTACCAAGAACAACAGAGCAGGTGAAGAGTTTGGAGCACACAAGTCTTATGAGGAGGAACTGAGGGAGGTGTGGTTATTTAGCCTGGAAAAAAAAAGGCTCAGGGAAGACCTTATCAGTCTCTATAGCTTCCTGAAAGGAGGGTGTAGCCAGATGAGGGGTGGCCTCTTCTCCCAAGTAACAAATGTTAAGACAAGAGGAAAGAACCTCGACCTGCACCAGGGGAGGTTTAGATTGGATATTAGGAAAAATGTCTTCTCAGAAAGGGTTGCCAAATACTGGACCAGGCTACCAAGGGAAGTGGTGAAATCAACACCCCTGGAGGTATTTAAAAGATGTGTAGATGTGGCAGTTAGGGGCATAATTTAGGGGTGGATTTGGCAGCACTAGATTTACAGTTGGTCTCTATGATCTTAAATGATTCCAACTTAAATTGGATGTGTTGATCAGATGAGCAATATTTGCTTGGTTCTAGGTACTTATACTGCTTGGTAAGTAGATATTATAAAAAGGATATTCCTAAACCTGTAAATAGGTGTTGAAACACTGAGAAAAACAGAGAATTCCAGTGATGCTATCTTTATTCATGAAAATAAACCAGGAAGAAGAAATGGGCAGGAAATAGAGTGAACAAAATTTTTAAATGTTTTCATGTTCTTTACTCAGTATTTCCTTTTGCAGGTGTGGCTTTATTTCCATTCCATAAGAATCTCATTTTCAGAAGAGGGAGGAAAGAAAAATGTCAACCTGATATACTTGCTGTCTAAATTAAGATACTCAGTTGGTTTTTGTTGCTTTGATAGCAACAAAGCTGTCTCTCTCTTTCTCTAGTGGTGAAGTCTGCATATGGTTTCTGGTCTGAATAATTTCATCACCTTCACACTGTAGCCACTGTGGCAAATCTAATTAAGTATTTCCTTGTTTTATATAGGACAGTGCAACCAAAAGCTGCTGCCTTCGTAAGTGTAGTGATGTGAACAGCTGTACCATACATTGTAAAATACTGCCTTCAGAAATTTTCATTTTACTGGTAAATGTCACTATTGTTTCATGTGTGAAACACTGCAAGTCTCCTTTAATTCAATATGACTGCAAAGCACTATCATTTGATAAAAGTCTTAAAATAAAACTGTCAACAGAACACGGAAAAAGAGCTAGAAAAGTTATTCTAATATGCAATACTTGCTGGTATCTTCGGACTAAGGGGATAATGGAGGCAAGTTCCCCTTTGCAAATTTCCCCCTTGCAACTGAAATTATGTTAGGTCTTCTGTTGCCAGAAGACCCCAAGCATCTCTAGTAGGGCTATGATCCCTTTTCTCCATGCATTGTAAAGACTAGTGCATAGGCCAAAAAGTATAGAAATTCAATAGTGTGATGGTCCCATAGATGGGCTAACATAGTGGTTGGGGGGTTTTTAAGTTTACTGATTTTTAAACAAACTGCTAAATTCTTAGGTCTCCCCTTTTTCAAATAATTCAGTATGAATCAAAAAGTCTGTTTTCCTTTTCTTTTTTTTTTTTTTTTTTTTTTTTTTCTTTCTTTTTTTTTCCTGCCGTGGTCCTCGCTAACTNTGAAATGTTTGTTTTCCTTTTTTTTTTTTTTTTTTTTTTTTTTTTGTCTGCAGTTATGTTGCCTGCACTGAGCTCTGCTAACTTTAATTCTCCCTAAATATCAAGGATAGCCTTTGCAAGTAGTCTTACCAACAAGAAAAATCCTGCTCTTCCCCATTCCTGTCATCAACAACCCTCCCGGCACCTCACTGTCGTGTACAAAAGTAGCAAACAGATCCCTGTAGGGCTCTTGGTGCTGCTTCAACAGCTGAAAGACAGGACCTATTGCCTGGTGATGCAGTCAGTTTCCTTCTCCGGTTTCCTTCTGGATATTGGGTGATCTCGAGGTACAAGCATGGCCTCCATCAATCCATGGAAGGGTCCCACATCTATTGGTATGAAACAGCAGTCTGACAGGACTTACTGTAGCAAGTTGCCATTGGCTCCTGATCACACAATTAAATTTTGCTGTATGCAGATGATTAGAAAACCCTCTGCTAAGAGGGAGATCCAATAGCTACAAAAATAAAAAGAATAGCCCCTCCTTCTGTGTCCCTGTCACTACTGAGAAAGATGCCTTTAAATTTTTCTTTTCCCTGCAGAAATCTTTGCATGGATTTGAAGATAATAAAGGTGCAGCCTTTAAATGAAGTGTGCAAAGTCTAAATACATTGTTGTGAATTAAGTCACAGTAAATTAATCACTGATTACACAAATGAAGATAAAAAGTGGAGCTCACACATGGCATTCACAATGCAGTGTAAACTGTACAGGGCAGGGACTGTTTCTTGCCATGGCAACCTCATTCCTGGATTTCTCCTCAGCCTTCTACATGAAAAAGCTGCACCACTGCTGTTGTGCACTGTGTCACTGATCTAAGGAAAGGGACAGCTCCCACTGCGTCCAGGGAGGAAACAAGAACTGGGAACAGCAAGAAGGAAAATAATATTTATCCCAGAAACAGGAAAATTGTCCAGATTCGCATGTCTTGTTCAATGTAACACCATAAACTTTATGCAGATCTTGTAAGGAACTTCTTGTTTTTCACATAATCCTTTCAGAGAGCCGCAAGAAGTGTGCTCGTGGTGAAGAAAGGATACAGAATTTTAATTTCAAATCTGTCTCAGATTTTTCATAATATAATGTCTTTCTTTATCCTAGAAATTAACAAAATGCTTAACAATTTGTTGTAGTGCACTATGATATATTGACAATTGGAAATGAATATTAGTCATCAAAAAAGGATAAAAAGATGCAATTGAATGAAAAGTAACCATATATATCTATGAATATGCACTAAATATATAAAATATATAAATGTTTATATATTTTTAATATGTGTTTATGTGTGTGTAAAGTGTGTATGTGTATTTAATGTATAAATACATCTATACAGGCAGCTAACACTTAAACTTTAAAAGTAGAAAATTTGACCATGCACAAAAGCAAACATATTAAGCTCATATGAGACTTGCATTTCCAAAGATACTAATTCTGTTGATGCCATGTGTTGTGACTACACTACAAACCATTCATGCTCATTCTTTCTAGCTGGGCTGAGATTAAAACCTATTGAATGGGAGAGAGTGTGCTGCAAAATTCAGAACCGGGACACAAAAACCTTTATTCTTCAGTTACCTTAGATGAGATAGAACATTGTATTCCTGATGTCACAGTGTTCCAACTCCAAAATCTACAAGCAATTTCGTTATGCCTACAGTGAAATAAAATTTGGTGACATTGGATGAGTTGAAGATGAAAAGACTGCATATTGGGATGGTTATGAAGTCCTAACACATGTAACGGAACATTTAGCTCCTGAGAAGACAAGTGGAAACTTTAGGGCAATAAAGCAATAAAGTGAGAAAATCAGTAGAATAAAACTACCCTGGAGATTAAACCAAGCATATATTTATTATTTTGCCTAAATGAGATTATAAAACAAAAATTACATAGTATTATGTGCCCAAGACTGTTATATTTTCCTCAATAGCAGAGTTGTACTATTACAAAAAGTGCTGATGAATCAGTTGAAAATTTTGAATGAAATTATTTGGAATTTTTTTTTAAAATTTATTTAAAATTATAGTCTTAAATTCATTTGGTCATATACAAGCTGCAGATAATAATTGTATTTCTGTTCCCTTTAGAAAGATAGGATTACAGAAACAGGGATATGGTCAGTTAAAAAAATAAATAAAAGATCAACACCTTATGTATATGTAAATGACAGCTGGGTTTTAATAAACACTCTAATATATGTGGTTTAAAAATACAATGTAAGAAGTTTTGCCGTGATTTGAATGCTTGCTGTTCTGAGTGCTTTTCCTGAGACATTAATTTCCACCACATTCCAGTAGGTACCACGTCCCCAGAATCGTTCCTGGTCATAGCACATTCCTCTGTAGACCAGCCAAAAATAACACAGTAATGTTTCTTTGTTTTCTTAAGAAAGTATCATCTCTCCTTGAGAACTAAATTTGTTTTAGTTGCTTCTTCATCAATATGAATTCTTTCCAGTCACTGGGAAAGAGTCTTTACAAAATTAAATATATATATTTTTTAAATTGGCAAAACATATGAATCCATCTGAAAAGCACATACAAGCTTGAGTGCTGCTCCATCCAGCACTGTGTGAAATTTAAAAACAAAGTTCCTGCAGGAGACAGCCATTTTAGAAAGAGTGAAGAATGCTGGCTGCAGAGAAGATCTCTCAGGATATTTGCGCTATTAAGAGTAAAAGCATTTAGGTAAAAGCAAAAGGTTTCTTTTCCTCACTTCAATTTACTCAAATGCACTATATTTATAACAGAACTAAAGACCAGCAGTGAAGAGTCTATGGTGTAAATGCACACGATGACTGGACACTGGACCATTTCTTTAGGCAAAGAGTTCCATTTGGAAGAGAAATCAACAACAGAAAAGTGGTTCTAAAAATAAGCCAAACGTAAAGTAATTTGTATCTTAACCTGCCTCATTGTTTGGTAAATAATCTGATATAACTGGAAAAGAAAGACATCAAGTGTTTGTTTATGTTGCTATGGCTAGTAATCTCCTACTTCAGGATGTAAGCTTTTTTCCTCTTGTCTATTAGAGTCTGAATTAATTCTTTCACTGTACAACTCTATTTCATCTTTGATTGACTGCTCTGCTTACATCAGTGGAACATGGTAGGCTTAATGGATGCATTTTCTATGTAAAAATAGCTAACAAGTGTTATGTGTCTGTGTTTTTTGTCAGCTAACCAAAGATGAGAATAAATAGTCTAAAAAGTTCTTTAACATTATATATTATGGAGTTTTTTCCTATTGTTATTATTCTCCTACTATACACTAAGAATAGATACAATTGTATTGCACAGTCTATTATATAAGAGCTGTTGTTTCATTACAGGCTCTCTGATGATGCTCTCTTCTTTACAATTATCTCATTTCTATAATTTTACAACAGTTTAGGTTTTTTACTTCAGTCTGAAGAAAGATAAGTAGTACTTCAAGGTGGGTGTGTACAAACCTGAGTCCAGTTCATTTGAAAAGTCAAAAGTGGAAAGCTGTTCATAAAGAGTAGTTTGCTTGCTTGGGAACACATTAAATTAGGATACAGATAAAGAGCACACAAATGCCTCTGTCTATACTGCACCCTTTTGGCCAAACTTTCTTTTTTTGAGTAGTTTCAAGCTAATCAGTGTCTGAATTATGATCTTAGTAGTCAACATTTTTATTTAGTCAACTCTTTTTGGAGTTAATAAATGTACGAAATAATTATTTCATTGGCAAAAATAATGAAAGCAAGCAGCATATGGTAGCTGACAAGACCTTACTATTGTTATACAAGAAAAGGAATATCTGACCTTTTCTCAGATGTGAAATTTTCTACCTCGGAGTGTTCTCTTATGAGGAAATATTGAGGTTCAAGTATAGGATACCACTCTTAAAACAGCAATAATTAAATAATGCAAATACTGTGTGTGTAAAAGCTAGCTGGATAGAAGTTTTGTAAAAGATTCTAGGCCTTAGGGTTGATTACAAGCAGCATGAGTCATTAATGTCATCCCAAGCAATCACACCAAGGATATACATACGAGAAGATAGGCAGCAAGACTGTACATGAAGCACTGTTATTGCTTTGGCTTGTAGAAAATCTACTAAAGTTTCACCTTCCATTTCAGACAATTCACTTCTTAAGAAAGATGCTGAGCTACTGAATAGACTGCAATAGAGAGCAATCAGAATTGATTAGAGATCCTCAGAAGATGGTCCACAAGGCAAAATTGAAAAAACAAGGGCTGGATAGCCTCGAAAAAGGTTAAAAATGAGGATGAAAGATGAAAAAGTTCTTGTATTTTGCAGCAATGAATGTACAGATACTAAGAATAAGAGTCTACCGCTAAAGCTGGATAGCCACTTTAGTGGATCTGCTAGAGACACAGCAACATTTCTTTCAATAAGCTGGGCAAATATTTGCACTGGACATGGAAAAGGCAGATTTTTTCATCACCTGGAGAGGCAAGCTGGCTGCCTTCCTCTTGCCCAGCACTATTCTTTTTGTCATGAATAAGACATCATTTCAAGGAGGGAGATACTGAATTCTTATGAATGTCAGTTGTTGACAGATAAATAACACCACCAGGTACTTATATGTTTAATTAAATAATGTAACTGCTTTTTAGAAATATTAATAAGAAGAGCATCACAAAGATAGTGGCAGATATAAATCCACCTATTGCACAGATGAATGAACTTAATGCAAAGTGATCATGTGATGTTTCTCTAGGGACCCTTTCCTCATTTTCTTTTGTGTTTGTCCCACTCATACATCAACTCAAGATTTACTTTGTTGGTTTTTTTTAAATGGAAAGCCCTATATTAGTGTATCTGTTGTATAAATACATATGATTCTATGCATGCTGTATACCGTACATACAGTTTCTATATACAGTATCAGTGATGAGATCATACCCAGACTAAACAAAAGGTTCTTCAGACAGTGTCTCCTAAAGAAAAAAAAAAAAAAATCTTATGTTAATGATGAAAACTTGTGGATCCCCCAAATTTCTTTTCATAATCCACATAAGTGTTTAAATATTTATGAATGCATTCAGCTAAACAAACTTCCTCTATATATTTTGATCTGTCTCTCCAAATACTCTATTTGTCTCACTTAAATCATGACTCTATGATCTAAAGTTTGATTTGCACTTAGATTCTAAGTTAGATATTAAGATAAGCCTTTACTGGCACTTTCTATTGCTGTTGCAATAGGCTTTCATGGCCCATATGAGATTTCTGGCTGTGAAGCATTTTCATTGACTTTATTTTAGCTAACATACGTTTTATTAGCAAAAATGAAATTGAACAAAGTATAATTTTTAGCCCCAGATGAGTACGTTTTCCGAAAACCAGAAACTGTTAACTTTGCAACATCAACAAAAATCTTTCAACATCTATCTTCAAGATTTATAGTAGAGTTCCATGCATTACATCTCAATTGGAAAGATTTTATCTGTGACCTTTTTTCATTCCAAAATTTATAGCATTTGATATTCACTACTGCTGATTAAATCTCAGTAGTTCTCTTGCAGTAATAATGAAATCCTCTTAAAACTTCTTTCCTATTATTAAAATGTCCATTGTTTACAAATATACAACATGATTACCTCTTACTGTGGCTCCTGATTGGTAAAATAATTTTGTAACATTGTTATAAATTTTCAATTTTATAAGAACAATTCCCAGGAGACAAATACTTCATTCACATAGCAAAGTAATTCAGCAATTTACAGTAATACTGAATGGAAAAAAAGAGTGTTTTTCTCACTTCATAAATTACGTATCAAGAAAAATTGCACAATTATCAGCTTATTACTGTGATACCACTCTAAGAAGCATTCCTAGTTCCAGTTACATCAGTATAATGTCGCCCTTGAAAAAAAACAAACATCTGAACTCTGCTAACCTGTCACTTTAAGCTGTTCACCTTCATAAGACCTGAAAGCAGAAATCAGACCCCAGCCTCAGGTTTTCTAATGAACTGGATTTCACAAAACTTCTTCACTTTTTAATGAGGCATTTCAGAATTCTGCCAGGTTTTCCACTCTGTGCAATTTTCCATGCTGCATTTGGAAGGCATACCTTCCGAAATACAGCAGACTGTTGGGAAGCAATTGCTTCTCTCAGCAGCAAGGTGCCACCCACCAGCACTATTTTCTTTCTCAGAAGGGCTGGCTCCAAGGTTTAAGTTCCTACTAAATACTGAGCCGGGAAAACTGTGACTCAAGTGACAAAATCTTTATTTTGATGGGGCAGAAGGTCCTTGATGAATGCCATATTCCTGTGATTGCTGAACTCAAGGTAGACCCACCATGGGACTTTTCCTGGCACAAGATGGCCCGCAGGATGCTCAGGGGCCAGGACCAGCTGCCAGGCTCTGCAGTGAGATGCTGCCCCTTGGAGGGTTTCTGGCTCCAGCTCCTTCTGATCTCAGCAGATCCTTGGCACCTGAGCCTGATGTCTTTGGGGAGAACCACAGCTTTTGTCAGTGCCTACTGTGGGCATTTGCATGTGTGTGCTGTGGCAGGGCATGTGGGGATGGGGATGGGATACTGCAGATGACTAACACAGTTACCTGGCAGTAATCCCAGCTGGGACAAAGCAGAGGTGCTCCTCAATCCCTCTGCTGCTTGATTTTGTTCTCAGCAAAGTCTGATCATTCTCCAGCTATTCTTGAAAACTTCCCTTTGAGCTACTTTATCCTCAGCTGGTTAATTCCAATGGCAAAAGTTAAATTGTGCTACCAGCCTGTAAAATTGTCCTGCCTATTTCCTGCACATCTGCCTTTAATGTGACAAGGCATTTCACTGATGTTTGTAGGACAATAGCACTGATTATATTTCCACCTGAATTAGTTGCAAAAAAATCTGACCATCTTTCATGTTAGACCAGACTAATTCCAAGAAGGAAAAGGTTTGTGTTTTTTACAGTATGATTATTTTCAAAGCCATTGCAAACTGCTAGTCGTCTCTGGTCCATATAGAGTTTGCTGGAAATGTGAAAAACAGTTGCAAAGAAGAGAGTTCTAATCTGTGCAATGCATGTGAGATCACCATACTCAGTTAAAAAAAACAAACAAACAAACTTAATCCCCCCAAAACAACAACAAAAACAATGCCCTCCCAAAAAACCCCAAACAAAACAAATAAAAAAGGCACTTGCTGAGATTAGGTAGCAAAGAAAAGTGTTGAGCACATACAAATGGACAGAAAATATTCACTTATTCAGTAAATCAGAAGTGCCATTGTGTCAGATATATGCAGCCATACAGTTTGTTTCAGAAATAGTATCTTCAAGATGTGCTTAACTTTCTAATCACCAATTTAGTTGTTCAAGAGAAAAAGGAGATAACACATTGCTCCAAATTTCAGGGTCACGGGAGAAATACAGGTCTTAATTTGCAAGAGCTTTGGTATGTAAGTAGTAGAAAGCATTTCATACTATCTCCAAATATCTAAAGTCTTTTCAGCAGCTTGGAAAGAAGGGGTTATAATAAAATTTTAAAATAAATTCTGTTAAAGGGTAATAGCGTGGTAACACAGGAGATGGAGAACTATGACTGCAGCCTCAAGAACAATCTGCAGTCAGCATTAATTGCAAAAATGATCATAATGTTGCCATCTGTTTCAGCAGAACCCATTAACAATTTGTGGTACTTTGAATACGTAAGCCTCTTTGTGCTCCTGGAAAGTCATAGCACCAAAACTCAGTTGTTTCACAAAAATGAGTTCAACGTTAGCAGCTACAGTTCAAGGAATATTTCTCCTATTCCCACCTCCTCCCCTTCCCCTTTTTTAAAAGCCTTTTAAAATTCATTGCATTTGTATAATGTATTAGGACATTAAGTCTTCCAATTGCTTCTCACTATTAAGAGACTCATTTACAGTCTCCATTATGACATAACAGACCTTTTTATTCCTTGCATATGAAATCACTGGTAATGTTTACGTCTAAGATATCTAACTTAAGTGCTCTGAAATACTCCATGGAAGATTGACTCCCATGCTTGCTGTCACTAAGAGGGAATAACTTGGAGAGAACAACTTTCTTACTTAGACGCCTCATATAAGTGCTTAAAATTAGGCCAAGTCACTAGCTGCATAATAAAAGTGTAAGATTAAAAGGTGACACAGAGAAGAGATTTACATATTAGTGCTGCCCTGCCAATAGTGGGAAATTTAGAAATCTTATGATGTACTTTACAATTCTATCAAGCAGCAATACAGAAAAACAACAGTATATTGTCAGAATCTACAAAGTTAATATTCTTTTGTCAAATTTGCATTAGGATATTATCATGCACTGGACTACAGATACACTTCATCCAAACTATTTATCTAGAAGATGACCATGTATTTTCAGAATGCAAAAGAAATACAAACTAGGATGATGGAACTATTAACTTTTTTACCTTTTTTTTTTTTTTCTCAGAAGTGTAAGGTATCCCATCTTATCCTTCAACACTATTTCTGAAGACATGGAAAAAAAGATCTACAATTAGATGCTTAACATCACTCCTTTCATGATATTTTGATGCTGAGACATATATTTCAACTGGATACAGAATGTATTTTTATCAGTTTAGCTCTATGAAATACGAAATTTAGGACCTGAGCAACAACTTTTTCTCGATTTCATTTTGCTTGTGCTTTGGCTCAGTAGAAATGTTATTTATACCTTTCCAAATCAATCTCTTCCTACTCATTCCTCCTCAACTGATGTATGTACCACAGAACTATGAGCTCTTAATCTACAAATGCTGCTTTGAGAAAACTTGTTGGAAAGGAGGGCAATGGGAATTGAGGAAAGAAGAAAATGACATTAAGAACTCAGGCTAGCAGAGATTTCTTCTCTTGAGCTGTGCATTTAAATATGACTGTTTCCATTATGAAACAAAACCCTTTTGTTCTGCCACTTCCTCAGAACTTTCCAGAGTAGGCAGGAATTAGTTAACCATCTCCAAAAGAAATTAAAATTCAAAGATGTGAAATAATTATGCTTGGGGAAAAACAAACAAGCAAAACACAAACAAAACACATACAAAAATGACCAAAAAACCACCACCACCGACAATAAAAAAACCCAAACACAAAGCAACACACCAAACTCTAAGAATGATAATTAAGAGTCTGAAGTACAAAAGGGTAATGCACTGTCCTCTTCCCCAGTAGGGAAGTTCATTAGCAGTGGAATCATGTCATTTTCCCATCTGTTCATAATTGCATTCACCACAGGAATTAAGCAACGGAAGTGACGTTTCCCAGGCTCAGCACAGGCAGCCCAGTGCACCACATGCACCTTCAGCTCCGCTTGGGCATCTGCTCCAGCTCCAGCTCCAGCTCCAGTTCCAGCTCCAGCTCCAGCTCCAGCTCCAGCTCTAGCTCCAGCTCCAGCTCAGCCTCCTCTCCAGCCTGCTCCATGGCCAGGGGAGCCTGGGTGATTTACACCCATTGCCTGAGCAGGGCTGGCCTGGATCGTATCTCTGAGGTGGGGAACAGAAATTAAATTTAAAACAGGTGACACATGTTCTGGATAGGAATAAAGCCATATTGAGGGGGAAACTGCCCTTCCACTGGTTGGAGGAACACACACCTCTTGTGTGTATGTCCCAAACATTGGGTGCTTAGCAGCTGCTGTAATATCAATGAGTGATTGAAAAAGGCCCTCATTAGATTAGTGCTGAGCTTATTGCTTGTGCCAGTCTCATTATTATTGGTGACTAAACTGGCAGATTGTCAGGATGCCTCATGGCGAGATGAGCTTTTGCAGCTCTTTGTTTGTAGTTATTATAAACAATGAAGTGAAAGCAATCCCCTGGGCATAGTCATGTCTCAGATGTTTTTTGCAAGCAGCAATCAGCTTGCAGAAGCAGCAATGGTAAACAACTTCTTATTTTAAGAAGCGATATTAATTAAAGCATGAGGCATGGTTCTGAAAGAGAACTTGTTAATTATTTAATGTCACCTGCACTATCATGCCCACCAGTTGGAAATTGTTTCGTTTTGCCTCAGATGGGCTCTTCCTGTCATCTGAACCAGTGGAAAATAATGTGTGGTGCCAAGTGCCAAAAAAATAGTCAGGGTACATCTGGGAGTCATATCACATTTTAATGTACAATTCAGGTTTATTACTTCTAAAGAATTCTGAATGTGAATAGTAGGCCATATTATACAGTGTGTATAAATACTAAACTTAATTGTGAACATTACATTTCTCATAAGAATACGGAGAATATTAAGTAGGCTGAAACTGAAGATATTCATGGTTATTGAAATTCCTGGCCATCTACTGATATCACTGCATACCAGCAGATGATTTGGAATCTCTGCCCAGCTGTTAAATCAAATAGTGTGAATCAAGGGTTTGACATCTGCTAAAATAGACACACATTAAGAAGAGAGATTTTTTTAAACATTTAACAAAACTTGTGCTGCCATTCTTGCAGCACAAGAAAAGGGTTTCTATTTTTCTTGAAAGACCTAGAAGTATGACCAGAGAAAGCAGGATATGAACTGGAATCACTGGGTCTGAAACTCAGAGGTGGGCATGAGCCTTCTGACTTTACTTCAGGGGAAATGGGAGCCCCCTGACAACCACCAGGACTCATTTGGTTACTAAGTTCAGCACAGGCAGAACGTCATTGGTACCACTCAAAGATATTTCTAGTTTTAATTGAGATAGAAAATTCCAACATATGAGTTTTAGTCATGACAACTTCCTTGTTAAATGCTGAAAAAGTAGGCACAAGTTTCAAATATGGAAAAACTGGAAAAGTGACATAATTTTTTACCTCAATAAAAATTTAATTTTTACATTAAAATATAAAATTTAAATTTAAAAAATTTCAAATTGGCATAGACTATGCTGTGGTATCTCAGAGAAAAGCCTCTGATATTTATGTCTATTCCTAGGACTATGTAGGAATATTGTGTATATTGTGTACACAGTACATGTAGATAAAAATTCATGTGAGAAAGGACCTGGAAGAACAGGCTTACACGACTAAGAATCATCTCTAAGCTGACTTCCCACCATAAAACTGCAATGGCAAAGCTAGTTCTTTAAGGGTCTAATTAATCTCTGCTGGAAAATTTGTCTGAATTGCCACCTCAGTCTTCTTGGTACACCTATCTAAATTCCTACCTGCAACAAACATCAATCTAATAGAATATAACAGTTCAGGTTTTCACCTCCCGTGTAGAGGATATAAAACTCTGATAAAAAGTTTAAAAACTCATGTTAAAATAACCAATGTTCTGAGGACATTTTTGACAGCAAAGTCAAACAAACAGAATAACAGGAGAAAAACAGGCAAGCATAACAAAGTTAAAGACATAAACAGCTGCAGTAAAGAGAAATAGAAATTAGGAAGTGAGAATGCAAGAAAGGACAAGAACACTGATTCACTGCGTGCTGATTTGAAAAGCAGGATCATATTTCTTTGCCTGCACACACTACGTAAGAAAAACCTTGGAGCCCTGAGGACACAGTCTTAACCAAAGGATCTGCAGTATTAATGAATTGCAATTCTGATAAACTGTAAGATCCATCAAAGACTGAGAAGAATACCAATCTTACCAGAGAGGTTAATTAATTATCTGATAGGTAGAGATAAGACAACAGGAGATCTATATCCCAAACTGATCTAACTGAGAAGTTGACAGGGTGTAGCAGGAAGGATGTTAGCCTCAGGAAAGAGAAAATATCGAGGTCAAGCAATCAACATAGTTAGATCTGGCACTCACTCAGAGCTAATAGTGAAGTAAGTTGTTTAAAATAAAGCACAAAGGAATTTAGAAGTAGTATTTCAAATTAAACTGACTGAGGGCTGTTTGTTCCTTTAAGAAACAGTTATGATTTGTGAGAACAAAATGCTGCAGTAAGTTACAATTCTATTATCACCTTGCAACACACCAAATTGATTGCACAATAACGTTTCTATTTTTTCCCCACTCTCTCAAACATACTCAAAGGTGTCTTAACAGTCAATAAAGCAACAACAGCAGCAGCCACTGCTAGACAACATTTTTGAATGGGATTAATTTCACTTTCAGTGGAAAAGAAGAGCATTTTTCTGCCAGGGTTAAGGGTCTGGAAAACTAGCAACCTTAGTTCAGACACATTTTCCTTTTTCCAAAGGAAAAAAACTAGAGTCAGTAGAAACTGGGTTGTAGAAAGTGTATTTTTTTCATGTGCCCATTTCAATATTAACATGAATTCCACTTTGAGCATTGGCCAGCCTGAGCTTTAAAAATGGACAAAACAAAACAGGAAAAAAACCCCAAACAAACTATTAAGTTTGGTCTTCTACAAGATGGCCAAACTGATAGCTCCTTGTTTTTGTTATCTTTCGTGAACCAACATATAATCTGTCACAAAACATGAATTTGCTCAAAACCAGTCAGACTGGGTATGAAACCAATTTTTACTTTAGAAGTGGAAGCTATTTTTCCTACAGTTTAAAAGCAAAGGAGAATCAACTATCTAGAAATTTGTCAAAAGGGAAGTTCATTATTTATTTGCCCAAAGACTCCATATCTCAAACTCCATTTGGTAAAATAGTGTGTTTTAACAGTCTAAGTTTTCATTTAGGAATATACCTTTTTGTCATTCATAAACAGTGGAAAGACCAAGAATATTTTTTAAAAAATTATCAAAAGAATTCAATTATTGGAGGTGTTTGTGAGTAGGAAATGTTTTCTATCTGTTAAACATACCATATTTATGGTGAAGCTCTATTTGAGGAATATGTGAGTTGCACTATGCATCTCAAAACATGCATCAAGATTTTGGACTTTTATTACCATCTACCCTGTGGTCTTCTGCTGGCATCTCAGTCCTTTGCATTGCAAAGACAGGCAGCCAGGATGCACTGCCCGACCATGCACAGAGGTGCCAGCTGCTGATGAGGTATTTCTGAGATAAACCAATGACTCCCTTAGGTAAAAAACCAAGGAAAGGCAGCACTCTAGACATTGAGCAGTAGGGATGCTTATATAATATTATGATTACAGCTCCAAATGGCCTTAGCACAGCCCTGAAATGCAGAGCAGCTCTTTTGCTAACTTGCTGTTTCCACAATATTCAAGACGCTAAGCACTTGTACTGTAAGAAAGTATAGACTTTCTTCTTTCATATTACCAGATAATGGCCATAACACTGCAAATGTTTCCCATTTCAAAGGAAGAGAAGTTGTGACAATATTTTTGTTGTTGCAATTGGTCAATTAGTCAGCAGCATAGGAACACATCTGTTGCTTTGCTTCTTACACATCTTTAAAGCGGAAAACAATTTAATGAACAAATACTTTGCAACTCAGGCAATAATAATATCAATTTTCCATTTGCCATTTTGAGAAAATCTTCAAATGTCAATGTATTGAACAGGAAACAAAACCAATAAAAACAGAAATGTAAAATGTTCAAAAAATTGCTAAGGGAAATATGAAATAACAATTGTCACATCCACTACCTAAATTATCACATGCCTTTTCTCAATACTGATTTCAGTACCTCTGTGGTTCCTCCAAAGAATTTCATATTTTCAAAAGTGCAATAATTATTATCTGTATTTAAGACCATTGATTTAAAAAGTGATTTAAAAATGGCAAGAGTTTCACCACTGAGATTTCACAAAATAGATTTCTTTTGCAATGGAAAATTTTGGGCAAAACATATAGAAAGGGAAAAACCCCAACCAACATAATTTGATGTTGTAACTCTGCTTTTCTCTGCCAAGGATCTAACCTGTCTGTCAGCTCCCCACACAGACACAGCTGAAACTGGAAGCAAGATTCAGGAACATTTTATGGATACTGCTTTGTACTGACTTGCCTTGATCATTAATAATCAGGATCATGCTTGTGTTCTCAGTTTATTTTTTTTTTTTATTTTGTCTCCCGCTGAGGCTCCAAGTGATGTCCTTTCTGCCAACAATGTAGAGATACCCTGAAGATCCTCCCTTGTGGGGGTTTTTCACTGTTACTTTTAGTCATTTTTGCTCCTGTTACATCTCCTTTACATTTTTCAGCTTCAGTGGTACCATGGTTACTTCAGGAGAAAGGCTTCCGATTTTTAAAGGGAATTTAGAGATGTCAATACATAATTGACATAGGAACAAATATTTGGTAACCCAGGCACTGGGGTTATCAGTTCTTCCTGCTTCCAAGCAAGAATGTGAAAGCAAAACTCTCTGGAAATTCAAATGGAATTTCGCTGGATGTGGAACAGTAGTTAGGTCAATTCAACACTGATGGAGCTGCTAAAACAATATCCAAACCTGAGCTGCAATTTCTACCATGACTCCTTTGAAGTTCCAATCAGATCAGAATACTACTTTTTGTCTATGTTGTTGGTAAGGGACTGTCTTTTACTTCTCTGGCATTCCAGCCTCGCATGACAGCTGACATCTTTTTCATATAGCTCCTGACTCTCCTATCTTGGACAAGACAACAATACCTGAGGCAACATGTATATGCCTTTTAGGCCATTGGCTGTTCACCTGTTAACAGTGGAATACTGTTGTATCTCCAGCTTCTATACGACTGTCCAGAACTTTCTTCAGCACTGATCTGAGCTCTGATGGCCTGTATGGAACATCTGTGGTCAGAGGTCCATGTGATATGGAATCTTGCCTTTTGAAATTACTTTTGCAGTTGCTTTTAACTGCACTGAGGCCTGCTCAATTGTAAAGTCATAGATGTGGATAGCTAAGGCTTCTGCAGCATTGTTTAGTCACAGAGTCAGATATCACAGAATATTCTAAGTTATAAGGGACCCCCAAGGATCACCAAGTCCAATTCTTAAGTGAATGGCCAATATGGGGGTCAAACCCACAACCTTGGCGTTATTAGCACTTCCTCAGCCACTTCTGCTGTTCATTATTGTTTGTGCTGAACAGAAGAAAAAATGTATGAGAGAGCCTTTATGAGAAGCATAATTTAGCCCTCCACCTCATCACTCTTGGCTCTAAACATCCATGTTCTAAAGGAGCATGGAAAGCAGAGTTGCAATAGTTAAACACTGCCATGTAACATCATCCGCACTTGTTTCGCCTTTTCCATCAGTCTGTTTCTTCAATGCTGGCTCTACTCTCCTGTTATTTGGCAGTCAGTTGTCTGCATTCTCCTGAAATACACTGTGGCTCATTTTCTGTAGACAGCATAGCTTCAATTTCCTGAGCACATTCCTTGCCAAATTGTCTTTCCAGAAATAAAAGTAGCAATTGATTGTGATTATCCTATTATTGCAATGAACTCACTCACTGCTGGAAGTTCACCATGTTTTTTGCACACTTAACATTTGTGCATAAAGTGTACAGAATTATAGAATAGCATTTTCAATATTTGCTTCTTGCAACCTGACTTAGCCCAAATCATCAGCTGCTTCGTAGAAGAGAACTATCAAATCATACCTCATGTATTGCCAGACTGTATTGGACCTCTTTTTCTGAAACAGAAAGGGACTGTGACACGCTGATAGACTCTTCTCCCAATTCTTAGATAATACCAGTGTTGCACTCTGAAAGGTGTGCTCTGCTAAGTGTGTCTGCTTTCAACAGCAGTTTCTCAGAGCATTTGTTCCCTCTTTAACACCACAGCACTAGTGTCAGTATATTTGGGAGTTTTGAAGATGAACACAAGAATGGTTTGCTCAACAAGACTTCTTTCAATGAGTTCTTTGTACGTGCTGAACTTCATATGAGTCTTGCAACTAAAGGTGCAGGTTGCAAAGATACACATTTCCACTCCATGAAACTCAACAGCTTTTCCAGGTCAAGTTATACTGTTTTCAGTTAAGGCTGTATATCCAAAGTGGTGCTGGATGTATAGCATTACTCTTTTTGTGTTTCGTTCTGAAATACTAGGGCGTGGTTGTAACTCCTCTGTTACCTGTATTCCACCTCATGATCAAACACTCATCTAGAAGTCATTGCTAACTACGGTCTTTGTATTCTTGGTCCTGGACTAACTCTTCTTTGGCTTTAGTCAGATGCTGCTAAAGAAGATATAAAGGTTTCCACTCTAGAATTAGGTAGTTGTCCTCTGTTAAAACTTAATTTTGCAGCATGTGCTTCAAGGCTAGCCTCATCAAAGCTAGTTGTTTGAATCATAGATTCAAATTTACACAAACTCTCTTGTCAGCTGAAAGCTCTTCTTGTCTTTTCTAACATGTGCTGATTTTAAAATGTGGAGTTTGTGTGGGTTACTAGGGAATTTTTTTGCATAAGCTGCTTCAGGACAAATGGGTGGGAGTGCTAATTTAACATCAATGTCCCCATGAAAAGCCCTTACTCGGTTAGAATGCAGGGGCCTGCAGTACATGTTCTCCTCCTTCTGTCACACATTATTGCAAAGGTTTCTATTTTGCTCCTAATTGTTGTACTATAGACTCTAAAGACAGTTTATCCCTATTTAAATCTCTTGATAGTCTGTATCCTCACCCCAACCTCTAGACTTAGACTGTCATTTTAAAAAGTTTGGTTGAATACCTTTTTAATCTAAAAGGATTATTAGTATTTCTGGATTTCATTACAGCTTTCTCTGCAACCCAGCTCAAATAAAAAATTTCAAGTATATATACAAAACTATTGCAGAGTTGTAAATATGACCAAGGAAAAGTCAGCTTCTTAAGTACAAACGTATTGTCTGTTTGGCTTTTGGAAGATTTTTTTCTTTAATACGGACATAAAAACTTCATGTGCAAACATAAGGCAGCAACATAATTTTCACAGAAGATAACACCATTTTCTAGTTCACATGTACTACTGTTAGTAAATTTCATTCTGAGTTCTTATGGTGGATTTTTGCCCTTGAGTCTGAGAAGGTTCTTTGCTCTTGCTAACTGGAAGCATTTTCCTGTGGTTAAATACATTTCTGTGGTTAAAGCATATTTCAGGATAAACTTTCAAAAATGAAAGGAATATTTTGTCACATTCCCAAGTTATAAGTTAGTGGTAGATTACTCAGTTCAATAATGTAAACAACAGTTTCATCATTTATTTCTCACCTTAAAATCAGATTGTTTAATAAAAAAACCCTTCCATCTCTACATCAAAATACTAAAAATAGATTTGTCAGTTATTACAGTGTTTCTGGTGTCATTTTCTGTCCTACCTTTTCACTGATCATGCATAAATAGAATGAAATCTTTGCCTCCATTTTTTCAAGCTTACAGTTCATGTTGAGGTCCAAAAACCTCATGAGTCTAGAAACTTAATCCTGACCCACATCCACTAGCACTACACCTGCTTACCCTCACCTGGAAGCATTCTCTTGTCTTCTGATGTTAGTGTGCCCAGCCTGCCCATTAGCACCATATTTTATTTAATATGTGAAGTAAATAATACACGCAGACTCCAGGAAGTAGCATAGTTTTGAGCATACAGACTTATTCATTAGTTCTTCTTCCAGTTCTTCTGAATATCTTTTTTTCCCCCAAAGTTCTTTCAGGTGTTAAGATCTTTCTTGAGACGTTTTTTTGTTTGTTTGTTTGTTTTGGTTGGTGATGTGATTTTGTTTGTTGGTTTGTTTGTTTTTGTTTGGTTGGCTGGTTTTGGGTTTTGTGTTGTTGTTTTGATTTGTTGCTTTTTTTTAAAGGGAATAATACTGGGAAAATGCATTCTGTGTGAGATCTGACAATGTCCTGCATAAATACAGACCAGTTCTGTTAAAAGAAGGTGTAGTGTATGTGGGAGTGAGGCGAAACCGGAAGAAAAACAAGAATTCTGGAAATAAATATTTCACACTTCCAGGAGACAGTACCAATATTAAAATATCTCCATATTTGCAGTATTCCTTGGTTCATCTTTTGCTTAATGGAACATTCTGTGAACCATCACACTTTTTTGGTTACTTAGAGAACAATTAAAGCTATGTTACAATGGAATGAAGTACTAAGTCATGAGACTGATGAATATAATGGTGACATAATTTTCTTACTGAAAAGTCACAACATACCACACTGCTAATACATAATAATAACATCTTCATTAGGAATCATCAATTCTATACAGTACTTCACAACATTAACATTTCAGACCTGTGAGAGGAGAATAAATAACGTGTATTATATTGCAAATACAGGTTTATCAACTGCAAATCACAACATCGTCTTTTCTCCTTCACAATACTATACACAATGTCTCACGTCTCTGGCTGAGGAGCATGATTAAGACACAGAAGCAGCAAATAAAAAGCTACACCTGCTCCTTCCAGTGCTGACTTTGATGCTGACTTTGACATTAGATGTTTATTAAAACAACCCTTAAATTGTGCAAATTCCATGCTAATGCCATCTGTAACATTATTTGTAAAAAATAAAAACAAACCCATAATTTTTCAAGATGAGCTGTGTAGTGTTTCAGTGATGCTTTTAATGTTACTGGATTTGTTTGCTTTCTAATAATTAGATGCTGCCAACACAAAAAAAAAAAAAAAAAATTGAGTGCATCCACAGACAATTTCAAGACATAAACTGATCACCAGCTGGAATCATGAAGAAATTTATCCCTGTAGTATATTATTACAAAATTGGATACATAACATAGGCTTTATTACCTCCTTTAAAGATTTTGGCATTGACCTCTGGTAGAGATAGGGCCAACTGGATGGACCTACTGGCTTCTTCTGCTGTAGCATTTGCTATGTGCATCTGCTTATGAATTATGGGATGCAAAAGTATCATCTCTAGCAAAATGACCATTACTCTGCCCTCCAATGCAAGCTGCTCATGGTGCAGGACCCATTGACCAGGTTTTCCTCTTATGCATAGCACGTTATTTGCTCCAGTTCAGAGAAAATGCAACAATATTTGTCTGATCTCCTAGCATGCTTCTAGACCTTTAAGTGCTATCAGAGAAGATTAGAGGGTGTGGCCTTCCAATTTAGTGCTTTACATTTTGCCTCTTTTTTTTTATCTTTTTTTTTTTCTTTTTAAAGAAATTAAGTGTAAAAATGAGTGGGGAAGGAAGGGTGGAGTTGATATGACAGAGACCTCTCACAGAAATGCACCAGTTCAGAGAGGAGATCCCAAAACAGAGTATTGGATTCAGATTAAGATCAATATCGGGAACACAGAATTCTTACAAGAAAGAGTCGAAGACATTCTGCAGGTCGCCTAATTTAACATGCACAAAGGATTTTCTAAGACCTAATCTGTGGTTCCTAGTTACCACTGAAATGAACTTATAATACAGAGGACTCAGAGAAAGTTTACAAAGTTTGACCATTTCTATGTGATGCCGAAATCCAATGTTGTTCAGGTCAGTATGGAACTCCCAGAAGCTTTTTTATGTAAGAAATAACTAGCATCTTTCTGTAAGAGATGTTTTTGTGTGGGGAAGTTCACTGCTATATAGAAACCTCTGAGCCAGTTAAGGTTCTAGGAGAAACAAAGGACTATTACAGTGCATCTCTGCAAGGATAATTAACCTAGACTATGCTATACTGATATCTAAACTAGTGTATACATATCTTTCCTGTCATCTAGAAATTACACGAAGATTATGGCCTAGAACTATAATAAAATTTTGTTTGGACACAATGTAAATTGACAGTCCTTATCGCAGAAGGTAGGCTATTGCCACTTGGAGGATAACTTTGTTCTGTATGTGGAATTAATACTTCAATTCTTTAATTTTTTATTACAAGTTTAAGCAGGTTTAAACATTTGTGGAGGAAGCCTTACTATCATTGATTTGTTATTTTCTTTGTCTCATGGCTTTTTTTATGTGGAGAAAGATATAAAACAATGTGAAAAAGGTTATTGCTCTATTCTGAGGGTTTTAGAAATTTCACTCTGATGCGTTGTACTTGGGAGAAGTTTTAATTAACTCTGATCTTGAAGGTCCTCTGTATTGTCTTATTCAGACTTCCCTTGAAACCATAGCATTTGCTGCCCCAGGTAGTTTATACTTCAGAACAAGGGATACTTTTGTTTTTACTGCTGCAGAGGAGCACAATGTGAATCTTTAATGGGACCTACCTGCTGTCTCCCTTCTATCACCCTGGGTTTCAGTGAGAGAAGAGAAGGTGACAGGAGTAAAAACAAGTTCAGAAGAAAAATAGAGTAGCCATCAATCAGGTAATATCAGCAGCTATCTCCTAAGGGTAAAACTGGTGTGGTTCTGTTATATCTCATTTCAGTAAGGGCTGGCATAAAAAGAGGCTTAAAAGAGACTAGAAGACAGGAGAGAGAGAGGGAGAGAAAGAGAGGGAGAGAGATTTAATCAGACTGACTGACAAAGTTAATATATATTCTCTATGAAAGAAGAGTCTCCAGGGTCATGGTTTCAGTGTTGAACAAGAACTCCAGAAAGTTTAGAGAGCTGGATTGAGTCAGAATTGATTTTTCTCTGTTTACTACATTTCCCAGGTGAAAAGTTAATGAACCAAGGCTAAAGCATAAAAAAGGGAGAGGTTACTTGGAAGAGTGTGATAAAAATATCATCCAGGTAAATCAGGGATGAACTTTCTTGCTCCAGAGTAGGCCCCCTTCTAACCACAAATAAGGAAAAAGGAAAAAGGAAAAATGTACTGACAAAGCTGAGCATGCTCTGTGATGATATGCTATTCCAAACAGAAAATACATGACAATCTCAAACACTGCAAGTGCATACAGATCCCTCGTTACCTGTAGGTGAGTAGGTGTTTGACTGTAGCCTTTTGGCAGGTCCATGGAGTCTGAGGTAAAGGTGCTCACATCAGAACTGCAATTTCTATGGAGAAATGCCAGAAATCAGATGTCTGGTCTGTTAATTGGGATTGAGAGTGAGATATCTGGGGCTCGGAGCCTCGCTAGCCCTGTGAGATTTGTCTCAATGATAGAATGTTACCTCCCGCCACTGCTTCTTCTTGACTGCCCCCAGCAGAGACGCTGCATGAAAAGACACACGTTTGTTGGTGATTGGCAATTTGTATTTTCTCCTCTCAGTATTAAGTAGGGAACAAGACTTGGATGTACCCTTCCTTTTCATCCTGGTTATGGAGCCTTTTCTTGTTCTTTTTCCACCAAAGAAAATTGAATGATTCGTTTTACTGTTGCACCCTTTTGTCACAAAACATCTAGAGCAACATTTTATCTTAGTCTTTTTTGGATCCAGGAAAAGTGAAGAAATCACTGCTGTTTGGTTAGAACTGAAAGGGGTCATCTTGGATGCTGAAGGCCAGCCCTGAAAACGTTACTGACAAGAGCAGAAAAATAGTTTTCCAAGTTTATTTTTTTCTTCCACAGAATTTTCCAAGGTATTGAAGAACATATCGCTGGAAAAAATTTTCATAAGCAAAGTCAAAACTAGAGAACATGAACAGTTCAGACTCTGCCCCAGCTCATGTTGAATTATACTAGTGGATTAAGTGATTAAAAAGAGTCACAGTTTCCATAGCCCAGTGGTTAAGACATTTATGTATGATATTAAACTCAGTATTGAGATTTTAGTGTGGATTTGACTATGGTTTATCTGTCTGTCTCTCACATTTTTCTGAAAAACTTCAGCAGATTCACTTCCACACTTGGGTTTGACTGAATCTATTTCTTCTCCTCAAAATCCTAAAATTATTCTTTGGACAAAAGAAAAAATGTTTGCCTTTGAATTTTAGATTCCCTTCAAATTTAGATGAAACAGTGCAATGTTAAGCTTTTTACTTCAAACTACGACAGAAGAGATACTTAAAGTAAATCTTAGGTATTTCTATTGCTACCTCTGGTATTCACATTCCTTTGACTTTTCACTGGCTAGTGCAGTTCATGTAAAACTGCTTTAGGATACCCATCAAAACTTCAGGAATCAATTACAGGAAAAATGATGAAGCTTCTCAGAATAGGATAGAAAAAAGATGAAACATTGGGACTCTAAGTCTGATATCTTTGCCCATATGAAATACAGGAGGTCAGCACCATAGTTTGGCCATTACAAGCCCAACGTAGGAATTAAAAAGTGCATTGGAACACATAATGAAATATTAAATCTGCCAGTTCTCTGAGCTCTGACATTACTGAACAATGGCAAAAACAGTCACATAGAGCCAGCTACAGACATCAGGATTTTTTGCCTTTGATGGAAAGCAGACAAAAGTTAGACCTACAGAAAATATTCTGCCCTCAAAGAGAAGTATAAAGGTCTCCCAGTCTTTGATTTTATTTAATTTCTATTTTTTTTTTTTAATATTTTGATGTCAGTAAAAGTGCTACATGCAAAATCACCCATGAAGGCTTAAAATGGAAAGCTCATCTGCCAGTAGTTGTGTCTAACCGTGCATGTAACGCACAACATGTAACACACATGTAACACTCAGGGTACTCAGCGAATGACAGCCTTTCTTAAACCAACCAACCACAATTTCTAGAATAATCTTTAAGTCTGTATTGTGACAGTTTGTTTTATGATGTCATGCCTGGGCAATTGCAGAGGCATAATTGCATGGCTATGACTCATTGCAAACCATTCAGTGCAGTCAGTTTCCTAATGCTATTTTGTACTGTAACATTGTTATTGTAAAGGCAGGAATTCTTTAATCATCAAATTGAATGACTGCCAAAAGCTCATTTTATTGACCATTAAACATGCTTCTGTTTAGAAGAAATGCTACAACATCCCTTTTTCCAATAGCAGACTTTTTTCTGCAGTGTTTTTTCATAGGACAATCTGCAACCAAATGATAGGTCAAAACAGTGTTTATCATCTGTAAATGTACAAGACATTCAAAAATGAAGATCCTAATCCAAACTGTATTAAGTTCTCAAATAAAGATTACTTTTGGGAAAAAGTATAGTATCAAACCCCAAGCAAGGGAACAACAACATGCATATTTTCATTGAGAAACACTAGAATTTCTCAAAGATGACTATTTCAAATTTTTAAAGTAGTATCTGCACCTGAACACCACTGCTGCTTATCTTTTGATGTTTGGTACCACTTGCCAATCAAACATAATTTTCAGTAAGGCCCCAGTTTTAGAAAACTAAATGGGAACTGGTAAATCTGATGCTAAATTGTGGGAACAATTTTTAATGATGATATTACAGTTTCCTCTCACTGTCAAAGGATTCCATGGGAGGCACAGCATGATGTTGCTTTATTCAAAGAATAATTTTCCATCCTGTTGGAACGAGGTGTCTTCTTGACAGATGCTTCAATGATCTGAAAACTGAGATGAAGTAAAAATATATAAAAAGCCATGCTCTGTTTAGTGGCAGAACAGTGTGTTGGTTTCCAATTTTTGGAAAATCTGTACAAAACCTTATAGCAGTACCTAAATATTTCTACAGCTGCAATTTCTGAGAACCCTTGTGGACCCATTCAGGAAAAAATACCTTATTTAGAAATATATGTTCTCTTTGGACAGTAAGATCATGAAAAAATATGTAATTATGTTACCTTTTATCTTTAAACACACAGCAAGTCTAGAGTCTATAGGAATAATCTCACTGCATTGACCTGCCAGTACCAACTAATGATTTCCTGCTCTTTATTCTTTTCCTTTCCAAGTTTACCAAGGAGAATGTGCAGAGAGTAAAACTAAAATAAAGCCTTTTGCTAAGGCAGTAAAAATATTGAATACTCCTTTGCAGCTCCATAAACATCAGTGTAATCATTATGATATTTGTCACTAAATAACCAATTCAATCAATGACAAAGAAAGGGGAAACAGTGCAATCTAGTAATGTACTTAAAAAAGGATGTGCTTATACAACAAAACAAATTTGATTATGTGAGACTGTAAATAAGCAGAGTTTTTGTTCTCTTAGCAGTTAGCAAGCTGATATATCCTTTTTAACTGTCATGAAAAGTAAAATGGGTTTTATTAGCAGTAAGGAAACACAAGACTTACCAAGCAAAAAAGAAAACAACATCTGTGTGCTGGGAAAGAAGGGAAAGGAGAGAGCAAGACATGGCAAAATAAAGAGTGTAACTGTGGCATAGATGTACTGACAAATGCATCCACAGTTTAATGTAGGTGTGTTTCACAGAGGCAAACCAAGAAACAGGTCCAGAGTTTTCCAGTGAGTAAACTAGTCTTTTGTGATGGAAGTATCAGTTCAACATCAAGCTGGCCAACAGACGGCCAGTTCATCTTGCAGGTTAGGTGCTATCTATATTATGTATTACTAGTATTTATGGACCAGCAAATCACCTTTGAAGTCACTAGATGAGGCTGAAAGTGGTTTGTTGTTTGACTTCTCTTGAGTGAATACAGGCACCTCCATGGAAGACTACCTAATGCCTTAGGTCATTTCTCTTTCCTATTTTCCCAGGAAATAAGGCATAAAGAGAATAATGCTTTGGATCTCAATGAATAAGACAGTACTGGTTTCTAAACCATCTACAGGCTGTCCTAAAAACCAAAATCAGTGTTCTTTTACAAAAGAACCCAAAAGGATTCATTTCTCCTAGCTGAGCATACCCTGTGTCTTGTCATCCCAGCACTTTGTATCCTAGCACACAACTGTCCCTAGGCAGCCTGAATGCAGATGAAGAGCTTGGTCACCAGATATAAGTTATAGAGCATGCTAGGTTGCCCTGAGCATTTAAAGAATGCATTTAAGCCAGTTCAGTTGTGTTTTGATATATGACATCCAATTTCCCATAATTCCACCCATGTGAACTTGGGAAAACACAGTTCCAGATAAAGATATATCAAAACCAATTGTATCGCATCAGTGGCTGTACCACAGGGTGCATCACTGAGTTAGGATTAACAAAACTTTCTATCTGTCCCTTTAGCACTGCTGATGTGATCATGTTCTCTCCTTGCCTTGTAAGCCCACAGACAGCTGTCAGTTGCACATAAATGAAACTCCAGACATTCACTGAAATATCCAAAGGAACATCTTCTCAAATGTGGAAAGAATATTGTCGCATTACTGAGTGGAGCAGAACCTGAAAGAGCATTTACGACAAGTATTGCATGCCTCTACTTCTTGCAGCATTTGTCACGGCTCACTTTTCATGAAAGGCACCAATAAAGGAATGGGATATTGCCAATATTCTTAGAATAAAGTTTTTTATTAGCACACAAACAATCTGACAAGTAAAATATGGCAGTGGGACAAGAATTTGTGAGAGACTTGTCTTAAAGAAGGAAACAATCCTTGTTCTACCAGAAGAATTGAATAAGAATGTTGGCTTGTGTTTTGCTAGCTGCTGTTGTAGTTGCAACTGTTTGTCTGAAGGTTTTATTACAAGACATAACTGAGCAGAAGGAAAGAGAATGACAGCCAAATGATGGACAGCCAACAACTGAGTCACAATTAAATGGTGAGGAGCAACTAGTCAGAGATCCCAGCGTCCAAGAAACCCTAGCTGCAGAAACCAGAGAGCAGCAGATTTTAGCAGAAAGGCTTTTCTCAAGGAAAGATTTTTCCTCCCCCTTTAAGAGCTAGTCTTCAGAAAAGAAAACAGACATGACTTATATGAGGAGCCTGAGCACACCCATGGGCACGCTTGCCTTGACCAGCCCCAGCCAGCATCTCTGAGGCCCATGACCTGAGGCTCCATTCAGGCTTGGATCAGAGCACCCACATCTGTCCTGAGATGTGTTCCCTGCTGTTCCTGACTTGCTTTGTGGTTTTCTAGTCTGATCTTGGGCCAGTCTCGTGACCTATCATTTTTTTTATAATTACAGCGTGTTATAAGGGCCCTGTCACTGACTAAACTTTGACAAGGGCTCTGCCTATGTTGGGGGTCACCCCCTGGCTCCCAGCTCAGGCCTCCATATGAGTCTGTCCCACTCTCACTGCTCTTGATGACTGCTGAAGTAGGAGAGGATGCAAGGAGAGTGAGTCCCACCTTCTTTTTTTATCCTTCCACTAAAAAATCTCTCTCTGCAGCAGCTGTGTTTGTGTTTACACTAGAGCAGGTACATGGTGGAACATGTTTGTGTATAAAGCACTGTGTGGTAGAGTTTGTGGTGGACAATGGCCAGAAGAAACAAGAACTACATCTGGAAACAATGATGGACTATGTATGTGGACCGACCTTAGGACATCATGAATGCAGCACAGAAAACTCCAGACCTTGAAGGCAGTTCCTGGCACAAAGACAGGAACAAATCAGTTAGTAGGTGCTTTTAAAAGAAGGAAAAGACAGTGGGATACAGGGGAAACTGCCCTAAAACCAGAACAAATCTGATTTTATAAATGAGCATTTTCAAGAAAACAAAAACTCCCCATGACTAATGGGGCCAGAAGGAAGACTGCAGAGAAACACTTCAGACTGACTTCAACAGCAAGAAAATGCTGAGGCAGGTGGCTGAAAACTCTTTGTTTGACACTAACAGGTCCATCCACAGAGCAAATCCAGGAAGGAAAGTTGTGAAAATTATGTGCATTCATGCAAACTGGGGTCTGAAAAAAATGCAGAAATACACTAGTCAAATATCAAAAGGGGTAAACATTGTCATCCTATTCCTAACAGGACAAATTAGAGCTGGCAGTATCAATGATGGAATGCTTCCTATAATATTCAAGCCCCTTGGAAAGACAGCTTCCAACACCTTTTTTCCTCCCGGAGAGGTTATTTACATTTTCAACCAGTGTCATCCAACCATCACATGATATTTCTAAGTAAATGAGATGAGGTTGTCTTTATTTACTTCATATAGATCTTTTACCAAAGTCTTAATTTTACTTTTGAGTCTTGTATGGACTTAAAATTATGTACTATCTTTTACACATGCAGATAAATATTTTCAGGAGTTGCCATCCTTACATTGAATTCATGGAGATCTAAGGAGAAATGGATAACATCAAGGGACCTGTCAACAAAGTTTACAACAAATCAAAATACAAGCCTACAAAAATGTCACCTCCAGTACAATATCTCAGAGCACCCACAGTGTAGATGATTTCCTATTACAGGAATTGCATGGTCTAGTTTCAAAATGTTACACTGCAAGGATAGAGTAAAAGATTCTGTTAATGACCACTAACAAACAGAAAAAGCACTATTTGCTCTGGAAATTAACTTGAAATTTTGAGTAAGTTTGTGACAACACTACCAGAAAATAAACAGGGCTTACGTATTCCTTATTAATTTTTTTTTTAATTCTATCTATAAAAGGTTTAAAATTAACAAAAAATTAGGTTTTAAGAGGGAAGAAGATCTAAAATTACTAAATTCTTAATTCAGTTTTCCTAATTATAGCAAACCACTTCAAGATATAATCTGGTGATTTTTAATAAAAACCTACAGGCTGTTTAAAAAAACACTGAAGACCTTCATCTAGTCATAGTTGCATAGTTATGTAAACACAAATGGCTACCTAAAGCTGCACACAAGCTGGAAGAGTCATTATCCAGACACTCAATTTCAACATGAAAATACTGTTTAACATTTTATTTTAAGTTAGGCCAGATTAAAACCAGAAATGCAGGCTTTCTGTATGCCTGCAAAGCAACATTTAGAAAGCCAGTGTGTCCTGCTCTTTCACATCCACAAAGTGAAGCTGGACTTTCTCTTTGCCAGTAATGTCAGCTGTTGCCATCTCATTCCTCCTCTGTAGCTTCCCCACTGACGGCATGACAAGAATCAGGAATTTTTCTTCTGTGGTATCCCTTTATAAAGTTTCAGACCTCACCGATCACCCAAAGGCTGTTTCTCTCTAACCTGCTGTTCTGCAGCCAGGACAGTCCGGATGCTTTCCAGCAGGGTGGGCAGCATCTCTCCTTGCCAGAAAAGCCACCATTGAAAATGGACCCTACGTCTGTGCCTGCTGTGTGTGGTTGGCAGTCAGAAGCCATTAGTGATGGTTCTGCTACAAAGCTGGAGAAAGAACCAACACCTTCCTATTTGGCATCACAAAGGTCTGTTCTGATCTTTGCTCATATTAATTAAAATATGTTTTAGTTACATTTAAAACCCTGCATAATAAGTGCAGTTGACACCAAACACACACAATGTGTAAAATGGTAAACGGTGTTTGTCAACAGTGCTGTCTAAGCTGGTTTTTGGGAGAAACAAAGGAACTTTTAGAAGCCTTTAGCAGTCTTTAAGGTTTATACATACCTTGTAACAGCAACTTTGTAACCTTTTTACTTATACTCTATCTATGCTCAGTCAGACACACAATTTCATGGGAGTAGAAAAACAGGGCACAAGGAATGCTCAACTGTCTAGTGTTACCAAATAACACAGTAAGACAGTCAAGAATTAGTAGGGCAGGCAATAACACAGACTTCTCTTTTTACACTGTTTCTGCATTCTACTGAACTTCGTCACTCCTGCCCCCTTCCTCAGAAGTCCTTTGTAGCTCATTGTGAGATTTCAGGGCAGAGCTCAAATTAAATACAATGTTTTTTAATCATGTTCACAGTTTATTTACTGAATCTCTTTTCAGTACAGAAAACTTAATTCAGGGAGATTCCTTTTGCATTCTCCCTCTTGCCCTCTTATCTGCTTTTCCAAGCAAACAACCTCAATCCACTTTTCTAAATCTATTCAGGCAGCTGAGAAACTTGAACCTTCTTTTTGCCGTCCTGGGGAAGTGTCTGATGACCTCTGGGTTAGACAAATCAGAAGGGGAAAATATGAAAAACTCTGTGTGACAACTAAGGTCTGAAGCCTTAAGTCTAGAAAAACAATTACTCAAAGATAATTGTCCTGTCTGTTTATATATAAACATCTGTCGTTCTGAATGTCTTTTAAAGTTGTCAGTAACTACACATTTCTCCATTGTATAGATGAAACCGCGAAGTTTGATTTAATGATTTCTTCTCCTTTTATTTAGACAGGAGAAAAACTAGAGAAAAATACTCAAACTTCTTTTGCATTTTAATTACCTGAACCCATTAGGTAAAACACAGACAATTAACCTTTTAAACCATGTACAGACACACAGAGTTTTTGGCACAGTTTTTAATACATTCATGTTGCTTACAGAGTAGTTCTATGTTTACAGATGTCTTTCTCATCACCATTTTCTTTTTAAAAGCTCAGTAAACAAACAACTCATCCTCAAAGTCCTAACAAAAATGAATGTAGTAACACATCATATGAAAAACCTTTTTAGAAACGGAGCATGTATACATACAAATTAGGAAAAATCAGGATGAGACATGGCAAGAGAAGAGAAATTCTACCCTGAGAGTAGAGGCCTCCATTAGGTTCTTCAGAGAGCAGATCAATGCGTTTTTGATGCAAACACAATGCTTGGTTACAAAGGCATAAGTCCTGCAATTGACTTTGCATAGACAGATTCAGCTTCCCTCTTGAAGCATCATTGACTTCGATTGACTCCCACGTGGAGTCAGTTGCAGAATCAGTCTCTGGTAATGACCACTCCATAAGGGCCCAAGTCCTTGCCCATTAAACTCAGTGTGAGATTTTTCAGTTGATTGTAAATCTGAGTCTAAACACAGACAGATAAGAAATTATAAGTAATATGAATGCATTTCTGAATTAAAAGACTTTCTTTCAGCCATTGCATATACACATTAAACACAGCAGCATATATCCTTTAAAAATTCGTTCATCTATGTGTTGAGAAAGTAAATAAAAAGGAATGCAAGAAAAGTTTGCATCTTAACTGCTTGAATTAACCTAGAAAATGGGGAGGGTTTTCTTTTTTTCCTGAATTTTGATAGCATTAAAGCTCTTCTGTTATTGTGGTTATGTGCAGTGCATTACACCTTTAAATGTCCACTCATATTCATTGATAGTTTTGTACATTTACTGTATAACTCAATGTTGATTAAAGTCAGTCAATGCAACTTAAACAATTATAGGCTCTCTTTCGGGGTTTAAATGTTCTACCACTGAACAGCTGCAATTAAATGCAATTAAATTTTCTCTTTACGTAGGCTCTATTTCTTGACACAATCATTTTTATGGTTTTACAACGGTAGAGAAAAATCCAATATAATCCCCAAATTTCCTCACATATTTTCATTTTATGTCACTTTCACAGTAAGGAACATTGATGACAATACTTTTTGTAATAAGAATTAAGAAACTTTTTCTGCATTTCTTATCTTATTTTGCAGGCATTGATATGTGCCTTCAGTGAACCTGGGTCTCATCAGAAGACCTATCTATTTCAAAATCTTATTAACACTAATTCTTTCCTTTGACTAAACAAAACAGATAACTCTTTGAAAGCCTAGAACAATAACAGAGATATTTAAAAAATTATAAATATTTCTGTGTCTTCTGTTAATACAATTTAATATTTCATTTTTATGTTTGCAAATGGCCTAATTTTTAAGACACTTGAAGCAAAAACACTACCTTTACCTACTTTTACTCCATGCAATAAACACAAGAGATACATCAATAAATAAAATTAATATGGTAAATGTGGAATATCCTTACTGACTATTTTAAGATTACTGTATTCCAGAAATCTTACTGCCTCTTTTACCACTCAGACTGCTCTTAAAGAGAAGTAATGACTTTTACTTTCAGTAGATAGTCCAAAATATAAAATTAATCCATCTATATACTAGTAGGCACCTTTAAAATAGTATTTGAAGGCATCATCTACAATGGACAATAGCCAGAGGTGCAGCACTGTCATTCACACAAGAATGCAACTGACCCTGCCTGACACAGAAACTGACCAAAGTTTCCAATGCCCAAATCTTATTTCTCTTCATTTTGCAAAATACTTGCAATTAAAGTTCTCATGCTGTACTTCTACCTCAGGCTAACTATTTTGGATGATGTTCCAGAACCAGGTGAGCTATTTTGTTTGCATTGTGATGGGTGTTATCTTTCATAAAATCCAGCTATTCTTTTTTCAGCTCTGGATAACTACTGCTAATTTGCTAATTTTCCAAAATGTGATTTTGTTCAAATGTATTTTAAGGACTTTTTGTCATAACCCAGAAAATCTGTGCAGCTTTGGTCAGCTCTTATGTTTCTTGCAAATTTCAGATTTTTGCATTCTTACTGGAGGTGTTTTCAATTTTAATCATTGTACACCTCTGACAAAATTGTTCTTCTTTAACTTTACCAGGACCCTGCTGGTATTGAGATTGTGCATGTCTGATACTTACAGAGCAACCAGCCAGGTCTCCTGAAGCAATATGCTGCTGGATTTCAACCAAACATTGTCTGTAATAGCCGCTCTCAGCTGCACAGAACTACTGCAAGACCATCAGCAGAAATCTGAGAGCTTTTTTCCTCCAAACTAGAACTATTTCTCCCAGTAGGAACTAAACCAGAAAAAAATAGAATTCAGAAAGCAGGAAAATCACATGGTCCAATAGGCTTTGTAGAAGGTTGCTGATCTCACAAAAGGATTCAGATCCCAGAGAGAAAGTTAAGCCAGGCCAGGTGAGAACGAGGAAAGAAGTAGACCAAAACAAGAAACTATGTGCACCCCCAGGGAAATTCTATCCCATGCAATGACACAGCAACTCTTATCGAAAACTGTTATGAAGTAGGTAAAAACTGACTTTTTATGTATCTGGATTTAGCACTAACCTCTGTTGAGCTTGAGTCTTTCTCTCATTTCACCAAATAAACTGTTTTCATTAAATTTATAAAAGTGTAACATCTCTGAGAGCCTTTCCTGGTGAAGTTCAGTTGAGATTAGTCCTGCTCTTATGAACAGGGCAATACTATTTTGAACAAATAAGCCTCATCTCCTTGAAATTTGTGTGAAGGTTACTAAACCCAACCAGACAGAGGAGGACAAAATTAATGATGCATTGGACCCCTGGATTCCAGTAGTTCCAAAAAATTTAAATTCTTGGCTTTTCAATTTGAATAATGCTTAATGCAGCAATTGTTTATGCTGCATTTGTAATGCATCATCATTGTGAAGTTTGAATGTATTAGCTGGATTAAAATGAACAGTTATAGTCAGTGGCACAAATCAAACTTCTCCAGCTACCAATCTCAGAAGGAAGAGACACAGGCCAGATTTCTTAAGCCATCCCTCATGTTTTGCAGTGGAAGGCATTATTTGTTTGCTGCCTTTATTACATGCAATATGCTCTTGGAGAGGCAGGTTGCAAATATATGTTCATGTCAACCACGTGAAAAATATTTGCCGTGTATTTTCACTTGCAATTGAACTCTCTGGAGAATAAGAGCTGTGAGATCAAGCAAACTGAAAGAAGTCATAAAAATGGTGCCACACATCAACGTCCTGGTAATACACGAATGTTGTCAAAACTGGATGCAACTGCAATATCAATGGGGAGAAGGGAGGCTGAGGGGTGGCACAGATGGTACATACAATTCAAAATATGGTCCACAGGGCCTGGGCTAGTGTAGGTTATTTCTTTATGCCCTGTTATATAAATCTGCCTTGTTCTTGTGTTTCTGTCTCTGAGAATAGGACTAGGAAACTCAGGGAATTCCTTTAGGTGAGGACAAAAAGTACTTCTTTAAAAACACATTGAGGAAAATTAAAAAAGGGATTTGCCCACAACTCTAAAGCTTCAAGTTGTACAGAGAAAACAAGAAATACCTTATCTGGAAAATGTGAGACATATTTTACCACAAAATAAAGACATATTCTTGGCCTGGAGCTGCAAAATATGTACATTATGATGCTTTTGCAAACCATTTTAAGAGGTATGTATGTAAAGATATAGGTAAAGACATAACAATATAGTTATATAAATGTAAACTGTTCTAGGTGACAGTCGAGTGAAAGAAAAACTGGACTATGACTTTTAAGGATTTATAGAGATGATTTGCATGAAATATTTGTTCTACATACTAGTGGACATCTGTAGTCCACCTCCAGTATTATTAGCTTTGACCATTTTTCAACATCTAGACTACACAAAAATAACGAAATATTATTGATGTGAATATCAAGACATTATTGTCAGGATCATAGCAGATGTTTGCCCATTTTGTTAAGGATTCTGATTTCCTATTTTAAGGGCAGTTTTGTTTATTTTTTTGTAAAATAAACATGAGAAGTAACAAATATAATTCCAACTTCGAAGAACCCTTTCTACTGCTTCAAGACATTGCACTTATACTGAAAGAACAGATTTATTACTATACAAAAATATTAGAGAAGGAAACTTTGGGTATTATATAAATCCCACATTTATCCCCTCTTCAAGAACAAACAAATGTCAAGTGTCAGCTACCCTATTCTCAACCATTAGCTCTCGGGGTTCAGAATAGAATGGACTTCAGAAGAGGACAGTTAGGAAATGGGTATTGACAAAGTGTAATTTTAGCCTAGTATAGCTAATCTCTTTAGGCTCTGTCTATAGTCAGCAGAGTAAGATAGGCTCCTGTAGAGGATGATTCAGAGCAGAAACCTAATTTAGCTTGTCTGACTCACCCTCCTCAGAATGAATCAGCAGGCACTCTTGACCAACATTATGCCTGAAAATTGAAAATGCCTTTCCTCTACCTGAGCACATATGACGCACTATTCCCAAACAGAAAGAAATTTATATCCTCTACAGTATTTACTGTAACTCATTTGAAATCATCTTTTCCAGTGGAAAGCACTAGAAAGGAAAAAATGATTAAGAAATAAACAGAAGAACAAGATAAAACATAAGACTGTTAAATAGCCGGTCAAAACAGCCTAGGTCCTTCTGGCCACAGCTGATGTAGGAAAAATTTGATCAAGTATAAACCTGTTATAGTTACAGGATCTATTGAATGTGAACAGGTAACATCCTTCATCAACAGTATACTTTTGCAGGGAAAATTCTAAGTTCCTTTGTGGACTTGGGCAGTGCTTGATATGATATAGCTTGGCTAGAAGATGAAGCTAGTTAAGAATGTTAATTTCAAGTAGAAAAAAATCAGTTGCATAAAACATCTTGGCAGGAGCAAAGGTGACAGAGCAAAAAATACCCACAGTTATCCACTTTCTTTATCATGTTCATACTTATTTTTTTCCATCAGAAAGAAGGGATAGCGATATTCATGAAGTATATGAAAAGGTAAGAGTTACTAAGGTTGATATTACACATTTTAAGGCTTTAATGATTCACAGTTTCATCAACCAGCTACGAAAACTGCATGTTAATTAGAACTGGTGACCTTGGGAAAATTCAATTGAGTAGGCAGATTTCCCTGAAAGAAAGAAAATATCCTCCAAGTTGGCTACAGTTTCAATAACAGAAAACAAACTTATCTGAGAACCCACCTCTGCAGTGTTCCAATATATACTGTTATATATTCAAAAGATAAATTCCCTTTAAGTATTTAATATTAATAACATGCATACAAATTTTTATTTTCTTATGTTTTAGAGAAGACATTAACATTTATACACATATCCTTCAGAATCATTTTAAAGAGTGCCGCAGAGCAGTTCATACAACAGCATCAGAAATACTGATGTTAGGGAACATTTACAAAAGTGTCTTACCAACTAAATATAGTTCTATTTGCCCAGATTGCTGAGATTACGATGTATTTTACACCTGCAGAGTAGCGGTAATAGTCTGTTACGCTCCCTATAACTGAACTAGCTTTGGTTGTTGCTTTCTGGCTAGCAATAGCCTGAAGGTTCTAGGTAGACAACACTTAGAACTAAGTATTTTTTCACTTTATGCTTTGCACTTTAGCAACGTATATACAATTCCCTGGCAGAAGCCACTGCAATCTAGACATATGTGGAATAATCACCCCTTGGAAAAGGGGACATAGCTATTTCAACGTTTTTTTTATATGCTGCCTTCTTTTTTTCAAATACATTATTTAATATCTGACAGTCATTGCAAGTCATTTCAACACACATTTGTACACACATCAGTCACCTGTTACGGGTCCTCTGCTCTTCTCTCCACTCTGTTCTCTGTCACTGCCACAATATCATCCTCCAGGCAATGTGCTCAGCGTGAAACAGGAGCGATACCCTCTGGATTTATCTTATGGGGAGAGGGGAAGCACTGTAGGTCTGCACTGCTGAATCACAGCATTTCTATATCTGCTTGATAGCATCTCATCAGGTGATGACATCGCATTTTTGCATCACGTAGTCACTTTCTGATGCACGTTATCACACCATGATGCTGCGTTTCAATGCAAATTCACCTCAGGAAGCCTGAAATAAAACAGTGGTGTTTCTAGATGTCCTGACACCTAGGAAGCTGAAAAACTTAATAAAGAGCTTTAAAAATTGGGACTGCACTGCAAGCATTATCAAGCTCATTGTTCTCGTAGCCAATATTATTTTATACAGTGAACAAGTCAGCCAACAGCAAAGTATGGAAGTTCACTATTAGTTTAAGGAATAAAATTTTGTTTGCTTGCTTACTTTTGGCTCAATAGATGTTATAAGCCTAACAAAATAAACCAAACTAATGAGCAAACAGAAGACAGTTTAAACACTTTGAATTACTTGCTTACCACAGATCCATTATCTAACTAATGGTTTAATCTTTCCCTACTTTAATGTGAGTTTTGGCATAAAATCATGATATAGGCTTATTTCAAGTAGTTTGTGTTGTTGAACTGATTCCTGATCAATTTATGCTTGTTCCTAACAGGTTACCCTTGCAGAGGTGGTATAGACGACGCCCAGTGCTGACAGAGAAGTTATATGTTTGTGTTAGAAGACAGACAAGTCTCCAACGACTCTGCAAATGCGTTAGTAAACTCCCGCAAAGTATCTAACCATGTGTTACAAGAAGATGAAGGAAAACTACAACCATGCTCATTGTATAGTATTTCCTTAAATGGCCTTATAAAGTTGTTCTTTACACCAGATTTGCACAGAGAGGTGAGATGGGAAGAGCTTCACTGATACCCTGGACAGTTCATGGAAGGTTTTACGAAACCAAAAGCCCTTGAAACTGCAGAAATATCGTTTTAATCATTTAAGAAGCCCCATTGTAAGCTATGAACACTGCACTTTCCTCACAAATGCAGAAATTGTTCCTGGTTTGGTCATAGACATCCTCTATACAAATGTCACTCACTTCTCGCTGTACCTCATAGCATTACTGCAATCCAATGTAAGAGAAAAAAGGGCAGTGAGAGGAGTGCTCTTTTTCTGTCTTAGTGTCTTTGTTCTGTAAAAAAAGGGTTATGGCAATTTCTTCCAAATAAAATCATTTGACGCTGGCAAAGTAACCACAGCTCTGTGTTAAATGGTTCTGTAACCTGGGGTTAATTAAGGGCTGTGTGACAGAAGTGATCTGCAAGCATGGATACTGACCAGCCCTGTAGTTTTTCACTTTAAATTTCTCTGCTATTGAGCACATCCAACCAGATATTCAAGCTTAGCAGATGTTTCATTTTTTTCTTGCAGAGATTTAAAAGGACTATTTTCCTAAAGTTTCAACAACTCCAGAAGCATATAGTACTACATGCACCAGCAAACACAGTTACTGTTTACAGCCAGACACCAAAGGGTGTTGAAAGGTTTGAAAGATTTGTATGTAAAAGAACTGAAAAAGGCTATCAGACTTATGAACTTACTCATCATAGGGCCTAAAAGAAATTTGTCTCTTTCTTTTTTTTAACTACCAAACAAATACATTTAAAAAAAAAAAAAAAAAAAAAGCAACCAACTAAACAAACAAAAACCCAAACCTTTTAAGCGGCAAGTTGCTGGAAAAGAAGTCTGCTTTGCAGTCATCAGTCCTGTTATGCAATCTTACCAGTAAGTGAGGTAAAAAACAAGCAGGAGGTAAAGGTATTTTACCTTAAAGTTTTACCCAACCTGTTTACAGCTCTGGAAAAGAGAGCTGTATCACTTAGAATGATTTCACACTTACTCTTTGGATTACACAGCTTTTGACATATGTTAAGGTCTATTTCTTCTCCATGGGATGTTGTATGAAAGTGTCAGAAACAGGTATTCAGGCACTGAGATTTTCATTAAAAATCTGTCATGCCCATATGTGCTTAAAATTAAAACAAAAAATAGAGTACAAGTTATACAGTTGAGAAAAAGTATGGAAGAAAGGGAAGACAGAAAATGAATCTCCACACTGCTTTGTTTGGTTTTCCTTTTACGTGATATGATCACCAAAACAAACTGGATGGTGATGAATATCCTTTGGGGACTCTGTCAGCACAGAGGTGGTCACCATTAACAACCAAGTTATACATACACAGACGACACAACACGCTGACCCCTTGCTGACGGCAGTGCGGATGGGGCATCCAAACTCGGGTCTGCACAACTTAACTAACATTACCTGCTGGAGAAGTCATGTATAATCTTTGGAAAGCCATACTCTTCAGTTTTTCTATTTGTTTGGAAACAGGAGTAGAAGATAGGATTCAGCAAGCATATCTTGCTCTTACAACACCATCAATTCAAGAGAAATCATTCTGGAACTCATTCCTTTTCCCACTTGTCTCTTCTCAGCAACACCCCCTCTTCCAAAGCTCCCACTACGAGTATCTCTGGTTTACAAATTGTGTCAGGGATTTTTTTTTTTTTTCTCCTAAGTACCACAATTTAAATTGGCAGCTGCTGTTCTGATCCTATTCTGGACAAAGATTACACATTCAAAATAAAATCTAACTTACGCGTTTTAAAGCATGGAATTGGCTTTATTAGCAACTCAAAAAAACTAAACCAAACGAAACCAATACACATGATGTTGGGTCTAAATGCTCTCTCCTGAAGACGCAAAAGTCTCCAAGTTGAACCTAGTTATTGATCTGACCACTGATCAGAAGATTCGAGCTCCTTAATATTGTAAGTTATTAAAAGCATGGTGAGCTAGCAGCACTTAATGGCATGCTGAGTCACAGAATAAGCCGAGTTGGAAGGAACCCATCAAGAACATCCAAATCCTGGCCTAGCACAGCACCATCCTCAAGAGTCACACCATGTGCCCCAAGAGTATAGTCCAAACGCTTATTGAACTCTGTTAGGCTTGGTGGTGTAACCACTTCCCTCAGAAGCCTGTTCCAGTGCCCAACCACCCTCTGGGAGATAAAACCTTTTCCTAATATCCAACCTAAATCTCCCCTGACACAACTTCAGGCCATTCCCTTGGGTCCTGTCACTGGTCAGCACAGAGAAAAGATCAGTGCCTGTCCCTCCTCTTCCCTCAGGAGGAAGTTACAACTACAATGAAGTCTCCCCTCATTCTCCTCTTCTAAGGCTGAACACATCAAGTGACCTCAGTAAGTCATCATAAGGCTTCACCTCAAAGCCCTTCAGCATCCTCACGGCCCTCCTCTGGACACTGTCTAACAGCTTAATGTCTTTTTTATGTTGTGGCACCCAAAACTGCCCCCAGTACTCTAGATGAGGCTGCCCCAGTGCAGAACAGAGCGGGACAATCCCATCCCTTGCCCAGCTGGCAATGCCGTGCCTGATGCCCCCCAGGACACACTCGGGCCTCCTGGCCCCCAAGGCACTGCTGACTCACATTCAACTTGCCATCCACCAGGACGCCCAGGTCCCTTTCCATGGCACTTCTCTCCAACCTCTCATTCCCCAGGCTGTCTGTACATCCAGGGCTGCCCTGGAAAGAGTCTGGCACTTTCCCTTGTTGAACTTCATATGGTTGGTGATTGTCCAATCCTCTAATTTGTTGAGGTCCCTCTGGCTCATGCTAGGCAAGTTTGTTAGAAGAAAGGATCCTTGTATGCTTACATGAGGTCATGGTCACTGCCAGTCTGTTAGAGGCATCTCCCACCACAACTCTGGACCTAATGAAGTCACAGCACTGTCTGGAATTCTGCAGTTACTAAAATGCTCTCTACCCAGGAGGAGAAGGGGAAACTGATGGTAATGTAGGCCATTCAGGGAAGCCACAGTCCCATTCCCAGTCACTTTTAAATGGGATAAGAATGGGTATAATTAGCTGACATAGTAAAATGACTCATTCTTCTCCCCTCACTCCCCCGGACAACACCCTGCCCAACAGTCAAACACACATTTTTATTTCATGAGACTATTTGCAAGATCACTAGTCTTTCTCCTGAGATAGTCAGTACATGTGGCTCCATTTTAATTGGTTGACATGTGCACATTAGAATCCTCATCACCCCGGAACTCTGCTGCAAATATGCCTCACCTATTTTCATGTTTATTTGCTATACTATTCATCATCTGTTATGCTTCTGAAATCCATGCACATCTTGTAAATAATATAATGTCCGTATTACAGCAAAACAGCAAACAAATTTTGGGTCATATGTCCAGTAGTTCCCATTTCTTACACTGTGAAGAGAGAATACAGATTGCCAGTAGACCATAACAGAGTGTCATATTCAGCATTGTGCTCTTATTCACTGCAGCTTTCTTTTTTTAGACTTTACTGCAGTTCCTGTAAGGAGCAGTGTGACTTTCCCACCTCATGTTCATTTGTACACATTGAAAAAAGCAGTCAGTAACAGTTCTGTAACCAAAACACGCAAGTTTAATTAAAAAAAAAATGAAGTTTTGTACTGCCATCCACAAAAGAAATGTGGATTTTTTTCTACACCAAGCCATATTTCACAATGACAAGCAATGACTGGACAGTGGCTGAGATTTGAACACTGCAGCAGTATCAATCAATCATGTATCAGATAAACACATTTCAAAATGTGTATTAGATACAGGCTTGAGCTCATGCACACTGACGTACAGTATTTCATTCTCAATGTGTTCTTTTCCTACCAGCAGAGACTTCTTTGTTCAGCTGTGTTGCTTGAACTGCTTCCTTTCTGCAAAACAATTTTTGAATTTCGGAATAATTTCTTTTAAACTTATTTTTGAAAGTTGAAGTTTAGGTCAAATGCAAATATGAATATAGTTTTATCCTGCATGCATAATTTGTAGTCTGTGTGGAACTGACTCATCTGTCCTCTGTATCTGGCACTCATATGATGAGCTCTCCTGCTAGGAGTGACCTATTCATCCTTCAAATAAACATCCACAGAGGAAGAAAAACAATATGTACAGTTCCAAATAAGGAACAACATATTGTGCTTGATGTGATCCACTCATGTCAGTTCTGTCAGCAGTCTTTTGAATTAAGAGTCTCTTATTCTGAAAACATTCAGAGATACTGGGTAGTATCTTGAGCAAATCAAAATGCTGACATATCTGAAATTTAACTGTTTATGACACATGGGCAGTTAAAACTATATCTTGGCTCAGTGATTTAAGCACAATGCTTTGAATAACTAAGAGAAAGTTTGCAGAAGTTTTTTTTTGTTTGAGGAGTTATGGTCTACTGGCAAACCAAAGGGTATTACAGTCTTGAATGACTGGAGAATTTATTAGTCACATATATTTTTGCAAATTACTTTACATGTATGATCAATAAAATGTAGCAAAACTTCCAGCTAATACCTTATCTACAAGAACTTACTATTTTACTGATATGTTCCCTTCTGTCCACATTCAAGATTTGTTTTACTTGATTTGCAGGCAGAAATCTTGTTATATTCAATGGAAGAGTAACATTATGGATGTTCACATACTGTGTGCACATAACATAGCACAAGACCTTTAGGTGTTTGAAAGAAGAGTCCAGAGACCAGACCCATAGAAATCTGACCATAGCCACAAACAAATGGATCTGGTGTGGGCAATTTTTCAAAATTTATTAAAAGATTGAGCACTTCTAATCAGAAAATTAGAAAATATTACAATAGCTTGTATAGATAGTCTATAGATGATTCTAAGAAAACTTTTAAGTTAAAATTTAAGAATACAAAAATCAGGTTTTTGTAGAATTAAAAAGACTACCTGCAGCAAATATTGATCCCCAGAAATGTCCTCTTAACATTCTTACAATCTGTGTTTCTGCCTTACAAATACAGGCAATAGAAAGACCAGGTTTCTTTATTTTTGGTTGTGATGTGGCAGCATTTCAAGGTAAATAGGTTTCCATTTCTTTTTCCTTTACAAACAAACCCTAAATCTAGTGGCCAGGGTTGGTTCATTTTCTCTTATATTTTAGAACACCTGAACACTGTTGTCTGCCTGAAATCACAGGCTACATCCATACAAACCCACAGTCTTCTGATTAAAACCTCTATCTATGGTGAAACCTTCACAGAGTACTAAGAGCATAATGAAAATACAAGGGACTGTGCAGGTGTCCCGACAGACCTAATCTGGCCAGCAGCACCTGCATTACTAAAACCGTTGAATGCAATATCTAAATCAAAACCAAAACACAGTCCTGGCTGAATTCCCAGTTCTAGGGAGTGCTTATAGAACTGGCTACTGGGAGGCGGAGGGTGGAATAACAATATTTTTTTCTTTCCTTCAGTTGGAAAACAGGACAAATTTGAGCTGAAAATCAGTAGGAAAATGAATATACACCCCTAATATGTCATTTTTATTTAATCATTTTATAGGGTACAACTGGCAGGCTCATGTTTTGCCAGGTTGTTTTCTGTCACTTAGCACATTGTGAAAGTCTGTTTTACAGACAGACACTGTCATATAAACTAGGTTACTACACTGGAAATTTAGACAAGCAGACTTAACACTGCAATTAATTCGATCTTAATTTTTTTGTGCTTTTCCTGAATTTCCTCTGCATACAGCCCTCAGCAGTTGTTGTGGCATTGCTGGAGTCTTCATGTGTTTCACTTTGTTTTAGATTTTCCAGCATCACATCCTACCTCCTAGTCTCACTGAAACAGTTTCCTCTCAGATTGCTTCTATCCCTTCACCCATTTTACTTTTCATAAAAGGGAAGGTACAGTGTGATTTAGATGACTGATGAGAAGAACGGTCATAGGAAAGGGCTGATTGTATCTCTTCATTTTTTTAATAAGGCTGGCAAAAGATAATGAACAGAATAATAAGTAGTAAAAATTTCATCTCTGGGGTGTGTTTGGAAACGAAATCTTTCTTGTCAGAAATCAAACATGGCTGTTGATTCAAATATGAAATGCCTTACAGGAGTACCTCTTAAATTGTTATTTCAATTCTGTGTTTGAGGTGTCATTATGTCAATGCCTGTGTTGTCACTATGGTAGAGAACACTCTCACGATGCCTGTGCAGATAGCTCAGATGAAAGCCAAAAAGAGCATTTTCATATTGTTACTGGTCCAGTTTATTGAGGAGGCTGTTTAACAGGCATTGCCTGCACAGCCCAGACCAGAAAATAGTTCAGGCAAGGTAATGTCTGCTGCATTGGCCATGATAATGTTTTGTGTTGTGAAGGAATCCAATGTGAGAATATTAAAGGCACAGTCAGAAAAGCAACTGACTTCCTAAGCTGTCGCGCTGACCACTTGGCCGCCCGGTTTGGCCAAGCAAGCGACGAGTTCAGTGCCGGGTCGCCGTGAAAGCGATGAGCAGCCTGGCAGGCTGAAACAAGCGCCCGTGTAACTTGTTTCTATGGCTCCCTGGGGAGCTGGCAGCAGTCGGTGGTAAGTGTAGCGATTGTAGCGGAGGCAAAGAAGAAGGGAAGGACTCATTTGCAGCAATTCCCAAGCTTTTACTCCCCGCCCCGGCATACTGCAGTCCTAAGGCCAAGAAGGGAGCACGAAAAAGAAGTTCGGAACAGGGGGTGACATAGGGTTTTATACGGAGGGAAAAAAGGGGAGGAGAAAAGGGAAAGTACCAATGGGAGAGGGTCACGGGGATACAAGGGACCAATAATAAGGAACATAAGGAGGGACTAATACAAACAAACCAATAAGGGAACGAAGAACACAGAAATCTCCAGAAGAAGGGGAGGAACTTCTGGAGTCAGGGGAGGAACTTAAGTTGATTGGCGACCCGGGAGAGTGGCTGGCCCTTCAGCACCACCCTCAGCATCACTGTCCAAGGCAGGGTCTGCCCACTGCAGTAAAGGTTTGTGGAACATTACCCTTGCTGAGAGTGGGTCCGGCTGCTGCCACCACCTGGGTGACAACCCGGGTCACCGCAACACTAACAAAATATACACCAATTTATAAAGCTAAACCAGAGACTGGTCTTTCATAAACACTGCATGTAAACTGTTGTTGTCATCTTCAAGAAGACTACAATATGACAGCTGTAGCTAAAATTTTGGTGGAATTTAGCAACAAGATAGTATCAGGAATTTTTTTGTCAAAGGCAAGGGAATTTTTTGCCAATGAGCCCCTGCAGCAAAACTCCTTTACACAGAAGCAAAGTCTAATGAAAGAATTAGTCAAACACAGTAAAGTCAAAAGGCACAAAAACTGGTTTATGTAGCAGAGGCACAATCAGCCATTGCTGGGCGACAGCTTTTGGAGAAAACTGCCCAGGCCCTGCCAGGACATTTCTGTGCTACCAGTTCAACACAAGTTCAGATCTTTCCTCTCTTTCCTAGAATTCACAATGGCTATGTCTTGGCTCACTGATTAGGATGGATCATGCTCAAATGGGACATTAGGTGTCCCAGCCTCTGGTTCTTCTGAGCAATGCTTGCAGCTGCAGACTCTGCAGACTCTATTTTGGTTTCAGAGCAGTCTCAGAGGTTGCTGTAGTTAAGTTCATGCATGATGTATACATCATCCAGATATCTGGGGTCTTCAGCAGGGAGTTGCCTATCACACTCAGACTCTCTCCAAGTATGACAGACAGTCAGCACTGAGCCAAGCACAGGGTTTTGAGGATCTAATTTTAGTAACTTTATGAATCAATTTAAAAATACAGTAAAATGTTTCTTTTCCAAGTCCCTACCCTACACAGGTCTTCTTGACTTTTCTGATATTCCCTCTGCAGAAGTTTAATGCAGTGGCAGGGTCCAAAACTGTACATGTGTGCTTACTAATACAGCCAAGGAAGAATGGATGATTTATGTGTTCGAGGACACTTTTTGCCTAGAAATAATCCCCTGGGTTAATTTGTTCTTCCCTCTTCCTCTATAGTAGCTCTTTCTTCTCTCTTCTGATTTTGGATGTGAGGTAACTAAAGTCTGCTCCCCAAGGAAAGATTTTCTCCAGTCCACATGCCAGCTAGGAGGCTTTATATCTTCAGGGATGAGGGCAAACAGATCTTTGTAAATATTGCTGAGAATTTTCTTCATTTTGCCAAATAATCCTTTATATTCTCATCTTTCCTACTCCTTCATTCCTTTCTGCTTTTCTAAAATCTTTAACGTCACTGCACTGAGGTACATTATTATGTGTTTATTGTTACAATATTTTTGTAGCCCCTTCTCCTCATTCAGTTTATGCTCTCGACCTGTGTCTTTCAGTTATTTGGTTACAAAAAGCATTTAAATTACCTTCAAAGACTGTTTTTCTGCTGTTTACACAAATATTAGAAGCTCGAGTTATTTCAGGTACTGGGAAATTGTGAACCTTTTTCATCTATTGCAAGCAGATCCTTGGTGCCAGCTTTACCTCACCCTGCTGATTTCTCCCTGCTTGTAGGGTATGAAGTACATCCTGGAACAGGCAGAGCAGAGCATGGCACTGAAGGCTGCAAGAGAGCCTCACTGAATCCTGCAGACAGCAGTCAGATCTATAGCTCGTGAACCAGTAAGAGGAGGTGACAAGCAGATGCTGGAAAAGGAAGTGGAACAGATGAACCATGTGAATGATAGGAGATGGGGATAAAAGAAGGCCTCTTTTCCACAGACTCTAAATATGCCTGTTAGTCTGGATGAGTAACTTGGTAGAGAAATATTGAATTTAGCTGCAATAAATATTTACAAACATCACGCTATTGCTATTCCTTTATCTAGCCTACAAAAGACATAATCGGTATCTGCACACCTGCAGTTGTAATGTTGTCATTCTCAGAAGTATCTGGCAAAATGAGAAATACATTTTTACTTTTGTCTTCTACAAAGAAATGTAAACCAGCTGCAAGGGAATGAAAAACTGAATTTAAAGGTGTTTATGCTTTATAGAACAATCCACTTCCTTCATGTAAGTGACTGTTAACTTTATTCAGTATGCCTGAAAGGGGATCATGCTATCCAAGCAAAGGATTAGGCTATGACAGTCTTCAATGTTTAAGTAAAGTGCTGACAGCTATTTCAGAGGACTGCCTGCTCTGAACTTTCCTACCCCAGGATTATAGACTGGCACCATGAGCCCAGCAGGGTAAAGGGAGACTCCTACGGTGAAAATATCCACACAGAAAGACCTGTTTCCTGTACCTCATTCTGTTTGCTCATTCTTTATTCTAATTAATTCACCAATTAATTCCCAGCAGTGTCTCAGGATCTCATGCGTAAGGCTCAGCTAGTGCATCAGCCGTCTGCAGCTAAACACCTGCAGATGGCAGCTTGAGAAAAATATTGATTTTCAATTACTGGAATTTGTTTAATTCAGCATTAGCTTCATAACCATTCCTTCCTCATCAGCACACGACCACAAGAAGCTTGTGTGTTCTAGATCGTCAGGAACAAGCCAGTGAGGCAATTCATGGGTGCAGCTTGCTCCCTAAATAAACAGGAGGAGAAAAGATGCAAGGATGCACACACAGCTGTGGGGAATGCTTCAGTCCCATTCTTCCACAAACCCCTCTCATAAGTGCAAAGCAGAAAGAAAGGGGTGGATCAGCTGTATTATGCAACCCAACCTTGAAATTCTGCAAGGGATGTCCTCTGCTGGCAGTTCTTCACTGTACTGTTCCCTGGCATAACAGAGTTCACCTGTGCCTAGAGTGACAAAAATTACCAGGGACAACAGGATAACATTTATTTTTTCAGGTGATTCATACTAGCTCTGGAGATATTATATAGGGAGGGGCTTCTGTTCTAGAAATGACAGAAAAAAAGAAAATATTGGAAAAGAACTCCTCATTGGAAAAGAAGCAGAGGAAACTACAGTACATATTACATAAAGGAGCAAAATGGATATGTTTTTATCAAAGAGAAACGGTACAGCTGGGAACTCTGACTTCTCTAGTGGATGCTTGTGCCATTAAATACAGGAATGATAGCAATCAGTTTCTTGTACACCCAAGCACATGCAGGAAAGCAGCATATGGCCTGTAATGAAAACCTTGTAAAGAAAAAACAAAAAAAAAATGGAAAACAAAAAGATAATTCTTATGCTTTTACATTGACCAGTATAAGGATGACAAGGACTTGTCCCTGTAAATTTATTACGGGTGTATTTACTACGATGTTCCATAACATAATTCAGATATCTACACCGTTGGTCTCTGACTACGCTTTTACAGAGTATGATTAATCTGAGTTCAAATGTGGTGCCTTACTTCCCACATGTAAAACCTCTTCTATACCAACATGGCATGGAAAATCAGATCCTGCAAAAGTGGGAAATCTCAGATCTTACCACTGAATGTCTATATTGAGTACTGCACAGTATTCTTCCCTGATGCGATGGTATATGTAGGCGCTGATATTTTTTATGAAGTACTGCAAAGTAACCTGTAAAAGATCAGTGCAATTAATTGAATTCTAAAATTTAGTGGTCTGGAGTATTGAGTTTGAAGTTACAGGATTGCACTGATAGCATTAAGATTCAACACACACCTCAGTGAAATCTTGTCTGAAACAATACCAGCAGGAACAAAGACAAAACAAAGAATCCAAACTGAAGTTCCAAAAAGAACCTGCACAGTAATATGATAGCAATACCAGAATTTTCATTTCCTTATCACACTGGTGATATATCAAATCCAGTATTTAATCTGTGGTCTTTCAAAGAAAAACGTGAGAAATCAAGAGGAGGATTAATGTCCCTGTAGGACAAATATCTTCACAATGCAAACCAGGTCTGTGCTTTGAAACTTAGGGGACATGCTTTATCTTTTAAGGAAAAGAAATTGTGATCATAGCATCATTCTTATGGGAAGTGAAACCACAGAAGTCCTCATCATGTATTTAAATGCATAATCACATTTTGAATCCCACTGAGCCTAGTGGCATCTGAATTCTAGATTCATTCTATGTTGACTTACTTTACACCGAAATAAAATCAGATGATAAATAAGGAAATCAATACTTCCCCTCATGTAAGAACATTATGAAAATCTGAGGGTTAGCCCTGAAAACTCAGTAACTTGGCTGATATTCAGAATAGCACAATTAAAGACAGGACAGACAAAAAAAGAGGGGAAAAAACTTGTTAAATGTTGATAATGATCTTTAGATATTGGTTCCCCTTAAATATTTTAAAATTTTAGCATATTTCAAAATATTTTTCATACTTTTCTGTAGACTTGAAAGGGTTTTCTGCTTCCAGTTTATATCTCTTTGCCATTAGGTCTTCCCTTTCTAATAAATTATCATTCACACAATTTTAATGTATGAAATGAATGACAGTCATATGCCTTTCTATGTAAATATGCCTGGTCTTTCCATTGAATAAGGCCTCTCAGTTTCTCAGTGGGTATTTTATCAAATTTAAACTGCCCTACCTGTCAAGCTCCCTCCACCCTCACAATTCTTTGCTCCCTGTTCTACTAAATAATCAATATCTGCATAAAAGGTTAGTACCAAACCACTAAGTTCAAAACTGAGTGAACAGATCAATAAAACATGAACTTTTCTCCCATGTACAGGTTTAACAAAACATTTATTTCAATAACTACATTTACAGCCAATATTATTAGACTGCTGTTTCTAAGGTCAGAACTGTTTCTAGCTTGAAAAAGATCCAACAGTTCATTATTACCTATATATGAGAAGATTTAAGTGGCAGAAGATTGACACTTCTGAGTAACAAACTTCTCCCAAAAAGCCTGATTTCCTCTGACACTGTATCCAAAAAAAATTGTGAAAAACACTCCCTAATGTAAACTACAGGCACAAACGTGATGTGTGAATCAGTTCTTCCACAGCATTAATTTCACACGATGGATACCTATATGTCAGCAGATATTCCTGCGTCTTTTCACTGTGAAAAGGAGATATTTGTCACTGGCAGTAGTGCCTCAAACGTTGTCATGCACAAATAACACCCAGACAAAACCTCTCCCCAGAGGGCTGGTCTCCAGTCCCTCCAAAAGTTCATTGGAAAGAAGGGCATAAATTTGTATAGCAAAGGGAGGCTACTGGGACCTAGGAAATTTAAGACTCAGCACCAATACTAAGAAACTGTGTTTTCACTGATAAAGAGAAAGCTCAAGCATATTACTGAGCAAGAATGTGGGATCCTTTTTCTCACTCATATTGTTGGGGTGTGTGGGGCCAACCCAAAAAATCTCACAATATGTTATGCCTAGGAAAAGAGGACCTCACAATACCTTCAGGTAGACGAAGGAGACTACTCCTAACTCTAAAATATGAGGTTAGAGATGGGCTAAAAGCATGTTAAGACTCTGTTCCTCCAGAATGTTAGCTGACCATAGGGAAGATCAACAGCAATCAGCTCATGCAAGCAGATGCATGGTCAGGAGTGTAAATAGTGACCAGATCTGATCTTCAGAACAAGCTTATGCTGACATTAGTATGCCCATACATGTATTTCGTATTGTTACTGACCCCACAAAACGAAGCTTTAACAGCTGTAAGCAGTTCACTAATAGCTTAAGGGTAGGTCTGAGCAGAAACTGAGCACATTCACCAGTGACTGGGAGGTTGTGGATTGTAAACTTTGCCTCAGTGTCCCTAGTAGTAAAACTCCAATTCTGATGTTTATCTGTTTCACAGGGGGTCATGAAGGGGGTCATGAAGATAAGTCTATGAGTATTTGATTGCTGTAAATGGAAATAGTTGGATCAGTGCATAGTAACATTACTGTATTCCCTCAGTGGTATGAGAAGCATCACCATAACAATTTGCATTCCAAAGGAAAAATCCCCTTTTGAAGATTTACTTGCATTCCAGAAGATTAATTCTGCCTAAGAAAAATCAAAGAAAAAACAACAGAGCTGCTGAGCACACCTTAACACAGGACTCTGTTTCTTCTCTTTATAGGATTTATTTTTTTCTTCCTTTTTCTATTATTATTTTAGGCAGTAGGTAGGGCTGAGTCTGTGGGATGGGTCCTCTTTTCATTCTCATTTATACAGTCTTACCAATAACAAAAGATTTATCAATTCATGAAACCAGAAGTTGTAAACAAGAGACTTCACATTAATAACTTTGTCCTTGGGATTACTTTTTGTCTTCAGATTTCTCCCCATTACAATTAATCTGAAGCCTGCCTTCTCACAATCTTGTATCACAAGGCCAATCTCAGTTTTCTCAGCCAAATATAACAGTAATTTCATCTTATAAAAAAAAAAAAATTGTAAATCAGTGATCTAAGTTCGTTAAAGCCAAATATCATCCTGCTTCTTCAACCCAGGTGATACCCGGTGTAGATGAGATTTACATACAGGCATTGAAATAGTGGCTTCATTGATGTTGTATGCACAAAATACTGTGGTCCTCTCATGCCTTCTCACCTGGTTGTATTATCTTGAATATCAATCAAAACAAGACGGGTGGCCTTCCTAGCTTCTGCATATCCAGGGGGCACTCTGTTGGCCACTTTTCACTCTCTGTATCACCTACAAATGAGAGAGACTGGGGGTAGCTTCAAATAGTAGCAGAGACATACCCTTGCCTTTGCCTCAACCCAGACAAAGTCATTCTTAGCTATTCCAGAATAAAAGCTGTACACAGCAAAACCTCTCTTTCAGAACACCATTAGCTGCTTCCAAATTTTTCAGCATCCACTAAAATTTTGTCTCATGAGGCCATACTCTTACTTCTCTGCTGAAACCAACTGAATGATTCCAGTGGAAGCTGATAGCTGAAGAGGGATTTCTCTTACAAAGACAGATGACAGCATCAGAGAATTGGCATGGCATTAATTTAAGCAGTGAGACTGACACACACATCATCCACTAAAGAAGGGTAAAGATGGGTTTCTCTAATTTCTTTCTCTTGTTTGTATATGAGAGATGAGTATAACCTCATTGGCTGAGCAAGAGATTGGACTCCACTCAAAGAAAAGTAAGAGGTGAAGGTAAGAGGTGAAATACATGCACTGTTCCAACCATAAGGGTACATGCTGCTTATGTGACCACCCCACAGACTGTGATTTCCCCAGAGCTCCCATTCATAGTCCTGGAGAATTTCTGCACTCAGCAGAGTTCCTAGGGAGTTATTTCCACAACAAATTGTGTTTACACAGGTTTAATCTGTACCTTATAGCTTTTCATTGTGCTATTTTGCTACTTTAATGTTATTTTAAATGTGTATTTCACTGCTTTTGTGTTCCTTCCACCAGATAAGCCAATCTGACTCATAGCTTCCAACCCTGGCCTCTTCTCCAGAGCTGCCTCCATCACTTGTTTTCCTTTCTCTACCATTTGCCAGTCTCAGTTTCCCTATGATAAAACTCATCCAGAAAGTCCCACCAGCTGTTGTCCAAGATTCATCACCATTTTTGTCTCTCCTTATCTAACAATATTGCCTCCAAATTTAATATTTACTGCAGCTAATTTTCATTCTCCTGTTAAATTACAACTTCTCCCCTGTCCCATCTCACAGCTTTGGTTTTGAAGCATTCAATTCCTACCACAAAATCAATGCATGTAATAATTACAACTTAGCCTTAAACATACTACAGCTTCAAAATGTGAATGAGATGTTTTTCCTAGTTAAAAAAACATATGCTGTCGGAGACTGTCAAAACTTCTCAAAAATCTTGGCTATTAATATCTGCTCATTTTCTGGGAGAAACTATCTGTTAACTTCTGCACTGTGTGTGACTCTGTTTCCTATGTAGTGCAGATGCCTATATCGTGTTCATCAGTGTGTTTACATCTGCTCATTGCTATGCAACTTTGTAATTATAGTGGAATAGATATCACCATCTTCCTGCTATAAGATAGTTTTTGCAATTGATTAATAATTTATTAAATTTTAGGAATTGCAGGTGCCTTCAAGAGACTACATTTTTTTCTCATACTATTTTTTCAACCACTTTCTGGCAACCACTTTCAGCATCTAAATCTGGAAAATAATTGTCTGGCAAATAATTATCTGACAATTCCACCCAAACTATGTACCTTGCAATCTAGAGTGTAGGGGTGAAGCAGAGCTTTCCTTCCACTTCTGGTTGCCCAAAATTCAAGGGCTGCCATTGTCTTGAATAGAAGGATTGAGAATATCTCTCTTGTGACAGGAGTCCAACAGTGTACCTGCTGCTCCTGAGCAATGGGAAGAAAAGTGGAAGTTTTCTACTGTAATTTGGAAAAAGAGGGATCTGAATAAGGTAGAAAGGCATGTGAACTGAGAGAAGGAAATGAAGATGATTATGAAAAATCTTGAGGCAAAAAACCATCACCTAATACAAAGCAGGTCTACATGAGAAGAAGAAAGTCTCATTGCTCTTCTCTCCCTACTTCTCTAAGGTATACCCAGAATCACTGCTTATCTATATGTCATAAAGTGTTTAAAATAAATGTGACAACACCTTTGTATGATATATGGAGATTATATATCCTGACTGGATAGCTGTTCAATATTCACTCCTATCCTCTTCTGCTAATGTGTGACATTGGGTGTCGTGTTGTTGCACTCTGAAGTACGCTGAAACCCACCTCTGAGCGCCAATCCTTGAATTTCCCTGATCTGTGAATTCCAGATCAGTCTGGGATTAAAATGCTTTTTACTCTGTCAAGAAGCTCAAGGCCCCATAGCTCTTACATCCCCAAGAAGTGTGTTCTGAGAAAGCATGCACAGGTTTTAGCCTGAAATTCTCATTGCTGGCACTGTCAGGATCATGTTTAAAAAGTACTGTTTTACTTCTTTTAAGAGAGACTTTGGTACCTTAGGAACAGCTCTCTGTCCAGCCCCACTCCCCAGAACATCTCTCCCTGCAGCCTGTGCTGCACAGCCGCTCTCTCCTCCTCTGCACAGCTCTGAGTCGTCCCCGAGACACAGCCCATCCTGGGCAAAAAATAGCATGAGATTACATAATGAAAGATAGACTTGCAGTGTGCATGCACAAGAGGGCAAAATTAAGGTCATGCAGGCAGTTCTATAATGATTTCTGATTGCTTCATTTCTCCTCAGCACCTACCCTGCTCCCCACTGAAATGCCCTATTCCCCTCTCATCCTCCACTATTCTGTTTCCTCAGTTTCCTCTTTGTTACCCATCCCTGCTGATTTACGGAATCATGTTTCTGTCTCTGTTTCTGCCTTTTGCCCCTATTTTGATACTTTCTGTATATACAACTCTCACTCTCCGCTCCAATTTCTCACTGCTGTTTGAACAAACAGTTCACTGCCTAAGGCTGCTGTCTCCTGACAAATACAACCCTCCCCCCCCACCCTGTCCTCATGTCTGACTCTAGCTTCTCTCAAACTCTAACACAAAATACTTTCAGATGCACAGCAGACTTTTGGACTTAATTTCCTTTCCAGGCACAGAGGGGAATTATTTGAAAAATCCTGATTAGACATGATCTGAAACAACTAAGACAACATATGTACTCATAGCACTAGTAATAGTAAACACTTATGCAGCATCTTTAGCCATGAAAGTGCTTGCAAACACTAAGGGAGTGATTTTTCAGTGGTCCTGTGCATTCATTGCTCAGTGACGTTAGGTATTTTTTGTAATTGCTCAGTGTGTCTGAAAATGAGAAGTCATCTAATTAGTGCTTGGATACTGTCAAGAAAATATCTCTAGCTATCATTTTATACACAGAAAAGTAGAACTATATAGAGCACATGTATCAGGCCAGGTTGTAGGACTGCCTTTTTATTTTATCTTTGTACACCAAAGCCCTGGGGCTGTATAAAGAAAAAGGCTCAATTCTCAAAATGATACATTAGGTGTCTAAGTCCATAAAGGTTCTTGAAATCCAAGTTTCTGGAGATGTTGTTACCTAGAAGTCTTCAATTTCCATTTTTACAGCAAAGTCAGAACTGGTTGCTGGTTTTGAGGTTTTGAGCCTTACACAGAGGAGAGCTAAGATAATTATGAAATCCACTGTCTGCTTTTAGTCAACAATTCAATGGTTAGAATGCTCATCTGGATTGTGAAACATCTCATTTATACTAGTTTAACCCCTGAGATTTGACATCCAGTAGACTCTATAATGAAACTATCAATATGACCATTCAGCCTCACAGGTAAAGAAGTCAGTTTCAAAGAGATGACTAAACCTGAGTCTTTTAATATCTTACAGAGGCGCTCTTAACAGGGTTAGATTTTCTTGACTGTTCTAGCTTACTCATATCAGGAGAGGTTCCACACACTCATTTACAGCTGGAGGATCCCTTTTCCATCTGCAGTCTGATACAGGACTTATTTCAATGCCCTGAGTTCTTATTTGCTGCTGGCTGGCTTCAGTGGTGGGCACCTTAATTATTTGGCTTTCTGTATTCCCCTTTTAAACACTGAGCTCTTTCTATGCATTGTGGAGAACTTGCAGAGTTGGGTGCTGTTTTAGGTACTCATCCTTATGATGCCTCCATCCCTCATGGATTTAGCCCTTGACATCTAAGTAACACTGAAAAGAGAATATATCACTGACTCAGAATTCCTAACTCCAAAAGCCACTTAAGTGGTATTAAGTGTCCACTTAACTGCAAAGTTCACTTTAGACTTTGTGCAGTTCAGTCCACATAATCTAATTTTTTTTTTAATCCACTATCCATTTTCTGAGAAAAGGCTGTATCATCTAGGAATTTTTGAGGAAAGGTTTTCCAGGTAAGTGAATCAGGGATTTATAAAACTTACTAACAGCTGGTAAAACATTCTAATCTCACCTTGTCCTGTTGATATAGACAGCCCTGAGGTAGCTAACAGCCATTTTATAATTGTAGCTCTTTACCATGATGATTTGGAAGTACAGTGTCAGAAAACCATAAATGAAGACATCTCAATCTGTAAATTTCACATTATCGATTTCCTACATCTAAACCACTGTGGCAATGGATGCAGATCTTCCCTAGGATTCACTACTGAGGAAGGTGCTGCTCTTTTACGTCATATTTTGTAGACCATTCTGCATGAGTCATCTGTCACGTCACTACAACTAAATATTTACTGTTCTTTTAGTCCATAGATGCTAAAACCATACCTGTGTTAAGTGATGATACTAGAATTGGTAATACTCTTTTAAAAAAAAAAAAAGAAAGGATAGAAATATTAGCAGTGGGTCAGACCTAACCTCAACGATTTCAAAAAGATGAAGAGCTAGACTGCTACTGGGTAAAGAGCTATTCTGGTACAGATAGTTGTCAAAGATAATAGGCCTCTGGCTTGCAGACAATATTTCCTCTAACATTTTCAAGTAGTTAAACTATTGTAGTTTCTGACATTTTGAACCCAGTGTAAAGTTTCATATAACATGAATGCGTAGTGGTGCAGTTTATTCTTATAGGAAATGCTAGAAATAATCTTTTCTTGATCCGATCCTTTACGTGTGCCTACCTGGCTTCGCATTTCAGCCCAGTGGTCCTGCCTTTTTCTTCATAGTACATCAAGTTGAACTTGATCTATAAAACTTGTTTGGTATCTCTGAGGAACTTTGAATTCTTTCCTTACTACATTTATAACAGTATTCAGTGGCTTAAAAAAAGGAGTCTTTCCTCCCACCTCCGCCACCCTCCCACCGTCTCATAGTTCAATTACTTGTTTTCCAGACTTGAAAGAGATCCTACACAATAGTGTCTTCCTTTGCAATCCCAGTAACACCTGTTCAGAGAAGCAGCTCTCACTGGTGGGTCTCAAGTACCTTATAAGAAAGGAAGAAAAGGATCCTAAAGCAGAAGTTGAAAACTCTGCTGGACAGCAGGAAGGACAGAATATTGCCAGTTTTCAGAAATGAGCCTAGGCTACAAAGAGACTATGCAGTGTGGCAGTTCTTTTATTTTATTGTACAGTGCCGAGTCCTTTGAAAAAAAAATGGGAAAAAGAAGGCAACGCTGAGACAGTGTATAGGCATATTTGAAGACTGTTTTGTCAATTTTTTTGAATTTTGAATTTTGAATTTTGTCAAAAATTAAGATATTTTTAATATTCTATTTATACATGTTTAAGAACACTTTTCAAAAGTGAAAAATAGTTTTGAAGTTCCTATATAAATTTCCATCCTTTGATGATTTTATGGGAAACTTTCACTCCTGGGAAATCCTCAGAAGAAGGTCTGCTTTTTTCTTTTCTTTTTTTCTCATATCCAACTTAAAATTATTTTACAAGTATAAAAATAGCTGGCACCAGAATGTAATCTAGTCTAAATTCACCATTCCTAGAATTAGCACCCTACCTACACCAGCATCTAAATAAATGATCTAACACTGAAGGGTAATCATGAAAATTTTCAGAATGAATTTATGGTACTCATACTGTAAATATAGTTTGCTTTATGTTCATGGCAGTTTTATGGTTTCCTGTCTTATCTGAAATTGCCTCACCTCAGATTCATTGTAAAACTATTTTACTGCAACATCCTTGCAATTTTCACCAACAATTTCAGTTTATCAAGATACTTTTAAATCTCCAGGAGCTTGATTAAAACCCCATCACCCTTTTGCTTTCTGGAAGTAGACTGCACTTGCATCCCAACAATTTCCATGAGCAAAATATCCATTTCAATGTAACAAAGCTTTAGGTTAAAAGAGACACAATATTATGTTCCCCAGCATAACTGTTTCAAGCCTCCTGAGTCCGTAGCTTGTTCTGGTTAGAGCAAAACCTGTGGCCTTTAAGAGAAAGGAAGACTTTGTAAAGAAATTAATTCTGAGATTTTTGTGCAAAGCTAAAGAGTGTGGTACAAGATTCCAGGATAAGGAACAATGACGGTATTGATGATTTCAGATGAACCAGAGGCTTTATGTTTGTAAAACACTGGGATGAGTGGGATGACCTGATCTGCCAACTTTGAAAGGTTTTTCTCATGTCCTTTCTTCTCCTTATCAGCTGACTGAAGTATGTAGAGATGACATTGGTAAAAAGGCTAAAGTTTCTCTGTGTGTGTATAAAACAAACACAGAGAACATCTGTACATATATGGGCCTATGTATATATGTGTATATACACACAGATAAACTCTGTGGATTTCCAGCGATACAGAAATTTCCAAACTGGCAATTATTCTCATACATAGTCCCTGATATAGTACATGTGTGTATAGCATAGTTTTTATATTTAATATTAAATACATGTATAGCATATATCCCACATATGTATGTAAAGGGCATTTTTTTGCTCCTTTTGGGTAGAAAATTGTTTGTTTCCTTGAAACCCCACATTTCCAGTCAACATCCTGTGTGAAAACTATCATCTTTAAAAATACATTATTTCTATCATAAGTTATGATAGTGGGGGGAAAATCCCCAGCAAAACCATTGTGGCCATAATTCACAACCAGTTTGTTAGAGGCTTAACTGCTCTCAGCTTTGCCTTGGGCCATTAACTAACAAACCAACCATTAACTGCTAGTAATGACCATTTTTTCCCCGAGATTATTGCTTAATTGAACTCCTATGCTGTGTTGGTTATTTTATGCCATCTCACAATGACTACGCATTACTTCATTTTCCTAGTGTACCAACCACCTACTGAAATAAACAAGATAAGTGTTGGAGAATTGGATCTTTCACTGTATATTCTATTTAAAATACATTATTTTAATGAACAGCTTTGATGTAGCAGACGTGCTTTTTCATTTTTCCTGTTCTCCAGAGCATATGCATCAAGTAACTTAGATGCAGAATTAATGCATGCTGTTGTTCAGTAATGTATACAATGTCAAGGCACTGTATTAGTAAGCTGTGTTATATATTCATTTGGGTAAGACACATTTGATTATTAGCATTCTGTTCTTCAGCAACAAGCCACATGTGCTGTCTGTTGCCATGGCAATAAATTAGGAAGGATAACCTGACTACTTATCAATTTTTATTAGTGCAATCATCCTACCTGCTTAACCCCTCAGTAACAGTAGTGTATTTAAACACCACCGATAAAATCTGCGCAATGCTGGGCGTGTGAGTTAAGCTAAGAGCGTGGGGAGGAAGCCAGGTACTGTGGAGATGGGGGAGAGCAATACTGACTTACAACACGATGCTGAGGTGATTAATTTACATTACAGCATCAAAAATGTTAATGTTTCTGAGGATCTTAGCACAGTGGGAAAAGATGAAAATAAATGCAAAAACTTAAGATGGATAAAAGGAATAGTGCTTGTATCCTGCTGTGTTTAAAGCACTGTGTGTAAATGGATATGTTTAACTATAAACCTGAATAAATGGAATCAAAACGTACTTGCTAAATGTTGAGGAATATCATATGCTATTAAATATATCCTTTAAAGCAGAAAGGAATGAACTCATAGAGCATCAGCTTGATTTTCTCTAAGATATTTCTATTGGTCTGTGACTTTTCAGACTACTGCTAACACCCTTTCAATTATCACCCACAGAAAAATCAATTAATCTGTTCTATGCAGAAATAAGAATAAGCTTCTCATTCGTTCCAAGATCTTTCTGGGATCAAAATACTTGCAACAGATTTAATCTTAGGTATTTCATTTTGATCTGAAGATCTAAATGTTCCTGCAGAGCTAAGTATAGTTAATCCATGTTTGATTGTTGTAAGACTGACTATTTAAGTCTCAATATTAGCACGAATGTCATTGCTGGGTTTACACACATCTTAAAAAAAAAAAAAAGTCTTGCAAATCTTGTTGATTTTAATGAAGCACTGGGTCTCATTAAAGCAGGGTGTGAGTGCATAGCACAGCAGCAAAGGCAGGATAAGAATCTCCTTGAACCTGCTCTCTGCATGGATACTTTTTCTGGGAGGAGACATGTCCTGCTCTGCTTTTGGCTTCCAGGGTAACCCCACCCATTGCCTCACTGTCATCCCTTCCCTTTCCACGGGATCTGAGTTGACAAATCAAACTGTCCATCTGTGGGTATGGCATTATTAGGTTAGTAAAAAGCTGCCAATTCAAAACCTTCCCTAAGCCTTAGAAAAAGGGAAATATTCAACAGAAATAACTCCTTATTTCAGCTGGGAAATATTGATACAACAATTTCCAAAACACCTAAATCCTTCACTTAAAAGGTTGCCCACTATTAATTGGTAGGAGTCGTGTGGGAATATAAAACGAGTGTGACAGAAGCTAAATCCTGATACCTGGAGAAATAAGCAGCTCTGGTACCCTGGATGGAAACCCCTCCCTCCTGTGACTGAGAACTCACTGACCTATCCTGGTGAAGGAAAAATACACCCCAGGAGCTGATAGGACAGACTTGATGTGTCAATGACACTGAGACAGGAAGGCCCTGGGACAGGGTCAGAAGCGAAGCCAGGACAGGGTGCAAGGGAGACCTCAGGAGACTGGGGCAGGAATTGCTGCTGGTAGAGCAGCGAGCAGATGTGGCATTTGAAGCAACTTGATCTGGGACAGAATAGGACATCTGGAAGGACAAATAACTTTTTTACTTATCCCTACATGAATTTTCAAAGTTAAAATAAATCACAGTTATAATCAGTGTGCAATTCTAAAGCATCTGAAATCTTTAAATCTGGGAACAAGTTGGACAATCTGGAGGTTAAATTTCTTCCTAAAATAAGGCACAGTTTTCTAGGTCATTTAGGTACTTGCAATTACCAAGTTATATAAGCACAAACTCTGTGCACTTTCAATAACAAAACTCTCAAGGTGTGTTTGATAAGTAGTCTCAGAGTCAGAATATTTTACCCCATAAAATTTTACGTCTTAAAGGAAGACTGCCTTGTGAAGTGATTTTCTTTTAGAGGGAATAATTGAAACTCACTTTGCAATCTACAGCAAGTTTCTAATCAGATATGCCAGGTGTTTTTCTCCCCAATGTCAAACCCTCAGCCAAACACCAGGTCACAGCTAGCTGATAGATCAGAAGTCTTGATTTTTAGAAGCGTAGGGTAACTATTGCCTACAAGCTCTGTGTACATGTAGAAATAACAACAGGGTTTGGTAAACTGAGAATTCCGGTTTCTCACACAGCTCTCAGCTTTCTGATGGAAAATGCTTTGTTCAAACCTCAGATTTTTACTATGCTTTCCTCATCCAAGAAGGTGTTAAGACGATTCATTTCTTTCCCATAGCTGAACACATATTTTCCATGGAGCCTGATAATGGTGCCCAACATCAAAGTTGAAACTGAATTGATGGATTAGTTACTCTGTTCCACTCCAGTCACAGTCTGTAAGGGAAACCAGGCATTTCTATAGATGCCTGTGCATTGACAGGTTTCCAAACAGGGCTGCTGTTTGTGCCGACCTCTCTGTAATGAATTCTGTGTGCAAACAGACCTTCTCCAGTTGGAAGCTGAACAAATCCCAATATTATCTCTCAAAAAGCTCAACCTTCCTTGTCAGCGCCTCTTCTGGTAGAAAGAGGAGTTGTAAAGCTCTGTATCAGCACAAACTGTTTCCAATAAACTGTAACAATAGTGTCCATCTAACTGATATACCCAGGAATATTTATAAATTCAGTTTTGAGCATAAAACTAATGTTGATAGTCAGTACCACTTTAACTACTGGAATTTTCACAATCTACTAGATACTGATTTGACAAATGGAATTGGAACAGCAACAGAACTATATTCAAGTTACTGAGTCTTGGTATCACACTGGTGTCCAATGTCATGTTCCCATGGGCTGGGCACAGGCTGTGAGAAGACACATAGCTCATCACAAGCTGAGATTCACATGGAAATCAAAGACATCGCAAAAATAGATACCAGAACACCATTAGGGGCTGTAGAAGAGTTCTCTCTTTGTGTTCAACCAGGCAACAAATGCTTATCAGAATCTCAGACAAAGGACACAATAGTGTTATCCTGAATATGAGAGGTAAGGCTGAGTTTTGAAGACAAAATCTTCAAAAGACTGAGAGGGGAAAGAACAACTTTTTTAAAAGCCAATTTTCTGTCATCTTAATCTGATGTCTGCTGATTTAATTCATAAACCAATATAACATTATTGCAGCTAAAAGAACAGAAACTAATCATGTAAAGGTAAGACTGTTAAATAAAAAAATACTGGTCATGCAGTGGTTCACTGATGCAATAATGCAGGAAGCAAACTTTCTTTTTTTTCCAAGTCCCAGCTAATTTTAGACTTGACACTGCTCTATAAGAATAGGCAGCTCTCTTTTTGATACACAGACAAGACCGTGCAAAACAGGGAGCTTCTCTCCCTGCTTAATTCTTACAACTGGGAGCACAATTCCTGCTGAAGGTATTTCACTGGCACCATAGCAGATCACTCCTCATTCAACAGCAAAAACAAATCAGGCATGCGGCTGTGAGTGACATTCTGTTCCAGTCTCCTTTTGGGACCAAGAAGCATTCTTGGGAAGGTAATAAAAGGATAATTTATCTCTAAATAAATAAACAATTGTCTGTGAAAAATGTCAGTCACTTCTTGTTTTTCATGTTCTGATTCCAGGATGATTCTACATTTGATGAAGAGTTAAACAAAATATGTACATACCTGGGATAGGGGCTGTATAGAGGTGGGAGAGAGAGATTTTGTGGAATAGTATGTTTACAGAGGTAGACTTCTACAGGATGGGTACATGTACTAGAAAATAAAATACACTTCTACGATAGCTTTTATTTCTATAGGAAGCATTAAAAAATCATTTCTCAGTTCATTGTATACAACTCAGCCATAAGAAGCAGTTCAACATTCCCAGTGTCTGGGTTCCAGTAAAAAAAAAGAACTTAACAAGAAAAATAAGAAAAGAAAACCACATGAGACAGCAAGAGTTACAACCGGTGAGCAAAACCCCAAATCCCTGCCCAATTAACACCAGTGCAAATAAAAGTTCATAGACAGAACTGTTTGTTTATTTGATCTTTCATTCCTTTCTCTAACAAAAGCACAAAAAGTGGTGGGAGAAGTCAGAGATACAGAAATTCTCTGACAGAAGAAAGTTTTCAGTAATGACAGTTCAGATATTTGTAAAAAATTACCAGCACACAGAGCACCATGTGTGCTTTCTAGCTGATCTAAAAGCCTTCCTGCTCTTGCTCTGTGCCTTGCACTTTACCATAGCCACGATACAATCTTACAGTTTTCACAAGTAAAAAGTTTGCTAATGACCAAGCCTGAGGGAATGGATATGGCCACAGCATTCTCCTGAGCTACAAAAACTCATGAGTTTGACAGAGGGTTTTATTCATTTTTACTTCCCTGTTCATACCGTACAATTGTGATTCTTTTTTTACTGTTCCTTTTACGCTATTGTCAGCTCTCTTCTGGCTCCTTAAATAAATCCTCAGCTAAACCCCGAGAGTAAAGACCATACATTTTTTTCCTCTGAACTATAAGTATTTTAAGTGTATTTGTGATGCTTTTACTTCTACAATACCTTTCATTTTCTGTCTTTAATTTATACTGTTTCTCCTGAGAAATCATCAGGTGCGCAGGCAAGCAGCCAGATGTGGAAGTTGTGATTTTGTATAAGTATTAGATATATTGTGATTGATCACTCAGACTAACAAACAGCAAGAGTTTAGAAGAACTCAAGAGAGGCATAACTACATAATGTGAGAGCAGAATACCTAAGTCAAACACTTAAGATATACATTGCTTAATTCTAACACAAGTTACAAAGAGCGTCTCTGAGCTCCAAGAAAAAGGAAACTAGTTTTCTTATGAACATCAGAGTCTAAGAAGATATAACATATTACTGGAACTTTTCCAAGGTTAATCATTCATAAAGTATTTCTCCAGCGCATAGGGTCTTTGGTGTCTCATAAAGACTGAATTCATAATGTCGTTTTTCCCATAGTTGGAAGGGAATTGATACCCACCTTTAAGCCCCGTACCTCCTTTCCCAAAATCCTACAGGAACTTCAAAATCTGTAAACTTTAACCTTCGGTCAAATTTTTTAGAATCAGGAAACTAATGCAGAAGTTGTTCTGTAGGTGTAAAGAACAAATGGACAGACAGCTTTGATATGTGTGTGCTCCATACATGTAGCCACACACAGAGCATAACCATGTAAGTCTTGTTTTCCTATGAAACTATAATAAAATAAATGGATACTTGCCCTGGGTTTAATAATTTCTCTTACCTGTCAACATGTGTTTTTCCCTAAGATTACACAGATTAGAAATACAAACTCTGCAGTGCACAGGTTAATAAGTCTAGACTGTGATGGGTGAAAGACAATCCAAGGGGAAAAATTCCAAGGTTCAAGACCCATTTGCTGACAGAAAGGCACCAATAACATCTCATTTTTTACTGCAACTTCAATCTGTTTCCCTCAGCTGTGCAAGGCTGTGGGAGTATCAAGTTGGCCAAGGTGTTATATTTCAAAACATAACTTAACTGCTGAAGGTTTTATGATGCAAAAATGAAACCTGGAGATGCTTTCTGAAACAAACAACCTTGCATTCTCATTTTCGACAGCAGCAACATGAACACCACATTTGCACATTTTCAGTATACAAGGAACCTGGGAAGTCACTGAATGCAATGTGAGAGGGGTTGCAAAGATACCAGCTGGAGTAGCATGTTCTGATTTCAGAAGAAAAAGGAAGATTAATTCTAGGAGAAGAGAAGTTTAAGTTTAAAAGCTTGAGCTCTCTTGCTTAATGAAGCAAATGCAGGGCCATGGCTACAATGCATAACTGTGTCAAGATGCTCAGCTATTTCAGGTAAAGGACAATGTCAACATAAGGACATTCATCCATGAATAAAATTAAGCATGCTGTTTTCCAACTGTAAGAACACTGGAAGAACACTCAATGGCGTCCCTGTACGGACAGTAGGTTTTAAAAGGTCAGCTTTTATTTGGTAATGGTTCTGTTTATGAGATTTTATTACATCCTTGCCTTGAAAGAAACTGAATATGAAGATGCTGATGGTGTTCACCATTCTTTTCTTCCTGTGAAATCTTATGAACTCTTGCATTACTGGTACCTAAATGCACCAGAGCAAAGGCATAATTGAAAGCGCAAGGGACATTTTCAAAGAGAAATTTTCTGATTCTAACAGTATTGCAAACAAAATATTATTTTCTACTTTAAGTTTCAAAGAGGAAGAATAAGAGTCCCCTCCTCACTATGCCTCTAACTTTGTGTTGCAAACAATTAACACCTCCCTTCAAAGAATGCAAACATAGAATCATAGAATGGTTTGGGCTGGAAGGGACCTTAAAGATCATCTACTTCCAGCACCTTGTCATGGGAAGGGACACCTTCCCCTAGACAAGTTTGCTCAAAGCCCCATCCAGCCAGGCCTGGAACACTCCCAAGGATGGGGCATCCACAACTTTTCTGGACAACCTGTAGTCTATCACAGTAATGATTTTTTTCCTAATTTCCAAAACCTACCCACTTTTAGTTTAAAGCTGTTATACCTTGTCTTATCACTATATACCCTTGTAAAAAGTCACTTGCTAGCTTTTTTGTAGGTTCCGTTTAGGTATTGACCTCCATTCAACTCTTCAGTCCAGTTCTTGATTTCACCATTATCATTTCCCTTTCACCTGGTTTGATCTCTTAGAAAACATCTACAGTCATGGGATTTTTAATTATTATTCCAAAGAATGCTGTTAACTACCAACACTTCTGTCTGTATACTCACTTATATCGTTTTACCAAGCAAGTTTGCTCCAGTTACTGTCCTAAAAACCTCATAAATTCATAATACATTCACTGTGAAAATTAAAATCCTACTGCTTGCAAAAGTGTTATGATTTAGTGTTTGAGAGTCTGATCTTTGCAGAGCAGTACAAAGAACTTTTTGAAGTCAAGAAATCTGTTTCCCAGCTCAAAGGCAGAATCAATTACACTCCAGTTTTTCTATGACTGATGAGCTTTATATCCTCAATTCCCAAATTTTGATCCTACTCAACTACTGAGTTAGCAATCATAAAGCTGACATTAGTGTCCAAGAGTTAAACAAATATTCAAACAAATTATTTCATTTCTAAGCATTAAAACTCTTCTGGTGATTGCTAAATCAATATTAAACAAACTGAAAACATTTAAGTTCTACCCAACAGAGCTGCAAGCTAAAGTATGCTGTTATAGCACACCAGTAGTCATATCTAAATTTATCCACTCCAATTAATAATTTTTAGACACATCTTAAAATTTAAGACAATGTTTTTGTCTTAAATTTTATCCTTTATCCTTTTTGGGATATCCTTTGTGACTCCTCAATAGTGCAGAAATACCCAGCTGCCTATTTTTAGATGAAAGCTTTAACTCTTGATCTTTTAGGTGTATATATCTATGATTATTTGAAGAAGTGTGAACTAAATAGACTGCTGAAATAATGCATTTCAAAGACCAGGAATGGGCAGAAGTGCTGAGAGTCCTTATTATACATGAACTAGATGAGCACTCCAGCTGCATTCTACTTTCAACTACTTTTGAATCACCCCTAATCCCTGGAAATAAAATGTGATTTAGGAAGGAAAACACAGTTTGAACTCTGCATTTAGGTAAGACGGAGAAAAGCCAATGGATAGAAAAACAATGTCAAAAAAAAGCATTTTTAGACTAAGTATTACTGTTGGGCTGTAGCAGGAGTGTTCTTCATGTCACAGGCTAAGATTATAAGATGTCTGCCTGAGCTTTCCCTTAATAACAATGTTGTGAACGCAGACTTTCTTAAAAATAGAAGTTTGTTCCTTTTTCAAGAAAACAATGAACTGTTTTGGAACAGATGCACAGAACTGAGCGAGATGACTCATCAGCTGTGCTCAGTTACAGCGGTTTTATCTGCAAGTGCGCACAGGCGAAAAGCCACTCGAGAGCTGGTAAAAGAACAGCCAATCTACTGAGAGCTAATCACTCTGGGCTATTCTTGGTGGAACACAGTGTTTGTACGTAATGACAAGAGTTACCAATTATTGCCTCTGTTTGGAGAAATGAATAGATCTCTGCAGTTATTTAATGGTGCTCTCTGCAAAGACTCTATTTAAAATACTGGAACCTGTAATTTCCTAGCACTGACCCGAGCTGGCAACTGAGCATTCTGCAGTGTGAAGGCATATCTGCTTAACTTAAGCTTGTTTTCTCCACAGGAGACATCCAGTGCCCAGCATACTAACTATGCATATTATATTATGTCATTTGCATAAGGTTGCATTAAATTCAGGAAAATGGATTAAAATCTGCATTTTACTGACAACTATTTGCATGGTATCTGTCTTATGAGGAAATTAAAGATATCCCATCAGATTTCTACTGATGTTAATAAATGACACCAACTTTAAACATAAGGAATGTAGGGGTGAATCATGCTCTTATAATCAAAATAAGCATTGCAATCTCGTTCACTCTAATGTACAAATTAAACAATTTATTGTAGAAATTTTGCTTCACAAGTGAGTACTAAGATAAAAAAAGAAATAACAAAATGGAGCATCCTTAACAACAAATCCATAACTTTCTTTTCAAATCAAACGATTCTGTTGTTTTCTAAAATATCTCTTTTGTGATTGTTATTGAAAAGTTGGCACCTCACCTTTAAAGTTCTTCAAAGTCAACTGTAGTGTCTGTACATTACATGCCTTTTTTTAACAGATATAAAATAAATGATACAGATTTGAAGGAGGACATATGGTAAAAGACAGCCAAAGAAATTTGTATGATTTATTCATATAATTTTGAAGTAGCATATTTAAAATCTCGTCCCATTAACATCCATTGCCCACCTAATTACTATAAGTAATTGACAGCTCTCATTAGGAAGAGACAAAACTAAAGGGAATTAAGGTCTTGATCTTGCAATTGGATTTCCATGAGCCAATGCCTTCATTGTCTGGAGCCTCTTTGGCATATGTGGGCTCGGTCTGGATACAGGAGTCCATCTGTGCAAATGTGATTGCAAGATCAGGGCCTAAGTGATATCATGGGAATTATGCAGATTCTGTTATTTGAAATAAGTTTACTCCAAAGTTATATAGCCTGTTAAAAGTTATCAACTGCCATGAAATAGAAGACATATATGATAGTTTGCTATCTGAATTTGGAAAATACTGCACATGACCCACAGTCTATTAATCCAAATCCAAAAGCAGAGGAAAAGATAAATCTGAAAACTTAATTCTTTACACTTCTGATGCAATTTGTGAATGTGAGGTTTTTAATATTATTGCTATTTAAATGCTGTTGGGGACATAAATACTGAAATCCTGTTTACAATTATAAAATTTATTCATGCAGCTTCCACCCTACATCTTTACAAATATAGCCCTCAAGCTCTAATCAAGCATTTGGAGAATATTTTTTTTTTCAGTTAATAGCCAGTTTTAAGATCAAATGTGCTGTACCATACACATGCAAAATAATTTCACTCCTGGTTTGTCTACATCCAGCTGAGTCAAATTTGCCCCTGGACTAAACAGTTGTAAGTCCAATTGTAGTGCTGTGACTAAGGGGTGCCAAAGCAATGATGCATGTTACACAAGTCAATAAAGTGATAGGAAAATAATAAAAGTGGTGTGCTAGAGAGAATCTATAAGAAAGTATTATCAGAAATACGTGCAAGGAGAAGCTATGAAATAGCTTATCAAAGATAAAAGCATATGTCATTGGATTCCTGGTAGAGTAACTGAACCACTCATACAGGCAGGTGCTCCTGCCTTTTTGTTTTCACTTTTAGAATCATCTCCTCCTTGTACTTGCTCATTTGCTTTCATAGTATGTACAATCTATACACTAAATAGATGCAAAATCAATTTTGATACAAATTTTTTTCATACCTGACATAATTACTCATGGGGTAATTGTCACTGTATTTAACATCAGATTCTAACACCTGGAATAACAGATTTTGCTGGTTGCATCAGGAAGGCAGCTGAACTAATGAAGTTTGTGGCTTCATACCTTCTGCCCTTATTGCAGCAATGCTGGGTGAAAACAGTCTTCCCTGCCTCCTGCCTCCACAGCTGCACTTGCACCCTTCCACAAGACTTTTACTTCTCCTTGGTGTGCTTCACACCTGAAGAAAACTTCCCCTTTTGCTCACAGCTTCATCTCAGTAATCCTACCTGCTTGCGGTATGAAAGTATTGATTGGCAGATTCCAATTATCATTATCATTATGTACATAAGAACTGGGCAAGAAGTTTCTTTCTCATGGAGCAGTTATGTGTTTTGTTCAGCTCGCCTTTTCCTCTTGTCAGAGTTTACTTTAGACCTGTCTCAACTACCCAGCCAATGTAGCACAGATGACACAACCTCACTGGTATTGTTTCCTTTTCAAAAAGATCAAAACGTTCCCTGAAGTACTGCAAAGCTGTGGAGGGTATATTGTCTTCAAAACTTCTTTCTAAACAAACCTGATAGAGGTCATATTTTACTACTGTACATGTTTCCTAGTCTTGTGTTTGAAGAGGAGAAAGGAACTCCCAGGAAATAAATGGTGTGGAATTTCTATTGTCTTTTCTGTAAAGTCACTGTGGACTGGGTGGCTGGCTTAAAGAAAAAAAAAAACAAAAAAACAAAAAAACAAACAAAAAAAAAAAACAACACCCAGAGGGAAAAAATACTTTTCTAACACTTTATGTGTAGGAGATAAAGAATGAAGAATGATAGACTGTATCATAAATATCTTCTTTGCAGCTGGGAATGTGAAAGAGGGCTTATTGGCTGAGAAGAATGGAGTTTGTTATATTGCAAGAAATATGCAAGAAAATCAGATTTTATAGGAAGAGCAGAATACTCACTGTTAAACCTCTATGATCAACTACTTCCGAGCTTGCTGCCCGAATTGAAAAATAAAATGTTGGACTCAAAAATAAGATGTCTTGATTTTCCTCAAGAAAAGAGATGTTTTGTTCTTAGGGAAATTAATGATAATTTCATAATATTTTTACATAAATCAAGCACTAAAACTCAATCATAGCACTTAGCTTAAATTATGTTAGGTCCAAATAGCCCTCTCTTTCAATCCTGTCTGAGAATTAATTATGTTGTTGATAGCAATTGAGATAACTTATCTGCACTGACATACATCAAAAAACCTGCCGCAGGCAGATAGTAGTGCTAGTGGATGTATACTAATAAAAATAATGAAAGTATATGTTACTCAAAGAGTTAGCTTGCTGGGGAGAAAATGGAAAAAAACTTTCAATGCCAAAAGGGGGAAAAATCATAAGCAGTACTTTTCAAATCTTGTCTAGTAATCACCACTTCTTCCAAGACAAATTGCTGGCAAGTTAAAGAAAAGAGGTCTTGATCCTTTGCTTAATGGCATTGTTATTGTGAATTTGACTGAGAGGGTTACCATTATTTCTTCTAAATCAGAAGCCAGATGTGCAAGACAAGACTTCTGACCTACCTGGCCCCATTTTAGTATTCAATTTAGCAGGTCAAATATAGCAGTCACGACTGTAACAAAATTATTTTGGTCTGGCATCAGATGTTTCATCTTGTCTTATTTACTTACACTTGTGTACTCTTTTAAATTCTTGATAATAGAGGCAGTCCAGCAAACATACTTGGAATATGAGGGAAACCCACAGCATTAAAAAATCCCACAATTTACAGAAGATGAGTGCTCTTGGCTGAGCCTCCTCAGCTTTGTCAAAGGTAGAAAGTTGCAGCCAAGCAAAAAACTGGGAAACCTCCTTAAGTAAAGCCTTTGTGTATCCTGCACCTGAAAGTCACTGACTCATCTCCCCTGCTACTTAGGCTAAGCCCGCTCCTTTTTTCATTGGAAGCACCCGGCCCAAGTGTGACCAGAAGGCCTGCAGGGAACAACTGTGGGGCTGCTGCGCTGCATATGGGGGCGGCAGGAGGGAAAAGCTTGCTCAAGTGTCTTGGCAGGGATCATCATGGGATGCAGGGATGAAGGAAAAGTGCAACCATATTAATTGTGTGTTCCCATCTCTTGCTTTTGACACCTCTCTCTGCTGGGAAGTTGGTATCACACCACTTTCAACATAGGCCAGAAAATAGCACTTCTGGGGCAGGGGGAAGAATATTTCTTCAGTAATTCTTAAAATTTTTTAAGAATAAATTTTAAAAAACAAATCTTGCCTTTTGTGATCTACCAATTCCAGAATGCAACCTCTGAGTAAAAATGCCTTTTTAATGTATAAATCTGAATGCACAGCAGATGTTCCACTATGTATACAAATGTATGTTTATAGCATGCTCTCCCACTCTCTCTGTGTATATCTTACAAAGACTATTACATATTTTAAGTAACTTAACAATGGGCAGTTCTGACATTCCCCATAAATTGCCAATATGAGCAAGTAACAGGTTCCAACCCAGCAACCCTATGCTAACAGCCATGTTTCATTTTCCAGTGGGCAATATCATTACTTTAATACCCCTGAGTGATCAGGGTACTCTAGGAGGTTACTTCAGGAATGCTAACTATGTCCCAGACAGAAGTTGAGGAACATGGCCTGTCATGGCATTATAATTTCAAATGGACTACACCGACATAAATTGAGAGTCATCATGCTGTGACTGTGTAGATATATACATTGCTACAAATGTAGAATGGGTTCAATCTGTAGAGATAAACACATCTGTTAAATAAATGGCATGGCAATCTTGTTCTCTGCAAAAGTACAAAATGAAGGAAAAAGCTATACATGTATAAGAAAACTTAGTGGTTAACTGTGTTCTCTTTAGTATCTGCATAAATCTATCCACATTTTCTAATGAATATGGCATGATATTTACCTTTCACACAGGAATGAGACAAGACATAACTTTAATAGTGTTTGCAAAGTGCTATATAAGTGCGAATGATTGATAAAGCCAGTGAATGGCAAAGAGTCAAAGAATATCTAGATTGAGAAGTACTTAATCCACAGGCCTTAAGAGAAAGCATTTCTCTTGTAGCTTCTTCATAATTCACAAATCAGGAATTGAAAGCTTTTTATATATTCTTATATATTGAGAAAATGAAATAATTTAGCAGCAAATAGTTGATCCATTTTCCTATCTCATGAGATATAAAAATTAAATAGACATATGATCTGTAACTATTACACAGCAAATTCAGTGGATTTTTCCCTCTAGTAACTAAATAATGAGTTCTTTTTCTTGACTAGGTTTTATGGGCTTGTACTATGTAATGACATTTAATATAATTACAGTAGTTCTCTCACCTCTAGAATGTTTGAAAACAAGAAATTTCTGATTAATAAAAGACATTTTTCCAGCATGATATAAGTTAAGAGGGCATTTCTTAAAAGAAGATAACAAATAAAAATTGGTACTGACAGAAATAAATAACTCTAAATAACTCTACTTTGTCCAATAACATGTTTAGAGTCAAAGATTTAAAAAATTGTTTAATTTACCTTATAGTCACAGCAGCAAATTCTATCAAGGGATTTGTTTTCAAAAAGGTCTTACTGTGTAAACTTTGTCACCCACACAAAAATCACACTGGTTTTCAGGAAGCTCCAGTCTCAGTATGGGAGACACTTTTTGCCTTTTATGTTTCACATCATTTTTTGTAAATCATCTTTTCACTCCAAGGGTCACTAAACAGGGATTCATTCCAGAAGCATGACTGGGACTTAATCTGCTAACTTTATCTTGGTAGAATAGCTTCCCATCTAGTTTGAAATGCCGCTGAAAAGATAATTATATAACAGAATTACCGATTCCTAAAGTAGGCAGTTTTCCACAAAATCCCAAGGAGGTTTTCCACAGGACAAACTTGCCACTTGTAAGGATGGGAGAAGCCAAGGGGAAGGAACAGAGTAGAGTGGTAAGATTTTCTTGATGTGGTGGAAAATACATATTAATAGGTCTAAATTTCCATCCATCATGGTGGAAACACACTTTTTGCTGCCTGCTACTGTGTTAATTCTTTGCTGTCATCATTGAAAATACAATTTTTACCAGTAGTTAAACCAAGACTAGTGTCCTGGGTTTTGATGGGAGACAAAAGTTCCATGAGAACACTCATCTGAAATGCAGAAGGATCAAAGATTAAATCACTTCCTAATTGGCTTCTCAGAAAAATTGAAGCAAGAGGTTTCTCTTGCTGGCTTTGACAACTACTGGAGTATGGTGACATGTCTCCTCTCAGGAGAGCCTAATGGCCAGTCAATTCTCAAATGAGATGGGACAGTGCCAACCTAATATTTTAAGAGATGGATTTTACAGTCTGGTTCTCACGGCTCAGGGATATAGGAAATCCAGGTTCACTTTCCCATTCCACAGGCATTAAAAGAACTGAGATTTCTCCAGTGTGGGAAAAAACCTAGCCCACAAATCTTTATATGATTTGCCAAAACTGAATTCTCGCTTCCTGACCAGCCTTAAATACCACACACAGTAGTATCTGATGTATTTAATTTAACTCCCCACTAGGAAAGCTCTCTCGTGTCTTATACACAATTCCATAGTGATAGCTTAATATCTGATAACCTGCTTATGACAATCACTATGAAAGAACCCCTAAAGCCTAGGAAAAGTGAAAGCTTTCTTGCTCTTATTCTGAGATTCAGATTTTACCAAAAAGGTGAAAATCATTAGAAAATATTATGTTTAATTATTTTCAATAACAACTACATGCCACCATTATTAATTACTATCATCAGCCACCACTACTAACTTGGAGATAGTAGGAAGCAAGGAATGAACCATAAATTTTAATGTTTTAGGGAACAGACTAATTCAACATAAAATAAAAGTATGAAACAGTTGAAGACATGAGGCATCTTCAGATGAAGAGTCTTACAAGAGGTAACACTATTAAGATTTTATCTGAAGATTAGACGAGTGTGGAGATTACAGGGGTTAGGTTGCTAGGATTACTTTATTCAGGTTGTATATGTAAAAGGAGCCTGCAAAGATAATAAAAGAAGGAAAGGAGTTTCTACAAAGCTCCTAGTATATGGACCCTTAGCCTCCATGGCCACTGATCAAATATCTGTAGAAAGTTAATCAAACTTTTCCATGGCTTTCAAACTGTCAGTTTAGTGCAGGCATTCTGCCTGTTCAAACAGAAATTTTGGCATAGGTTAAGCCTATTAGTAATGATTGTCAATCACATCTCTGATTTCTTTCGCTTAAACACGTTGCAGGGACTTTAAATACACTCATGTTATCCCAAGGGTTATTTTAAACTACCATCTGAAACAGGATCTTCAGTATTATAGATATAGGTGCCAGCGATTAATCCTTTTGTTGTGGGTTTAGGAAAGGGCAAGAGCACAGCAGCCTACAGCCACCAAGGCCGTTCTGAAGTGTGCAGTGAAAGAATGCCACTACACACAAACTGGTGGTTGCCTTCACCAGAGAACAGAAACAATTTTAGTAGTAGACAGGGTCGGGTTTTTCCTCTCCCTCCCGAATTCTGGGCTTGCTGGGAATGTCTCTGCGTGAAGTATTATTCATCAAAGTACACAGCGTGCAGAACAGCTCGGAAGTGATTGCACAACATAAGACTATATTTCCAAAGTGGGCACAGGCACTCCTTATATAAATCACAGTTGCAGCAGTGACAGGAAAAATATACAGAAGCATAAACTGTGTTGTTAAAGGTTTTAGTAAATCATCAGAGCCTTGAGGTTGTTCAGGGATTTTTACTCGGAGCAGTTACTGGCTGCTGGCTCTCCTATTATCAGATAGAACGAATACACAGGGCAAAATTGGTAACTGGATGCTGTGGGCAGGTTCTACTTGGTCCAATTACATGCATATTAGAGCTTTTGAGGGAACGTTTTCTCTCCAAAATATCTGGCAGGATCAGCGTGATTTTCTGGCTGGATCACTGGAAATCCAAGGGCCTCCTTGTGGACTTCAGTGAACAGAAATTATAGTTGTGGGAAAGTAATTTAAAATTCAGTTCTAACATGATTTTTTAAGAGCAAAAATCTATAACCACACTTTGAACTACATGGTACTGTGATAAAAACAGAAAAAAATCATTCCTCAACAACAACAACAACCAGTCTTACTCTACCAAACTCAGACAAATCAATTAAGAATATGAGAAATATGTTTCCCAATTTATGCGCACATACAGACACACAAAAGCCAACAACAATAAAAAAACCTCCAAGCTAACAACAACAACAACAAAACCCCGAAAAAACAAAGCCAAAACACAAAAATCAACAACAACAAAAAAAAAAATCCAAAAAAAACCCCAAAAAACCAAAACAACAAACCAGATCTGAAAAAAACACAACATAGTTCAGAACAGCACTTGCAGAATCTGCAATTTCTTACAAGCAACACATATTTTGAGAATTATAATTTTAAGTAACTTGGTGATTGGTAAAAAGTTTTCTTTTTGAGACCCTTGTTTCATTTACATATCAGACATTACAACAAAAATAGAATTGCTGCCAACTGAAATCCTTACCTCATAGAATCAAAGTAGTAGTAGTCAGTTTTGCTGGCTTTAGAAATTCTAAGGGCTCTGGATGAGATGACTATTGCTGGCATCTTTGCATATGGCCAGGCTGGACTTACAGATACTTCCCACAACTTTGAAAGTTGTAATGGACCAGATCACTGCCCATTTTGTCACCAGAGACAGTGCATGACAAAAACGTACACTTCCCTGTGCCATCACTCACTAGCTAGAAGCCTTCTCCCACCCAGCAAGGCAGCTTGACAGCCTAGAAAGCTGTATGCAAAGATCTAAATTCTTCAAACTTTATATACTGTAAGTACAAATTTATGCAGTGTACTATACTGCTGGAGTTCACCAATGTCATGTCTTGGAGTTTTTATATGAGCTCTGTTATCAAGACAGAACTGTTTTCCATGTAATCTTCAGGGAGTCCTGTGGGAAAGTGGAAACAAGGGATCTGAAGATTCATTTCAGTGCCAGCTAGTAGGAATCTCAAAGATTACTCTATGTTACACATATTGCATTGCACAGCTGAGATTTCAAAGCTAAAAATATGCCCATGAATAATGTCTTCCAAGGCAGTTTCCTTTATGAAATGTAGAAATGCATTCCAAATGGTTTTATCAATAGAACAAAAAGTGTGCACTGTCTGTACTGAAATGGGGGAAATCTAACTACTAAAAACAGAGCAATAAGTTTTGATTAGGCTATATGATAAGTTCAGTTCAGTAATTGTGTGACTGTGGTAAGACTTCAAACAACAAGGAAGCGCACTGCTGTTGTTTAAACATGTTTCTGGTCACAACCTTAGGAAAAAGTACTCAAGATTTTATTTAGGCTAATAACAAGCAGATTTTTATTCCCAAATAAGGGTAGAATTTAATAGAAAACAATTCCTAATATTGGGTAAAAAAAACCCTTTTCTGTAAAGACATGAAAAAGAGTTACAATTCTCAAAGAACTACTAACCAAAAAGACTACAGAGAACTCGGTTCCTATTTTGCTAGTGAATAGTGAAGTGTTTTCTTCTCAATAAATACTGCCATAGTTTCTTTCACACATGCTGGCCTATGGATTGCTCTCCACAAGGCTTTAATCACAGGTCACAGCATTTGCAGATACATCCAGCTATGCATAAAACAACACAGAACAAAACAAAACTGTGGAAAATAAAAAGCCCACCTTCATGGGCTGTACCAGTTGCAAATGGTTATTTGAATCCATATGGTATTTGTAACCTGCAGATCTGTGACATTTACAAACTTACTATCTAAGTATTTTTTCTTTGTCTCCACTCTACCACCACCCCCAATCTGCTTTAAATCTCCTTTAAATCATTTCCTAAACAGTCCCACCATATTCCTCAGGTTTTACAGCTCCCTCTTCTTCCCAGTGTGCACCTGCCTGCCTGCATTGACTCAGGGCCATTACATTTTGGCCCTCTTGCAGCCGCAGATGGACCTTCTGGATTCCATCCTCGGACTCAAAGCCAAAACAAGAATGACATACATTTGATTTTCTGTCTTTTTATATGTAAAATAGTATATTTCTCTCTTGATGAAGAATTAGAACACAGTTGCAAGTCTGTGTATATTTGTGAAGTCAGCTAGGTCTAGATCACCTTCAAGGTTTAATGATACTTTTGAATTATAGACGCATTTCCATGCTGTGTTCCTCCTGTCAGTTTTGCAACTATATAGTTACCTCAGAGAAGAGAAATGATGCTTAGCATACAAAGCACAATATATTCTTTACGAGAAAAGCATATACTTACTTTGCTTCTTTTTCTTAACTCACACAAACTTAAAACTGCCTTGTATTTCCGTCTCATATTTTAGAGCAAAGTTAGGTAACGAAGATTTTTTTCAGTGTCCCATCAGTGCCACCAGCACTGTTATGCAGGTTTGTGCACTGTTTGAAAGAGTTTTATGAGGTATGGGGGGAACAAATATGCGTTTTCAAAAATGGTTATAGATCTATCCTTCTCCTACAGGATCTTACCTATTCTGATGAGCCGGGTAAATTGAATGACTCCTATAAATAGATAGCTTGCCAAAAACTGTGCTTCTATTATTAGATATTAGATAGATGACAACTAATCAGCATTCACTTTTCTAATTGCACTGCATCTGGATTCTTCTGAGTCCTCTGTAATTGTGTCTTTTAGGAGAGGAAAAATGGGAAAGGAAAGCTCTGCCAGTTTTATTTGCACATCTTTGCCAAAATTATGATTTAATAGCAATAAAATTTCCAACAGCAAGGCAATTTTTCCCTGTTTTTATCCCAAAGTCATATCAAGTGAACCTGAATCAATGATAAATGTCTACATTAAAACCATCATTGCTAATAGTATTCTATATCATTCGTCTTTTGTTCAATGTGACCAAATTACAATCAGCACATGACTATAGCTACTTGTGATTAATGATGGTTTTACTTAGTAACTGACAGTGAAGCTTCTGGGAGGAAAATGGCAATATATTTCAAAATTCCAAGCTATAAATTTTGGAAAAAAATAGCTCTATTTTCAAAGCTGTTAACATGTCTGCTGTTGCTTTTACCACTGTCAAACTGAAGCTTTTAAAATTGCTTAAATTTTGAAGGGATTATTCTTCTCTTCTCAGGGTGGAAGTTTTGGCTTAGGAGATCTTAAATCCTTTACAGACTATACACAATATTTCAGAAGAACTAGAGAGTATGCAGGGAAGAGTGTCGCAATTACTCAGGAAAAAAATTAATGACCTGGAATAAAGTCTCTCTGAGAGCATGGTAAATTAAAAAATTATAGATAACCTTTATGAATGAATGAATTAAAGAGCAGACTTTGTGAAACACTGGAAGAAAACTGTAAAAGCTTTCACTTGGGAGAGGCTGATCTTGATAAGGTCAGAAGTGGATAAAAGCCATTTTTACCATCTGATGGCCACTCAGCAGTTTTAGGCGGGTGTCTCTTAGTCTGGCACAGATGTTCACATCAAAACAAGCACTCCTGCTGATAATCTCAAGAGTCTGATCAAGCAGAAAGACTTCCCAAGCCTCTTGTCCACAATTATTCTGATACTGAACAGCTGGACAATGTATGAAATACCTGTGTTGCCTTTGCCAAATTTATTATAAGCCCGAGAAACCTCTGTCTTTGGAACTATCAGTCTGTAAATTGTGTCAACACTATGACTATTTCAAACTGAGAATGAAGTAAAAACAAAATAAGATATGTGTTTTAGGTGGGACTTTCTACAGTATTTATCAAAGAAAGATGGTTACTCTTTACCCCTTGAAGGAAGCAGCAAAAAATACCTCTACCTCTCTGGGAGCAAAGTTCTTCTGACTCAGAAGAACTTTACAAAAATCCTGTTTTGAAGGCAAAACCCTGGATAGAAGTGAAGTCTCTATCAAAACTTCAATATTGTACCTTAAATCTCCCTATGCAAGAAAAAAATATATCTTTTTTAAAACATCTTATTAACAGACACATTTTGCAATACATGCAGAGCAAGGGGAACTGCCTCTATTAGTTGTTCCTGAGATCTTTTCCTCAAATAATTTTTTTTGTCTTCATTTTCTGATAAGTTAATTTGGGATAATTACATTTGCCTAGATTCATGTAACTTCATTAATCATCTTATGTTCACAAAACCAGTATGCAACCTAAATATGTGACTATACATAGTGAGTTTTCTTTTCCTATGGATCAGTTATCTAAATATATTTAAATGTTTATTCACTTTTTTTCTCTCTCTCTGTCTCTCACTCTCTTTCCTCCACATTTTGAAGTAAAGCATCTGGGAAGCATAAATATTTTTCCATTTTTGAACAAGAGAAGGAAATGTCATTATCCACTGGAATTTCACAGCATTTGGCCTTTCTAAGTTCTTCTTGAGACCAAATACAAAAATCAATCAATGAGCTAAAGTACAATTTGTGGCACTTTGCTCCCCTTTGCATTATATTATATAATGGATATCAGATTTTACATGAATGCTATGAGTAATATTTAACTACAGAAACACAGCGTCTGAAAACAATTAATTAGCTGATCTTTTAAAATTAATTTCTACTGTGACTAGAAATGACATCTAGGAGACCGTTGAAGGTTACAGAAAAAAAATTTGGTTTTCTTTTCCTTTTGTTTTAACTAATAGGTTGCTGTTTTAATTTGTTTTTCTAATGGCAAATATCTGTGCATCAATTCAGCATAATTTTGTGTGTGGATGACCACTGTTATTCTCCCCCCACTGAGGTTCGTTATTAGATTTGCACCAGAGAAGCTGGGTTGTCTATGTTTAATACACTTGGGTCACTACTAATACTGATGCAGATCACCACACAGTTTATTTTTTTAAAATCTGTGTTTAAAACTGCAGAAAGGCAATGCCATACAAATTGATAAAACATTTCTTGTAAACTGAGCAGGTTTGATCTGCAGACTATTGAAATATTTGTATTACAAAACCCTTCAGAGTAAAAATACTTTGGTTAACTCTGCTTTCTTTAAAAATTAAAGGCATCTTTACTCTACAATGCCCTTAGCTCCAAAACTATCGCAAGGTAACACAACTGTGAAGACACAGTTAAATATATATGCAATATTTTGTAGCAAAACTACTTACATAAGGTTAATTTTATTTTTAGTTCATAAATTCATTTATTCTTGCTGTAATTTTGATGAGATAAAAATCAACAATGAAAGCCAGTGAATTAAAAATAAAGAAGTTGCCTGCAACTATTTGTATGAAGATAACAAATACTTTGTGACATTCAGACCTCATTGCAAATCCAAAGAAAGTGACCTTTGCAGTGATTTACAGGAATGTAAATCTGCAAATTAAATATGTGAAGTTTATACTTACTACTTATTCAGAATCTCCCATTAAATGCGCTGCATGCTATAGAATAATAATACATTAAAAAGCACACTCTTTCCTCCTTCTGATGCTGCTATTTACAATGATTTTGTTTCATCTTTTGTAGCAATGACTTAGTAGAGCATTTTAAGAGGTGAAATTTTTTCTCCAGGCTTAGTTAAGCTCCATAAAATTTTGCACATCAGTAAAACTCTACCAGCTGCATCATAACACTCTCAGACACACAATACTCTTCATTTCTGTGATAATTTTTATTCTCCCAATTAAACTATTGCAATCTTAATTATGGATTTTGACAAGATCAGTATCACATTCAAAAATCATTATTAGTTAACATTCTATAACGTCAGTTACACAGCCTATCACAATATAGTGTGCTACCATTTGATAGGGTTTGACTTTCAGACTAGTTGTAAAACCAAGAAGTTATCTTTGTATTGAAGAGAACAAATTATATCAGTGAGGTTTTGTGTGGAAAAAAAAAGCACAACAAATCCAAATCAGCAGATTTTATTTTGATAAGGAAAAGAAAAACAGCGCAAATGGCTTGTGTCTGCATCACCTTAATAGTTAAGATGTAGTGAAGCCTGAAAAATAACATAAGATGCTAGGGATTATGCAGTGATTGGGAAGTTTTCTTCCAAAATACTTATTTCTTTGTGACTTGTTTTATTTTGTGTTTTTCTTACCAAAACTGAGGCAGAAGATCACTTTCTCCACTGCATCTGGAGTTGCTCTGTCATTAAAGATTAAACATCAAAGATCATGAATTGAAATCAATGTCAACAAATTGCTGTCCCTTTACCATGCTATTTTTTTGGTTATAACTATTACTGTCATCAGATCTGTCATCTAGTGTCAGCCAGAGATTTCATACTTCCTCCTTAACAAAAAGTCTTCCAAACACCCACTACATATAAGTGTAGTTTGCATTCAAAATTTTTGCTGGGCGGGAGTTATTTATCTAGCTTGGCATCTTATGCTGTATCAGCCTTTCTGGCTCAACTTCCTCAACATCAGCACTGAGGCCAGTAGTTTACTACTTTAAGTTGAGAAAAGATATATTCTTGTGCCTATCAACACCTTGCACAGAGTCAATAAACTACAAAGTGATGCCACACATATGCCAAAAGAAAAGACAGCAGATTTCAAATTACTAGTCCTCATTCATGGGAGTAGAGGCACAAGATATCTGTCTCTGAAGAGCCAATCTTGCAAAATGTTAAAGAAATTTAACTTTAAACATGTAAATATTCCCATGCATGCCAATGGAGGCCATTTAAGTCAGCAGCACTACTGTCTGTTTAAATGGCAGATAAATGAGGACACCGGTTTGGGGAAGGTGAAAAAATGGCATCTATTTAAGCACAAAGCATCTCAGACCCTACTTAATAAAAATGAGTCACAGAGCAGCTTAACTTTAGATACTTTTTTTAAGTTTGTCAAGACTGTACCTGTTTTTATCCCTAGACAACTTGCAATTTCTTCATATTTCCTGTCAGAATGCTCCTATTTTTTTCCGATAATACTACTACTACTAATAATAATCATCATCATAATCATCATCAACATCATGATATCTTATGGCTGTGTGCTTTTATTAGGATAAAAGATGCAATTCCAGATAAAAAATTTGTCCTAGGGCTCCTTTCTTATCTGATACTGATTTCCCCCTTAGTTCATTAAGCTTCCTTTCCCGTTCTAGCTTCCTGTAATCCCAGACAGCTGCCCGTGGCACTGAAAGTTTACAGTTTGGATTTTGTATAGATTTGTACTTGTTAATATTTTATTCATTGGTTTGCAATGCTTAGAGAAAAAAAAAAAAATTAGCCTTCTCTTGAAACTTCTGTGAGTATCCTGCTGTAGAGGATAACATTTCAGACCATATTGTGATATGCAGCAAGGTGTCTCAGAAAGGCTATGAAAGGCTCCAGAAATTTGAAGAGGCATTCTACCTTGCACCTGGAGAGTCCTGTACTCTAGCATAGCATTATATCACATGAACATCTCTCAACATCTTTATTTTTCCTGGGAATTATAGAGAATAAGAGCAAAGATTGAGCTCCAGAAGTTAATCTTAAATTATTACAGTAGAACCTTTTTCTTTAATTACAGAAATCTGAGTGCCATAGAGAATTTGACTGCCCAGGGGTGCCTCTGGTGGAGCTCTTCCTGCAGAGGAGGTAGATGCCACCCAGGAGTTTCTCTTTTGCTCCTGCCAATGTGCCTCCTAAAGGACCAATATTGCATAAACTACAAACTATAAGGAAATTTAAGAAAACTCTAAGGAAATATTACATTTTCCCTGTTTTTTGTGCTATTAGAATACAGCATCTTCAATATAGCATCCTTTCCAACCATCTTGGAAAGGAAGAGATATTAAAATGCACTAAAGAAAGCATAAAATATTGGTATATATAAAAAGACTGAATAATCTGAAAATACTAGAAGACAGAGGTAAAAATTTGAAGAAACTGTTCCAAAGCCACACTTTCAAAGCCATGTTCTCTTTGCTGCATTTATTACATTTACACCTTGTCTTTACACAAGTGCCAATATTTGCATGGAAAATGTCATCTCTTTGTCATATATCTTTGCTAAATGAATGTAAAATCTAAGCAAACCTGAAACTTCAATGTAGATTTTTTACTCATGTGTAACTGAAGTCAGAATTAAATCCTAATAGTTCATTAAAAGTGAAACCATTAATCAAACCCAATGAAATTAATAACTCCAACTGTCCAGTTAGCACTATAACTTCCCAATTAATTTCCAAGTCACCAGGTAATATATTTAATGTCTCAGACGGAAATGTGTACAAGGAAAAGCAACATGATTATTACAATACTTTCTAACTGTACTAAGTTTTTGTTCCATACCTTTTTGGTTTTATCTTCCCTTTTTTTTTAGTTTTAGTTTATTTCTGTGTTAACCTGACCTACACACAAATCTTTACTTACATGGACTTGGGGTACTTTAGCTTCAGAGTGATGTTGAAAACATAAATGCTATCCGCAGGGGAAAAAAAAAGAGTACTCTGACTTTGAATTTCCTTTGGTAGCAACACTTGAGCTTGGGTTTGGAAGTTAGTCTGCTCAAAATTATTCATGTGTAGAATTGAATTGGTTTTGAACAAATCCTCTCAGGGTGTACCCAATCTTTCCTTGGTTTGTTGCTTACATGGGGAGAGAAACCTCTCCTATAGGGTGGCCAGGCACTGTTGAGGTGTTGACAGAAGTATCTATTGCAAGGTGCTTGCAGGAGAACCTCCAGAGAAATTAGGGGCTGCAGCCCAGCTGGCCCATAGTCCTGCATGTTCACTGCAGTGCACGCAGAATTGATTTCTATTCATGATCTTTAATAATGCACAAGATATCTCCTGGTTGTCTGAACTATATAGAAAAGGTTGTCCTATGTGACCATTACTACATCTGCAGTATCAGTTTAGACTATATCAAATTACCCATGTGCAGTAATCAGTTCTGTAGCAAGGACTGACAGGGAAACACCTGCCGTAGTCAGCTCACTCACCCAGGGAATCAACCAATACATCTTAAGGAAAAAGGCTGTGCCTATCTGTTGATTTGTGGTATCAGGAGGTACCTGAGGTGCTCTCCAGAACTGTCTGAGTTCCTACAACACAGAGTCAAATGCTTTGCTGTGAAGCTGGCTGCCAAAGCAGTCCTCACCTTGTTGCAAGTCAGTCTTTTGTCTCCACCTGCAAAGCTCTGACTGGAGTATCCCTAAGTAAAAGGGAATCGCTAAATGTCGTGGCTATGCACTTGCACACTTACAACTCACATGGTCCTCTACATTACAGCTGTAACAAGACAAATTTTAATTTCATCCTCACATCACCATTATAACTTACATTCCCTGTATCTTAGTGCCACAGGTCAAATGCTGCAAACTACCCTTGCAGTATCACCAAGTTAAAAAATTAGTAGTATGTGTGGTCATCACTGGAACACTTCACTCAGGTATTCGAGAAACTGAGAGCTTGCTTTCAAAAGATTTCAGAGAATGTAGTTTACAAATAGCTGGAAGGTATGCAGAAGTCTTTACCCAGAAAATGTCTGCATAACAATCCAGGTAGGCCTAACCATATATGCAGTCTGGACTGTCAGATATGAAAATAAGAAATATGGAATTGTGAGAAAAGCAGTGACTAAATAAGAGAATACTCAAAATTCTACAGAGTTCACAGTAATTTATTTACTGAAATAAGGAGCTATTTACTTAACAGCTTTAACATCAAGAAGTGAATATCTAAGCATACTCACTATAATTTACAAATGGAAAGTGAGATTTTAACAGTTTGTACACTGTAATGTAAGTAGCTAATTCTGCAAATTATCAAGGGAAGATTTTCTCATTCAGACCAGTTGAGGAAGAAAAGAATCAAGTTAAAAATTTCCAATCAGTGGTGGAGCCGTTTCTAGCAGAAGTTGTCCCTCTGTGCTTCTTCCCCACCTCAGGAGCAATTGACCAACCTACACAGCTACTGCTCTCAGATCAGCTCTCAGCGTTCTTCCTTCTCTTAATCATTTGTCGCCATCCAAGCTAAAAATGGCAAAGTTCTTTTCACAAGTTCTCCGGTTTCAGTTTTCATTCCTAGGCAGGTTCCATCTAATGGGATCAGTTTAAGGATATTATTTTAACAATGTTTTCTTGAAGCTACTCCAATGTCTGTCACTTTGCTTCCCACTGATTAACCTCCGGCTAGTTTGTGTTGCACCACACCCAGGCTCTGCCCACTAACAATCTTGCAAGATTACACAGTGCTACTACACCTCCTCAGCCTTCTGAGTATATTTTCTGAATTATTTCTTTTTTCCCTATAAGATTAGCTGGAGAATATATGTTTTTATAGGTATGTCCTGCCTTTACAAAGTCTTTCAGCCACGAGCTTATCACTTCTGCTCAGCCTTAGAGTATAATGAGTTTTTCTGGTGATACCATCTTAGGGTATATAGTTATGGCAGAGGGACAGGGAGAGAGAAGAAAATAAATATTCACCCAACTGAGTTAGCTAAGCTTGTCTTCTTCTTAGACAGAAGTTCAGTAGCATTATTTAAGCTAAGTAAAACCTCCTTCTTCTTGGTTTAAAATAGTGCCAGACAGATACTGAAAAGAAAACTTACAGTCTTTCATGCACTATCATTGTTACTGCTATTATGGCAGATCAAAAAATATTTTCCTCTTTCTACTCTCATGGTTTCCCACGTATGCATACATAAAACTGTATATGCCATGACCTGAAAAACCCAGGCACATGTTAGAGTGGATCTTGAAAACATAAAAATAGCCCATACCTTATGTAATCTGTCCTTTTTGGAGCAAAGATCTCTAAGAGGATGTTCAGATATTTGCCTGACCTTGTCTAGTTGAAAAGATAAAGAAATACTGAAAAGCCTCTGCAACAGTGGTACATAGTTAATGTACGTCAATTTTTTGATCGTTCACAGACAGGTAATGAAGAGATAATAATGATAACCTTGCCAGATTACTTTAGGCCCCTCTGCCTGTCAACGTTTTCTTTTTAGCTCACATTTCTATATCCACCACTGCATAGTTTGCATCATCAGTCTCTGACTGTTGACTTTACAATGACAAATAAAAAGTTAGTGTTATTTCATATATCCATCAGGGAAATTCCCTGAATTCTTACCGCTCAATATCTCAAACATCCATTCTTCAAAAAATCTACTTATCTGACAAGGAGGACACAAGCTATCAATATGGAAAGAACAATTTTCCTTAGGATGTTAAAATCATTCTAATCTGCTTTGCCCTTAGCTTCACTTCAAGTGATCTAACCTATCTGCTTTGCTTTGCTGTAAAAACACAAAGTGAAATGCTCTTATAACAAATCTGCAGATTTTAAAATTTTTAACTAAAGATAAATTGATATCTAGAGACAGACAGCCTCTCAGTTGTGAGATACCTAGGAACCTTAGTCTTTATTTGTCGGGATCTGTTCATGACTGAAACCTACCTTTCTCTCGCTATGGATCTAAAGATAATCTGAGCCAAGAGTTAAGGTTTTATCTTTGGGCTGATTTACACACCCAAAGAGGAAGTTGGAAAAGTCTCAACCGTCATGTAGATAAAATTTGTCACCTTGCTGCTTTTGCTGCATATTTTATCTCCATTTTGACAAGGTAGAGTCTGGCAGCTGCAAATGAAGAGCTAGCACACAAGAGATATAGAGATTTGAGACCAAATTGACTCAACACAACAGGACTCAAAAATTAAACCCCTACATAATAAAAATTGATTATTATAACTAATAGGGGAAAAAAAAACCAAACCAAACAAACAAACAAACAAACAGTTAACTGAACATTTTAATTTTGGAACACAAAGTTTTAAAGAATTTGAAATTTTCTCCTAGAAACCATAGAAGTCCAAAATAAAAGTGCAAAATAAATATGTGCAGTATTATACAATATCATATAACCTGTGGAACTCCTATGGAAATAATAAAATTGCTTTTTGGAAAAATGCAATATAAAAAATACAGTATATTTCTGCCTTCTAGGGAATCAGTATCAAAGGTGCTGCCTATGTGATATTAAGGTTAGATTGTATGGTTCTTACTTTACATTGATCCTATCCTGGCATAAACAGCTTGTCAAACATCCACACCTACAGTTAGATTTTATCTTTTTTTAGCACTATTCAAATGTTTTACCAACTTTAGCATGCTTCTAAGGTCTAACTTCCTTGCCTTATATTCATCCCAGGAAATTTTCCAACCTTCTACGATTTTATCTTTAAAGGGATATAATTTCTGCCTTTCTCTTTTTTCCCTTCCCTTTTATTTGTTTTGTTTTGTTTTGCTTTGCTTTTTAGTTCTGAGACTGGCCTGGTCTCTCAGCATCTCAACATTAATGGCAGGATGAGAATTCCCAGCTAAACCATATTTTTCACAGCATTTTCTACTTCATGAAACTCCACAGAGCTTATTCAGTGCAATATGTATTATGACAGCAGTTTCCTGAATTATACCCATAAGGCAATGTGCAGGTTTGACTCATTACTGTTGGTTTTGGTGTTGATTTTTTTTTTTTTTGTTCTCCTTTTCTAATTGCTAAATATATCATGACAATCTAGCCAAAAAATCCCAAGAGATTGTTGCAATTCAAGTGTAGTTCATAGGCTAACCTTTTTTGTTGCTTAGGGGAAAAAAAAAAATTTAAAAGGGAAAAAAAAATCTAATTTTGCCATCAAAATTGTGCATAGAAAATTAACGGGAAGTTTTTTCTCTGAAAATGACCAAACCTTTAGAAGCTGCACTGTTCTTACAAATTACTTCTATGAAAAATTCTGGATTCAACATTTAAATCTCCTTTTTATTTCCATCATTAGTCTTCAGCTTTATTTTCTATTTTCTTTGCCTTCGGCTTTCACTTATCACTGTTTTCAATATAGAACACTCAGTCTTCCATTTGGTTATTATTCACCTTTCACCTAACTCTTACCTCTTGCCTATTACAAAAATCTTCTTCATGAATCATCTGTTACCTGTGCTCCAATCTTTGCTGTCCTTAAAGTGTCAGGTAGTGCTTAAGAAAAGCCAATTTTTGTGCTAGAACAATTCTTTCATTCCTAGGAAAATCATCCAAATAATTTTTGTGATACTGAATGCTTAGGAAATTCTCAGAGAAATACCTAATTTTTACTTCTAAACATTTCTCTGTAAAAAAATAATCTTCACAGAATCACAGAAGGAGATGATTTGGATGGGACCCATAAGGATCATCAGGTCCAACCTCTGGCCCTGCACAGCACCATCCCCAAGAGTCACACCATGTGCCCAAGAGTATTGTCCAAATGCTCTTTGAACTCTCTCAGGCTTGGTGGTGGAACAGCTTCCCTGGGGAGCCTGTTCCAGTACCCAGACACCCTCTGGGTGAAGAACCTTTTCCTAATATCCAGCCTAAACTTTCCCTGACACAACTTCAGGCCATTCCCTTGTGTCCCGTCACTGGTCACCACAAGGAAGAGATCAGTGCCTGCCCCTCCTCTTGCCCTCACGAGGAAGTTGTAGAGAGCTATGAGGTCTCCCCTCAGTCTCCTCTTACTGGTATATGAGTGGATTTTATCTTCTTGCACTTCTGAACGAAAAAGCCTTACTTGTTCATGGACTTTATTTCAACATGCTAGTGCAAAGTTGAGTTTTTATTAAAATATCTTTAGCATATCAATTCTGGAATTTTACAGAAAATCTTATGCCAAGATGCTTTCTATACCCTATGATTTGTTACATTTTGAAGAAATACTACCCTGAAAGCAATTACAAGGATCTTTCCCTCATGTGATTTCTGATCCGCTGCTTGAGGTATTTATTTGCTGTGACACATGAGCTTCCTGCTAAGACAAAAACTTAAAGACAAAGATATTAAACATCTTGATGGGTCATTTACAGGAGGAAAATATTTTATCTGAAACACTGAGTACATTAACATTGTTGATATTACGTTTCCTGTCTCCTCACACTGTCTTTATGGTTCAGCCTCCAATACTGGGTTACACCATGTATCTCTTTTACTCTCTGCAACTCCATTTCCCCTCCCTAACCGGTTGCCTCACCCTATGATTGTCATACTTCTTTTTTCCTCTTACTGTTACATGGTCCTCCTATAACTTCCAGGAGATCCCTGACTTCTCCACTGTGCATTGCTCTCAATTTCTCTCCACTTAACAGTTGTGTCTCCTGTTCTACATTTCTCTCTTCACAGCTGTAACTCTTCTGACTAGTAAACTGCAAAGCTGTCCCAATGAGCAGTGATGTCTTTCTATTTTTCTAGTATTGAAATTATTCTTTCCATTTTCTAATATTAGTCTTTCCATTTGTTTTATGGAAAGATTCTTTTCTTTTGCCCTTTTCACATTTGTTCCGTTGCATGTCACCCAAGGCAGATGTTCTGGTTTCATTCAACAACCCCAGACGTTTTCATTTTCTTTTCTGGATATCTTTGGAGATAAGAGCTTGTTAAAAACCCTCATGCATTTTGACATTAGTTATAACTTCATTCCGTTTAATACCTAGAATTGTTCTTAGGAATGTACTTTCAAAAACATTTAGATGCCTGTCTACGTCATTGCAGGATTTCAAGCTTTCACATCTACATATTAAGATGAAAATAATGTTTGAATGGAAATCTTGTATATAAATTTTTCAACAAAAAAATATTTTCCATTTTCAAAATTTTCAAAATTTTCAAAATTTTCAAAATTTTCAAAATTTCAATTTTCAAAATTTTTGCATATTTTCAACAAAATTGGAACAAACAAGACACCTTAACATATTATGAAGATTGTAAAGGTTAATATTTAGAACTTTGATTACAAAAAGACTTTAGAGTGAAAAACAATCCTGTGAATGCAATACCTAAGATAGCAGTTCTAGACATTATTTTAAAATGTACACCAAGTCTCTCCTTACAGGAAAGAACTAGATTGGCCAGTAATTTTTTAATAAAGAAGGGTGATAAACTTTCCTTCACAATGTACTTAAACCATCCTGAATATTTTTTTATGAGTTTGTCAGTACTTTAATAAGTTTTCTTCACAGTTTTCTCAATAGAATATTGGTTAGGGCAGTTACATAAGCCTAAGGAGAACTAGATTCTGTTCTCTTTTCTATCTAAGGGAATTTGTACTAATAGAAAGAGAGAAAATATGTGTATAGCCTTTCAGCCTACAAAGTATTGTGAAAGGCAGCTTCCTTCTCATGAAGACTTTCCATTTTTCATGAAATGTCTAAATGTTCACTTAATCCTTGTTTAATGGATATTTGGTTCAGCACAACAGCATCAACAGTTAAAAATTAGGTCGTTTTCTTCCAGAGTACCTGATAATTTAATGATCTAACTTTTTACAGGAAGTATTTATTGGATTCAGGTGCAGTTGGTTCTGTCTTAGGTTGAGAACGTGGAAAAGATCCCTCATCTTTCCACCTCTTTTTAATGACTGTTCATTTCCTCTCAAGACAAAGGTACAACAAAATCACTGGTAACTTTAGTGAATGACTCACTGGACTGTGATGAAATGGCTAAGGAAATTGGGGCTGTTCAGCCTGGAGAAGAGACAGTTGTATGTAGACCTCCTAGCAACATTTCAGTGTCTGAAGGGTCCTACAGGAGAGTCAGAGAGGGACTCTTCATCAGGAACTGTAGTGGTAGGACACAGAGTAACGGGTACAAATAAAAAGGGGAGAAATTTAGATTAGATATTTAGAAAGAAGTTCTTGACTGTGAGGGTGGTGAGATACTGAAACAGGTTGTTCAGGATGGTTCTGGAAGCCCCAACACTGGCAGTGTTCAAGGCCAAGTTGAATAAAGCCTTGAGCAACCTGGTCAAGTGAGACATACCCCTGCCCATGGAAGGGAGTTTGGGACTAGATGGACTCTAAGGTGTATTCCAACACCTTGCCTTTCTGTGGTTCTATGACTCTTAGAAATACCATGACTTATTTTTGAACTTAATTTTCACTGCTTTTCTTACATTTTTCCAGAAAGTAAGTACTTTGTTTTTATGTGAAAAGTTTATTTATACAGGAAATAAATTCTTACATTAAACCAGTTCCCACCTTTAAATTTTTTTCATTTTCAGCATCAACTATCACTGAAAAATTGCTATTTCTACCTCCTTGTCCCTAAATATAATAGAGGAAGATTAAAAAAAAAAAAAAAAAAAAAAGAAAAATTATAACAGCTGGAAGCTAAAGCTTGATACAGCTAAATGTGTCACGAATTGGTGCTGGTGAATGTGATTGACTATGAACATGAACTGCCAAGGGACGTTTATCTGTTGATACTTATAAAGATTGTGTACCACTCTGCACAACGTATCTGTCAAATGTATCATTGTACTGTGTAGATAATAAATAAGATGAGAATACTTTATCTATCTAATTGTCTCTTTGGCCTTATTATATGTAGTTAATTGATATTTATTAGTCAGAATTGAGACCATTTTTCCTAAAACAGCCATCTAAATGTTTCCATAGAAATGAGTTGTGAGCTTATTTGAATTATTTTCATCCCAGAAAAGTGTCACTGAAGCTCAGATTGGTCACAGGGTGACTCCTGTCCTTTGAAACCAAAGAGCTCAACTGAAAATTCTTTTCTTTAATCATCTTAAGTCTCATACCATGTCCTCATACCATGTCCTCAACTCAGACTGTTGAGAGAACAGAGGAACTGGTTCCAATTTAAAGACTTCTGTGCCAAAGGCTATTTCTAAACAGTCTCAGATTCAGTACAACAGTCCCAGAATATCCAGAAATCTTCTCCACATCAAATCAGTGTCAAATAATTTCTCTTTTGCTGCTTTGGAATATGTAAGTAGCCAATAATTAGGTGGTAAAAAAAGGACAGTATATGAGATGTTTTTAATAGTAAATTATATTTATTATTTCGAAATTTTAAATATAGAATATAATAGAATATAAGTGTTTAGGTGTTTCCATCTGTAGTAGTATAGTTTATAATTTCCTATATAATACAGGGTAATCCACAAACACAGTAAGTATAGTGCAGGAATGTTCACATACAGAAAAGAGAAGTATCATTGTTTAAATGTTTGCATACTTCTAGATACTAGATCTTCAGCACAAAAATATTTATCTCTATATTAAGGCATTTGTATTTATTTTATCAAGAACCACATTAACTTGGAGTTTCTCAATAATATCAACTTTTTAATTTTGCTTCAAATTCTTAAAAATTTAGCTCTAATCTTAGTGCTTTTGAGCCTCTCGCATATATTCTATTGTCTACATTTGGGACACAGCACCATTGCTCAGACGAGGTGAGAAATTCACACACAGTGGCTTTTTTTCTATTTGCACTAGATTTTAATTAGATCATGCTTTTGTTTCATTGAAATATTATATCTATTTCTTCTCAGGTTTTTCTCTACTTTGAAATTAAGGGGAGAGGTAAGCCAAATATTTTACTGTCTCTTGGCTACGGTAATTACAGTTACCTATTCCAATTTATTGATACCCTGCAGAATTTTGCAAAGAGAATCCTTCTTTCCAAACTGCATAATAATTTTGTCCTATGTAGTTAGTATACACATGCATGCACAAAACTTCCATTTAGTTTCATATGAACACAGTTTATCTTCCTGTGAAAATCAGTCAGGCTCAGTTGGTATGATCATAGAAACTATCTCTGAAACAGTAAAAATAACAATGGGTTTATTTTCCTTTCCAGGCCTTTATACTGCACAGCCATGCCTTTGCTGCTTCTGATTTTTTCACAGAGAAGAGTTGAAATGGACCTGTTTCTAGACATATATACTCAGTCATTTTGGCACAGAGTAACATACTTTTGAAAATTAAATGTATGTACATAAAAATTGAATAGAATTTGTGTGTGGAGATAATTTTCACCACTATAAACTCAAATGCTTAGTTAAGAAACATACACTGGGAGTACTAGGTGATCTGCCATACTGCTACCACCAAAACATCAGCCTTGTCAAGGTGATTTTCCAGGTGGTCTGTACTCTTGATGGGTTTTTCTCATGTTTTAAACTAACTTTTATCCTACCAGTTGTCATTTATAGGTCTGAATTTTCCCTGGAGACATTGTTCCCTTCTTCAAAGAGCAGGCAGTTCCCAGACCTCTGCCCCTCTGCCTAAGTAGTCTCAAAGAAGTGCCAGGCACCATCCTCAAGGGCCAAAAGCTGAACTCCACCTAGCTCGCAGAGCAGCATCTACAGCATTGCCATTTCCTCTGAAACCACGGTTTAGTGCTGCCTCAGCCTCACTTCTGCTTTCCCCTTCAGCCGAGGTTGGCAGCAACTGCACAGAGCCAGATGGGAGAGGCTGAAAGGATCCACCGTGGGTACCTCTCATCTTTTGCTGAGCCCACACTGATGAGACTTTCTGTCACTTGAATGAGTTGATGAGAAAGAAGGGGCAAGTATAACACCACTCAGAAAAGGTGACAAACATGCAAGATACCAACAGACAAACTGAGTGTGTATCATTTCACAGATCCTGTAACCACACCCAAGTAATCCACAAGACTACCCTTTTTTGATTTAATTTTTTATTAAAAAGTTTCGTTCTCTTAGATGACTGAGGAATACAAACATTGCAAGTTGAAGTATGATGATTTTTGCAGCGCAACCCTCATGAAAATCCTTCATGTTAAGTTTAAAAAAATCACTTAAAGATTTCACAGATTGTTTCAGCCTTTCTGCAGTTAGTGAACACTTGGCTTCCTCAGATAATGTGCTTGCAAGGATATCTGATATTGCCAGTGGGGCAATGGTGTTTGCAGGGATGATACTTATCCAGGGGGAATATGGACAGACCTCAGCTGCTCGCCCAATACAGCTCCTCCATTGCTACCGAATACCAACAATTCATTCCCTGCTGACCTTGGCTTAATTCAAGCTACTAATATAACAGTGCATTTTACATGTGTTTAATATTCTTATGCCTAGTTCAGCCTATAATACAGAGACTTCCTTAAATAAACCAATATCTGATTTGCTGGGTTTTAATAAATAACAGGTATAAATGGTTACTATAAATAATAACACTGATTACCCTGTGTAATCAAACTCTTCACCTGCTGTGAGACACACCACATTTATGCAGATCAGCTGTAGGCTTTTCATCCATGAAATTATAGAATGTATAATGTGATGGGCCATGATATATTTAGTGTACTGTAATTGCTTATTTATAAAAGAGCTATCAACAGCCCACTTTAAATAAATTCAGAAATCACCGTAGGGCATTTCAAAATGAATATTTTATATGACATTTCTGAAAGATTATGAGTATTTCTTTGAACAGTAAAATTAATGGCTGTTTTGCTGTTTAACATCATCCTGTGTAGATTCAGGATAATGGCATGCAAACTGTAATTACTGTATTTGTATTTTAATTAAGAATATAATAATCCACCTCTCTCATGCTGTAGTTTTCCAAAATTAATATGGGGGACAATTTAAAATGGTCTGTTTACTAAGGAATAGTTATAAGAAAGTAAATGAATTAAGCAGTAAGATACATACTTGCCCTCACTTCTAACAGATATTTTACAGGGTCATCTTGCCTATTGCATTTTAAACTCATTGGCTGATCTTCATCCTTTTCTGTAAACAAGATCTAATGACTACTGAACGGGCCAGCTTTGACTACTTGCTTACATACATCAACAGCCTGCAGTGTGTCTACGTAAAGAGAACCAAGTTTTCTCCTGTAGGCAGTGATGCTACTTTTGGAAGAGGAAGGGATGAAAGTGGAGTTAAAAAAAAAAAAGGTCTCTAAAAGAGAAATCTAAAACTTTCAAAACCCTTACTAATGAGAAGGCCAGTTAGGCTTCTATTCACTTTGACAGACTGAGAGATTAATAGGTAGATGGAAAAGCAATTTCTTACTTTTAGTGGCTGTCAACACCTATTCCATATCTTCCAGAGCAGTGCTATTAATAAACATGTTGATCCACGGAACAATATGTCAAAATCACCCTTCAGGGCCATCATTTTGTTTTTACCTGCCCCTGTGTTTATGTAATTTACAAATAAAGCTTGAAGAAAAAGAATACCCAGAGACTACAACTGCTGTGCTTTCTTTACCTGCCATAGAAAATTAAACTGATTATGTGTTCAGCAACTGTGTCTTCAGCCGGATCTTAACATAATATAAAAGTTTGTATTTGTGAAACTAGCCTTGATATTTCATTACAAAGATTTCCAAAGTTGGAAAATCAAGGGAACCTGATATCTTATGATTTTCATGTCTTGATCTTCTAGTATTGGTGCTCCAATAAGATTTTCCACAGATGGGGTATTCATTGAGTCTCTTGCAGTTGTGGATTCCCTCGTGACTGAGAAGGTATTAACTCATGTGGCAGCATTTCCCTTAGAAGGGTCATTGTAAGACCTTTCCTGCCTACTAAGTCACATATTTTAATGGAAGTGAGAGAGATCACTGACAAAAAGATCCTAAAGCCCATCTGTCAGATTTGGTTGTAACTGGTAGAGTTGGCTGCAACTGCAGATAGAAAAGTTTCTAAGGCACAGAAAGAGACAGAAGTCACAAAACAATCAAAAACAAAACAAAAACCTTACATTTTTTTCAGCTAAAATAAAATTTTTCATTAAACATTGGCATTCTGTTTCTCTACCCAGCCTGAATCAGTTTGCACAAAGGGCAAGAATGGTAAATGATCATAAATTTTTCAAACAAGTTCCAACTGATGCTTGAACCAAGAGCCAAGTAGGGGCATAAAGGGACTTTTATTTTACCAAAACTGGTTCATGTGTCCCACCTATTTTTATTCAAGTGATCTTTTCATATGCTTTTTCTGCCTGTGTTTACATGGTGTGAGTTCATTAATGCATGTAAATGCATTGTCTCCTTTCTAACACTAAATGGAATTCTACCCCAAGAGGCAAGGAACAATAGCTGAGATGTACAGGTGCCAGAAGGAAAACTATTGGTGTGTCTTGAAGCAATTTATCCATTGTTTCTGGCTTTGCAGTGCAGGGAAGTCTGCAGTTACTAGACCATCATGAGTGATGTATGTTTGCACAGTGAATTGGATCAAAGATATTTTGCACAGATGTTTTTGTAATTGTGTTGCATTGGGGAAATTTACTGTTCAGTGTCCCACAGATACATATTTCCACCTGTGCAATGGTCTAGTACAGAAACTGGGCCTGTAGCATAAAATATGTAGTTAAGATGGCTGGCATAAAACCAGCTAAAGATGATTTCTTAGAACTGTCTGTGCATGTATTTCTGTAACCATACTCCTTCATTTAAGCAACTGGACTTTCCAGCTTTACTTCCAGGGAGAAAGAAAAACAATTGGCAGGCTAATGGAAAATTTTAATTTTGTTGTGGTAAAGATAAGATGGAAAACATTCATTTTTAACCAAAAAAGGGGGGGAGGGTGGTGGTTTATTTATTTCTTCTTCATTTTCTGTTGAGAATAGAAAGTCAGCAAAAACTTCAGTACAGTCAGCACTTTCCTTGATCCTGATCTACATGGTAAGTTTCTTAAAAAGTCTTAGGTCAAATATGTGTGTGGCATAAGGAGTGTCTGCATGAATGAAACAAGATGCCTTTCTAAAAGGCACCAAAATACCTCCATTTGGAAAATACTTTAGTTATGGATGGCATCATTAATTCTCTGTCTGATTTCTCACTGAATAATCATCTTCCAGAACTTGTCTTAGTCATGGTAAGAACTCTAGTTAGTTTTTTTCTTCAAATCATTTTTTTAGTTCAAAATATGTGGACCTTTGAACACTGGAGCAAGGAGAATTCAGTAACCCCAATATTAAACAAGATATATTTTTATGTGGGCTGAAGAAAACAATGTGGGAGAGTCAGGTTTTATCCCTTCTTTGATGAACAAGAAACACACTGTTCTTCATGCAGTTCTAATTGCAGTCAATTTGAGGGCTTATTTGTGGTCTTAAATACAAAGCAGAAAGACCCAAAATAATAAAATCACACTCCCAGTGCCTACTAAAACTATATTGTTGCAGTGACAAGATGCAAAGGGAAGTTGGAAAAGACAGAGAGATAGAGTTATTCTGGCAACCTCAAAGCAGTGGTACCCTATGTCTGAATGTATTCACCCTTCTCCTGGTAACTGAGATGCAGGAAACACACACTAAGAGTAGAAAAATGAGAATTTTTAGCATATCCATAATTGATAAAATAATGGTTGATTGGTTTTGATGGTTTTCAACTGTCTGCTCAACTCTTTTCTTTTCAAATGAATAATCCTAATACCACTCTGACAGCCCTGGTGTCTTAATCTTGTAAATCCTATTAACCTCTCTAAATCAATATTCAAAGGCTAAATTTTATCATAGATTCATTTTAAATGTTAGAATCTCTGACTCTCCCAATTGAATCTGTTACACAGTACTGTCACTCCACTGACTGCAATGACTTGTTATTTACATTGATGTAGATGCTGAAAGAAACCTACATGCCTTAATGCAGTGGAGAGCTCTACATAAAGGTAAAATGCAATATGGGGTAATTTATTCTAATATACCATGGCTACAATGGACCAACGGAGAAGTAAAAAGAGGAAAAGTTAATAAATATATAATAGTGAGAAGAACAGCACAAAGAACAGGAATGAAATGAGAAGGAGAGGAATCAGAAATTGTTGACTGGTAATTATTTAAAGGGATGATGAAGTGCAGAAGGTGAGAAGCAGAATTTGGTTTTAGGAGCTGTCTCTTCATTACCACCATCTTGGGGATTGCTTTTATTCTGCTTTTATGGTCCCTGTAAATCAGCAGTAATGTTGCTCAGGCACTTCTGTGCTGGCTGCCAAAAAGACATACGATCAACAGCTCTTGTGTTAGAAGTGTGGAGCAGTAGACAGAAGCATTTTCTGGAATGGATTATCCAGGTACACCCTGTCACCTCAAAACTGCACCTTGGCTGGCATCGCCCAGTTGACCGCCCACTCTCCGCTGTGGTAAAAATGATACTTGTTGCACAGCTCCTCTTCATCAATGTCACAGCTGAATCTTCACCTCTTAAAATGCCACTAATCAAGGTTGTCCTTCCCAGGATACAGCTTAACCATCTATCTTGGTTAAGGTACCTACCTTAACCTCAGTTAGACTTTTGATAGTCTCCCATGAAGTGTTCACAGAGATGTTGTATGGGCTGGAAGAATCAGTGAGGTGGATTAAAAACTGGCTGGGTCCAGATGGTGATGATCAGTGGCATGAAGCCTAGTTGGAGACCAATGATGTACCCCAGGGATCAATACTGGGTCCAATCCTGTTTAACACATTCATTAATGATCTAATGATTGGGCAGAGTGTTTCCTGATTACACCACATTGTGACAAGTGGCTGATACAGCAGAGGACTGTGCTGTCATCCAGAGGAATCTTTACAGGCTGGAAAATGGCCTGACAGGAACCTCATGAAACCCAACAAGAGGAAATGCAAAGTCGTCATCTGAGAAAGAAAAACCCCGTGCTGATCAGCTGGAAGGCAGCTCTGTGGAGAAGGACCTGGAGGTCTTGGTGGACACCAAATTGAATGAGACAACAGTGTGCCCTTGTCACAAAAAAACACTAATGATATCCTGAGTTGCATTAGGAGGAGTTCTCCCAGACACTTGAAGGAGGTAATCTTTTGTTTCTAATCAGCACTGGTAAGGCCACATCTGGAGAGCTCGCTCAGTTCTGGGCTTCTTAGAAAAAGAGGGGCATAGATATATTGAGGAGGATCCAGTAAAGGGCCACAGAAATGGATGTAGGCTCTCACACAAGGAGAGGCTGAAAGCTGCACCTGTTCAGAAGAGTAGGTTCAAGGGGCTCTCATCAGTATCTGAAAATATCTGAAGTAAGAGTGTAAAGAGGATGGATCTTTTCAGTGGTGCCCAGTGACAGGACCAGAGATGATGAGCACAATTAGGTAGACAGAAAGTCCTCTCAGAACACTAGGAAGAACTTTTTTTACTGTGAGGTAGAAAAGCACGGGCGCAGGTTGCTCAGAGAGATTGTAGAGACTCCCTCTTTGGCAATATTCAAAAGCCATCTGGACCTAGTTCTGAGCAGTCAGTTCTAGATGACCCTGCTTGAGCAGGTGGACTAGACCTGATGACTTTCAGAGATCATTTCCATCCTCAGTTATTCTGCAATTCTGTGATCCCAGAGACAATCTCAGTAGTTTCTCAATAAAATATTTTTGCAACTTAGAAGGGTAACATATGCACTAAGTTCACACATTTAAAAACTATTCCTTGAAATCCTATGTTGTGGTCTTTATTTCCTAGTCACCCATCTAAGAAAGGATTATTGTAACACTTGCTATGTAACATATACTTTGAAAAAAAATATTCGCTTGCCAAGTAGTATGGCATTATTAGGTCTGAGAAAACAAATTAATCTATCCCACACTTACTCTCTCCTCCCTAAAATTCTCCTTTCTGCCAAGAAAATTTAACCCTGTGACAGAGAAAGCACAAAAGCCACATACTATATTTTTCTACTCACTTCTAATTTCCAGACTGTAGATTAGTCATAATTGTGAACTGCTTTTGCATAGTCCTCTGCTATACATCACTTTATGTGCATGTCTGTGCTGTCTGGAGCTGATCAGACACAGGAAATACAGGCAATATCCATTTTATTGTATTGACAGAAAATCAGTTTGTTGTTGCCAACTTTAGCAACATCTTTGTAACTCGCAGAATGCTTAAAAAGTTAAGTGCCTCTGTAACAAACATTAATGTACCCAGTCAATTATGTTACATATATTATAAAGCAGCAGTTTTGCTTTCTGGCAATGGTATAATGATTTGAAAATAAAAAAGGAAAATTGAACAAGTGGTTTGTGAAAATGATAATGAATAAAATCAACTGAATATTCTGAGCAGTGTTTTTAGAGTGCTATAAGTGTTTTCTCACCCTCTTTTTCGTCTTCATGTAAGATCCTCTTTTTCTTCATATACACGTAACTTATTTGTAAGAAAAGCAGGCAGTATTCTTAGACTGTTAAAGACACCATCAATCATTGCCTTGCTTGGTAATGCTTCAATTACTCTGGAAAAATACTGTCATTTTCATGGCTACAATCTGATGTATGGAAAATCCCACCCACTCCCTCCCCAAAAAGTAATGTTTGCATATGAGAAACGTAGGTTGTGTTGGCAGGATGATGAACCATTAATAAAGCTTTCTCTGTGCTTCCTAAGAATTTGGAAAGTGTACTGTGTCTTTGCAAGATTAGCTTAATGCTTTGTCACTTTATACTTTTCTGCCTTGTTTTTCTCTTTTGCAGCTTTTGTACATTGATTAGTATACTTGACACTGCAGTAAGTATCTTTGTAGCTGTTCCACTATAAGTTGCATAAGGCATGAGAAGTGAAGCCATTTGGTAAGACTTGGGACTGATACTGAACATCAGCCTATGTGCAAATTATTTTCAGCATATTTTGCCAAGGATTGTCAAGACCCACAACACTACTAAGGGTTTCACATAATGTAAAGTCACTTTCATACACAAGAGGCAAGAAGAGAGCATTTTGACATAAAGGAAAAAAAGTTATTTCTTGCAAAGAAGAATGAAGCCAAGAAATCTTCCAGTCTTTTCAAAAACAGAAGAGAGATGTGGAAAGGTAAGGGGAATGGCAGAAGGGTAAAGGGAAAGAAGGAGGAGTAGGGGAACAGATAAAAAGAGGGGGAGAGAGAGGAAGGGGAAAAGAAAGGATAACACATAGCAGTAGGTAATGACTTTGTGAGACATGTTGGTAGAACAAAGCCAGTTGTGGGTAATGTTATAGAGTTATGTTGTGTATGTTCCATCTTTAAATGTTGGTTTTTAACAGGCTGTGTAGTTCCATGTTGTTTTTAATTTCCGTCTCTATGTTCCATACTGTCTTCTGTTAGATCTAGATGACAAGCAAGACCTTGCAGCAATGACCATTGCAGCAATGACCATTGCATATTAGTGAAGCGTGTAAATGAATAAAGTTTTGTTCCTCAGTGAGAACCTTGGATGCCCAATAAATAATCTGATATTTTCAGATATTAGTCTGAATCTTTGGCATCTCCTTGTGAAGAAATGATAATATCAATTGCAAAATTGCTCTAATTTTCTCCTTTTGCTGTCTTTACATCCTTGCAACATGCTTACCTCTATTCTGACACTTTCACACTGGTACAGACACAGTCTGCTTCTGATTTATACCTCCCATTTGAATTCAGGAATAATAACCAACTCAACAACATTATGCATGTTGTTATTCATCTCCACTGGACTTAAAAAAAAATTAAAAATAAGATAGAGCATACTTGTTTCTACCCGAAAAACATGAGGCTTAATTCTCACGATTATTCGAACAGCCACCTTAAAGTCTCATTGTAAACATCTCAACAAAAGCAGTAGAAGAGATTATTACTGTCGATGTAATAGACTACTTCATATAAGATTTCTCAGTTAATTTTACATAGATATTATGGATATACTTACATACAAAATTCAGTACTACATCTTTTTATTTAAAGCACTGTATCATGTGCAAATATCCTCATGAACAACAAAAACTAGAATCCATTTCTTAATAGAACCAATCCATCAATACATATGGTTTATATGCTACTGAATGCTGAGCAAGTTGTCTTTGACTCATCTGTATCTAAATCAGCCTAAGTAATTTAGTAAATCTAAACAGCCTAGGTAAATCTAAATTCAAATTCAATTTCTAAGTGAGTTTTTTGACTGAGTCATATATTCTAACTTGACCAAAGATTCATGGCAGACTGAATTAACTTGTTACTTCCTGCATATTCTTATGGAAAACATGAATACACAGAGAGAAGAGTCTTTTCCTTTATTTGCAAGGCTGGCCAATGGTCCCCCTCCAGAAGAACTTCTTTTTGTCCTGTGCTGATGCGAACTGAGTTTTAAGCCACCATTTATTCTTGGAAGTAGCTCCAGTCAAATACATTATACCTATTCATTTCCAGGGGTGCCAAATGAGCATCGCCATTACTGTTTTACCTTCCCAGTTTTTTTCCTCACCAGTCAGACCACTCATCCAGACCCATGAGGATTTCCAGGTTTCTAGAGATTTAGCTATAACAAACATATTAAAAACAGCCACCACAGGGAGAGAGCACAGCGGTATTTATGATTTTTTTTTTTTTTCTTCTGAAGATGCACACACTGTACAAGACTAAAAAGAGCACAGATAAGGAACTTGACAGATTGCTCATTTCTGCTGTTTTATACTAAGATGAGGCAGTGATGGTGCCAATATGCTGTCATTTTGTTTAAATGCAAGATGGAAATAGAGGGAATTTGTTTCAGTATTTTAAATCATTGCAAATCGAGTTAGCCTAAGTAAAGGCATTTCACAGAAAAGGTTTCATGGTTGTTATTGTCATTTGGGCATGACAAAACAGCGTAATGATTTCACATTCAAGTTTTTATAGGCTTCCCTTAGGGTGTAGACAATATATTTAAAAGTCACAGCTAGCCTTGCTGACAAAACTTGCATGGCTCCTTATCCTTTGCATCTCCCACACTGCAAAGAGAGTGACAGGAGGGGAAACTAAAAGTTTAGTTGCAGATATTCATTGCACTCCAATAACATTTCAGTTAATTAAATATTTACTAAACATTCTGGTCCCAAATCTCGTTTATAAACAAGCTCTACCAGGGACTGGCAGCTCCAAGAAGCTGACTAGAGCTCATAATTCAACATCTTTTAGCCTAAGCACAGAGTTTCTTAAATCAGTAGCAAACCTGTGTGCTGGGCAGATTTCTACCTGCCTCCGCACATGAAATTCCTAAAATCTACACTGCTCCAAGATGGAGAAGAACACTCCTCCAACAGCTCTACCCATCCTTCCACCTCTGTGCAGTCTGCAAGTAAGCCTCTAAATATTTATTCATGTGCCAGTTAGTGGTGTTCAAGTTTAGATGTTGGAGGTACTGTGGTGTGCAATGCGGTGTGATAACAATGACTGCATTAGTCACACACAGCGAGCCACAAATGAACTATGCAGAACCTCTAACCCAACACCAGGCTTGTGAACTTGGGCACAGAACCATGGTGAAGCTGCTGGCCTGCCCCGGCACTGGGTTTCCCCTGACGTCCTGCAGCTCTGCCAGCAAGTCCAGTTCTGTGGCATGGGCATGCACGTGGTAGAGAAGCTCTTTTGTAAGGAAAACTGCTTTATACTGCTTCACAAGCAAAAGAAAGAGGCACAATTTACACTCAAACACAAACACCCTCCCTTCAACTCAGCTAGACATGTCATCTTGCATTGGCACATGACAGCTTTTGGATAGGGGAATGAACTGAGAACATCCAGTGCTAAACATATAAGATACTGCAACAAGTGGCCAGGAATTTCAGCTGAGTTTTAGCCATATCTCACACAGGCTGTTCATGGCAGAAAATCTCACATGTATTTTCCAGTGAAATGCAATGACTTAAAAGGCAATTAAAGGAACAGACCAAATAGCACGTCTTTACTGGTGACCAGAGGTTTGGACTATTAAAGATGTGAATGATACCTAATAAATTACACTTATTGCATAGTTGGTGAGTTTGCCAGACAAGGATAGTCATTACCTAGGAGAGAATTTAGCATATAAATGATAGTTGCAAACAATGAATGTAACTGAAAACACATAATTTTCTTAACATTTCTTTCTCTCACCCCTCTCAAGACATTATTTCAATCTCTGCATAGGTTTGAATTTTTGCACTGCTACCACAATAAGCTGAGAGGGATAAACTCTCTTCCCATTATAAGAGAAATTTTGGTAATAAAAAGTTAATATCACAACAGATCTCCTCCAGTCTCCTTTTTTTTTATTCTCCAGAAAGAGACCCTTGTAAAAATGTCACTATTCCTACAATCCTTCCTTGATTCTGTTTTTGAGCAATTAAGAAAGAAAATTTTTAAATTCTGGGAACTCCCATGGCTTTTCCAGGAGCAAAGTGAATGTTGTGTACTAGTTTTACCTCCCCAGTGGGCAGGCTGAACTGGTAGCTGGGGAGTAGCCAAAAATATGATGCTCTAGTGTGACCTGTGAAATTAAGTGGGACTTAGTCCAATGCCTAGTGGAAAGATATTTTCTTGCAAATACTATCTTATTATTACCAGAAATGGACACTGTTTCTGATAACATGGAGAGAAACACCCAAGCCCTAAGTAGGAACAGAAAATGTGCTGCCGCTTTAAAATGTGTTCAACACAATCTTTGGTTTGGTGGTGGTGGGGAACAGTGAAAAACATAAAATAGATGCCACCTTTGCACACAAACAGGACAACAGAGTCCTCAGATCCAGGCAGATCATCATTTTTACAGGAAAATAAAGGGTGGTTTTAAAGAAACCAAATCCAAGTCAAAGCCTTTCAAGTATACACAGTTGAGATCTAGGTATGTGTGCAATATGGAAGCATATTGTGCATTAAAATGCAGAGTTTACAGTGTAATACACAACATGCACAGTTGTACATGTAAAACACACACATTCAAGACATCATTTTCTCCAGTTTTTCCAAGAAAGGAAGGAAGGAAGGAAGGAAGGAAGGAAGGAAGGAAGGAAGGAAGGAAGGAAGGAAGAAAGAAAGAGAGAGAGAGAGAGA
>VZRN01004349.1:481200-568177 GCA_013397935.1 Dasyornis broadbenti
AAGAAAGAAAGAAAGAAAGAAAGAAAGAAAGAAAGAAAGAAAGAAAGAAAGAAAGAAAGAAAGAAAGAAAGAAAGAAAGAAAGAGGCACTTGTAACTACATAAGACAGAACTTTGAAGATAAAGCATCTATAATGCAACGCCCTCCATTCTTTAACAAATCACAAACACCTTCATGACCATATCTGAAGGATTCAGCCCCTCCTAGGCTGGGCGAAAATGATTCTTTTGTTTGTTCAAGATCATAACACAGTCCAGAACTTTTTGAAGTAATTCAACCTGCAAATGACTTGTGCGTCAATAACATTGAAAGAGAAAGATCACAGCTTTCTTACCAGGAAAAACTTGTCAAAATCATTGAAGAACACTTCTGCCTAGTCAGCACATCTGGACACAGTACGAATCATAGACTACTAACAGAGTTAATAAATGGTATGTCTTCTCATTGAATTACAGATGTATCCCATTATTATCCAATCTAGGTCTCACAATGTGTGTCTCTTAACCCAAATCCTCTTTGTGTAAGCCTGAGTTGTTCAGACACCAACAAAAGAAGTCAGGCACCATGGACTACAAGCATGCAAATGTCATGAAATACTGCAAAAACACAAAGTGTGAAATTCCTGTGCATCTCATCTTCTGGTTGATTGAGTATGGTCTCCTGTGTTGGTAACCAAATGCAGCTGGAACATCGTCTTCAAGGAGAACAGCAGAAGTGAAATTACAGCACCTGCTCAGTCACACAGCACATGGTTCTTGCTTATGAGGAGCAGTCACCTCAAACACGTCACGAGACACGCTCATGGCAGACATTGTGTAGACCAGTCTGAGATGCAAATCATGAGCAGTAAATTCACCCTTCATGCAGCATGGTCAGCACTGGCTACTGTGCATCAGCTGGAGGAGTCCTGTCAAGCCAAGGGCCTCTGCCTTGCTCTCTTACTTTGCACTGCTCACCCACCTGTCAGTAGAGCCTGTGCCTTTGAACATCTTTAATCATTTCTGGCTGGCAGCACTGAAGAGAAGCCTCAGCTGCTTTGCTGTGATCTTGTCAGCCATGCTACAGAAATAAGAATTCTGAACTGGGCACCAACTAGTGATTAACCAAGCACTTCACTTTCAGCAAGGGTCTTACAAGCGACATGAAGAGATTCTTTCTTCCATGCTCTGGACCAACTACAAGATGTGTTTACTTCAAATGAAATGACTTCAAATGAAAATGTTATTCTTTGTCTTTGAGTCATCTCCTCTTCCAAGTCCTCTGTACATATTGGTGGCTTGAAAGGGAGGCTGAAGAAACTGGTCCAGGATAAACGTTGTTTACAACACCTTGTAAAATCACAGACATTCTGTTAAGTATCGCCATATCGGTATGCCAGTATTTTTCCACATAGCCTACTGTTTCCCAACACCTTCCATTCGTAACTTTTAAATACTTGTCTTTAGCGTGGCAGCTGTAAATAACTACAGCATACTACAGGGAGACTTTTTACCTTAAATGCGTCACCACATATTTATACGTCAAATGAACAATAAAGAAATCTCAGTACTGCCTGATGACTCATTTTTAAATGCATTCAATAGTAAACCACATTTAGAAAAATATGATTTCTTAAAGACAGTTGAGTGGAAAATGCAGCTTACATAATAAGAACATTAAATAATAAAAAATAAGTCATTTAAAATAATCCATTGTGTTATGAAATATTATTTGCTTTAGTATGAAAAAGTCATATTCATTGAATGAAGTTTTAAATAGGATATATTCATTGTATTTTACCTTCAGGGACCCTGGGAATTTATTCTTTCTAATGAGCTGTGTACTATTCACTTAGAAGCTTCATTTTTGTTATTTTGTATAAGGGGTTTTTTTTTCTCCTTTAGGAAATGCTGATTTTAAACAAATTCATTATTTTCCTAGACATGGTGTTAACTGCATGGGATAACATCTGAAGTGTTTACAGTGTTTCTAACAGTTTAAAAAAATATATATAATATTTTCAAGCAGACTATTTACATTAGCGATACCCTACATTAGAACAGGATTCTCCCTTCTGGCTCAATTTTTTGTTGCTATCCAAGTAGATGTTGTTGCTATCCAAGTAGAGTTTATTTAATGACACTAAAGAAAAAGAAAATCCCTTTAACAGTAATGAATCCTTGTTTAGTCAGGTTCAAATGGAAAAAGAAAAAAGGGGGAGGGTGAATAATTTTGGGGGAAAATGCCTTTTCAAAAGGTAGAATACTGTCATTTAAGCCTTGCAAGCCACTCACAGAGTGAGCTTAAACTACTTTTCTATACTAAGCTTATTTAGGATTTCATGGATGGAAAAGGGTTTGGTAAATTTTGGTAGGCTTTAGCTCACACTTTATCTATATTATAGTGCTTGCTGTGGCAATATTTGTCAGGATGCAAGATTAATGTTTCTGAAAGACAGGGGTTAGATCTATTTGGAGCCACCTTCAAGGTTATCTTGTAATGGCAAAGTCCATCACAGTTTATATATATACAGTGCAGATACGCATGGTTAAGGTACATACAAGTATCAAATCCTCTGCCACCACACAAAACTCTCAGATCATCATCTTCAGCTTACTCTTTGCTATCAAGTTCACCAATATTCACAAACATGACTTCACGACATTTTCAACTCTTCTGCAACAAAAATTAGGTGGCATGAATTAAGCCCCTCACTGCTGTCATCAGGCTCGGACAGACCATGGATACTGTTTTGTCCAAAACCAGATACTGAAGCCTTGGACCTGCTTGCAGCACTGTGGATTCAAACACTTCCATGAGTTTGGAAATCTTCTGGAGAACATAGTGGAAGAATACTCAGTCTGGGGCTACTAAATACAAAACCATCACCATATATTTGAAAACATTCTAGACCACAGACAGCTTGAGGCAAGGAGAATATACAACAGAATGATCACTATCTACCCTACCCTTACAATGAAGCTGTTGTTCTGTATGGGCTTTTATTCATAACCAGAATTCACAGTATCTCCATTCTAACATTATGATAATTAAAATAAAAATTTAAAAAAAAAAAAAAAAAAGCATGAAATTCTGACTGACACTAATGTTTCACTGTTTGCAACTAATGAAGAGCAAATGCACAGCATTTTGGATCTTCTCAAACATTATTGTTAAGTCAGAAATCAGAAACAGACTCTAATCTGTGGAAGTGTGAATTCCTCAGCACTCCTGCTAAATGCTCATTGCTTTCTCCTACTGTGTTCAGAGCCCTAAAACTGGGTGTGCACTCAAACTGCTCCCAGGCTGGGCCTCTTCCCCAATTGTACAGGAGAGGAGGGAAAAGTCCTTCAGATGCAAATAGCTGGAGATAAGGGAGTCCTTTCCACTGCCTTCTTTTCTCATATCCTACGGAGAGAAAATAGAGAGAGCATTGCCACACCGGAGTCCTTCTGAGCCCAGCAGGCTAGGGAGCAGCTCTACCCTGAAGAGATGAGCCAGGGAGGTGGAGTGGAGAGGCTGTTGGCAGGATGTAGCAGTGCAGAAGAGGAATGACAGTCGGGAAGTAAATACAACAAAACTGGGGGGGGGAAAGGAGAGCACATTCCTGCTTCCCATGTTGTGAGACAGCAGAGAGTGTCATCCTGGGACTGTTTCTTGAACTCTGAAGTGGACACACAGGATCCCATCTAATCCTGTAGAGTACTGTTCCCATCCATCCCTGCTGACATGCAAGTACTCCTCTTTTGAAGAGCAGTGTTTAAAGTGTTGAATGGTGCCATTTCCTAGACATGAGACACCATTTTTGAGGCAGTCATGGCATAGGGCTACAAACAAGACATTCTTCTATGCAATTTCTTGTCCTTTATGACTGAATCCATTTCTCACTGTTGTAGAGGCTTCTTTCTTCCCTTTTCCCTTCAGCCCACCACAGTTACTGCCATTTACGGCTCCTGTTGGGACTGTTTAACTTTGATCTTGTTTTTCCTTATTTTTTGGTAGATATCTGTAAACAGTTCTGAGGAAACCTAAACCTTTCTGAACAGCTCCCTCTCCTCATTTCACGAATTCATCTAATTTGATCCACCTGAGGTGAGTTAAAAACAAATTTGCAAATCCAAAAATAATAAATAAGGTGCTTTTTTTTTTTCTTTTTTCTTTTTTTTTCTTTTTTTCTTTTTTCTTTCTTCTTTCTTCTTTCTTTTTTCTTTTTTCTTTTTTTTTTTTTTTCTTTTTTCTTTTCTTTCCTTTTTCTTTTTCTAGCCGTTGTTTTCCCAATGCAAAGAGAAGCAATAGGATATAAAATGCAAACTCTCATTCCCAAGCCCATGAGTTAACCTTCTGCTGTTGCTGAGGTTCCTGCTGCCAGCACTGTCAGCAGCTCCAGTGCTTCTGTAGCAGCAACTACTTCCAACAGTGCAATACTTGCACAAGAAACAACATTTTAGTGAGGACTGCATGTTATACACTTGAAGCATAGCATTTGTCAATAAACCCAAAGCTTGCCTCTAATTATAATTCTTCTGTATCTTTCCCAGCACCCTCATCACACTTTCCTGGGCAACATAAGCTTGCGAGGAAATATTAGGAGAAAGAAAACTCCCACCTTTACACCAAATACAAACAAACAAAATGCACAGAAATTTAGCTGCCAAAAAATACCATCCAGAACAGTTAGTGACAGGTAAGTGTAGATATCAAGGTAAACATTTTAAACAAAACCAAAACATGTGGAGCATTTCTCCTTTGTTCAGGAATCCATCCTTTGCCTTGGATTACAGAAGCCATGCTTCATCTCTACAGAGTTCTAAAGACATTTTGTAAAATGGCAGAGACATAATCTAAATCTCAAATCTGTCTTGGCCAATCCACAGTGTTTTTTAACTGCCTGTCATTCAGAAAAGGAGCATAGGCAGGTACAGAGGGAAACATATGCAAACAGAATTTTTCCCACTATTAAAGATTACCAGAATTCATGACAGAAACATACGGCATAATGGGATAATGTAGGTTTATTAGGTCTTTGGACATGCTAATGTGATTCATTTATTTACTCACGTTGGTGCCTGGGTTTTCCATCATTATATTGCATGGAAGAAAACAGTGTATGTTATAGGAGCATAAAGCTGAGTCAAACAGTAATATTTACTGGACTTGGAACTCAGCATGTACACAAACACTTCTGCTTGCTTAGCAAAGCTCTGTAAATTCCTGTAAACTGTAGCTTCCTCTACAGAGATCAATAAATGTGAAGACTTCACACAGTGCTTCCAGAGGTGCCAGCTGCTGCAGCATTTAGTGAGGATGTCACCTAATGCTGTCACCTAAAGTCTAAAACTAGCAGTAGGTTCTGTACACAAGGAGGAAATTTGAAGCAATAAGTACAGCAAATTACAGAAATAAAATTCAGAGGATGAGAAGGTCCCAGTTCCTGAGGTCTCCAGATTTTTTTTTGTGCTCTGGTTTATCCTCACGTTGTATATAATCACTACCAGCAGAGATCACACGCTTGTGTACATTTACTGTCCCAGCACAGTATTCACTCTCTACATTTTGTTCATGTTCCTGGATTCCTATTCACACTGATAAAATTGATACAAAAGTGATGCAACAGAAAATACTCCTAAATGAAAATTCAAATTCTTGTGTTTCTTTATCACTTTTGCCACAAGGCTGAAAAATCAGATAAATATTCTAAACAGTGTGAAAGTGGCATTTTCATGTTTGTTTATCTTTTGCCAGATATCATACTACTTCTCAGTGTAGCAACCTATAAAAAGACACATATCTGCCTTTTCTGACAAACAAACAATGTCAGAACCATTTGATCCCTTGTCTACAAAAAGAAAGGAAAAGGGCCAAATTTTGCCTTCTGGCCAATAGAGGGCAGCTTGCTTCCTTCCCCAAACACACCAGTCATCCTTTGGGGAACCACTCGGTGAGGCATCTGTGGAATTCCTTTTACCACCACTTTAAATTTCACCATCCCAGCTCGTTCTCCTGAATCAGTTCGCAAGTGAATAAGACACAACCCAGCCTCTGCAGCCTTGACCATATGCCTGACAAAAAACAAAGATGCAGCTCTATAGCTAGAAGATGGCAAAAACACTGACTGGACCAGTAAGAAAGAGATAGAGACCTGGCTGTCATCACTTTGTAAGAGGTCAGTGCTGCAATATGTGGAGTTCCTTGTTGTGAGCGATCCAGTGCTTAGCCTTGGATAACAGCAGGTAAAATCATAAATTTCCTTATAACCCAAATCAAGTTCAAAAGTGAATGAAACATCTTTGCCTCAGCGGAACTACAGGGACAAAACTTGAAGATTCCTAAATTCTCATTTGCAACCTACAAATCCCATTGACAAGTTGTGCACAGCTTCCAGGCAAGGTAAGGGAAGCAGAACTTCTTAACCCAGATATTAAGCAAGGTAGGGCTTTAACGGAGGCTGACATGTGAGGGAAGCTATAAATCCTGTAGACAGCTAACAGCAAATGCAAGAAAAGATAAGCAAAACTGTCTTTCAACATCAATCTTTTGGGAATTGCTACCTGGACTTCTCTGCCTTGGCATTGTTAACACTTTTTGGCCCAGTCTCCTCTGGAGAGTAATTATATACTGTAGAACCCTTGTCACTGTGTATGAAGAGACAACAGGTTCTTGGCAGACAGTTCCACTTGCTTTACAGTCTGAGGATTTTGCTCAGTTCTCAATTTCCACCTGTCCCTGGCACAGCTGTGTGTCTACTTAAAACTTGTTTTCCACTGCAACACTTCCAGGTTTTTCCTGCCACTGATGCTCAGAGTCCTTAGCTTCTCATCTTCTCCTGTTTCTGACTAAAAGCATCTACTGGCCTAATGCTCAGCTTCATCTTTCTTCCCACCCTAAAACTGAAGGAAAATTTGAAATGTATTTTTTTCCTCTGGAGGGCTCACCACTGCATTGTGTCCTGCTAAATCATTCATGTCAGAAACTATTTATCTTTGTGCCTGAGAAAAGCACTTCTCCAGATCAAAAGCTGTGTTGTTTTGGACTGGTACACTTCACACAGACATGAAAGCAGACAGACACGATCCTCCCAGTTTGTTCTGTTAACCTGCTCCCTCACCCCTTCCAAGTATGCAAGTAAAACACTGTTCTACTCCATCAGTAAATTCAGCATCAGGATTTCTAGAACAACATTAAACAATTTCTCGCAAAGACATCTTTATCTTTTTTTTTTTTTTTTCCTTTGCAGCCAAATACCCTTTCTTGTCTTCTTGACTTTCAGGGAATATTTTTCTTTCAAGAAAAATTAAACTTTTATGTCATGTCTCAGAAGTATTCTTAGTATATGTACACACTCACTCAAGCCTAGTTTAGGAACAAAACAGCATCATCATTTTCAATAGTGATTTGAGGGCATAAAGACTTCTCACATTATTCCAAACTACATGCAGAATATCAAAATGATACACAAAAGAACTCTCAAAACATCAAGAAAGTGTATTGAATAGATTAAAAAAAAAAATTATTTTAGTCTCTGAATTATTTGGCTCTGAAAGTATTTCTCACACTATTAGAGCAACACCGAGGAGATTCAAAAGACTGTAAGAAAGAATGGAAACAAAGAGTGTCATGCTTCATAAAAGACCTGACATTTTCTTAAAATAGAAATTATTACAGCATCAACTAAAGTATTCCCAAATGCTGAGAAACCATAGAACCAGTTACAAAAGAATAATGATACTTCGACTAGTCATGGAAATCTCTTCTAATGATAATATATTGTATTTCTTTTTTATTTGTGTGTGGCATTTATATATTTAGTGTGCACTATGCTCACATATTCATAGTTCTCTGTAGACTGAAATGAAAAACAGAAACAATTTATTCATGATGCAGTCACATTGTTACTGTTGCATACATGGCAAAACAGAAGAAAAATAGAAAGAATAAAAGTTTTCTATTTAATCACAGGGGGTCATTAGTTGAAACTTTAATTAAGATAATAGAAAAAAACTGTAGAAAATAGCAAGCACGTACTTACTAGGTTGACCTGGGTGTCTTACAAAAAGAATACAAAAAATATTATAACATATGTCCAATTACCCACCTGAGAGAAGGACGGGTGCAGGGCTGGTCCATTGAGAAAGGCTTTGGCTGCAGAGACCAGCACCCACCCATTACCACACTGGTGTCAGGTCCTGGAGAATGCTGTGACTTCATTTGCATCCTGCTCAGAGGATGAAAAGCTGCCTCAGCATGGACACTTAAAATCAAACACAATTCCCCATCTAGTTTATTTAATGCACATGATAAAAATAGAATGGCATTTGCATCCTCTCTAAACATACCATTTGAGAATAAAATTAATTATTTATCTTCAGTCACCACAATCTCAAGCTCGTTATTGACCCTAATTCTGGATTGAATTTGAGCCTAAAAAAAGAACTAGAAAGTGTTTCCACCCTCTTACTAGTCCTTCAAAGGGCAGTCAGCCAAAAATCAAAGTGGCATCACCACCAGAAACGTGATACTTTAATCATGCCTGGCATTTTGCTCCATGCCATTGTCACACAAGCAGGTAGAATAAAGAAGTGGGAAAATCTTTTTCTGCCCTGAAGAAGCTCACTCATTCAAAAGTTTCTTTTGAATGTATTTCCAAAATTATTGGCAACCTTGTCACAAGCAAGCCTGAAATACCAAGTGTGGTGAGGAACTGACATTGTTAAAACTGAATGTGATGCTCTTTAATTCAGATTTTATTCTGTCCACTTCTTGCCCTGCTTCAGATGCTGTAGGTTTGACATTGCTGACAATGAAGGGATCAGTGCTGACAGGTGACTGCAGTGGACTAAAGTGAAAAGAAAAATCTTCCAGATAGGAGTCTGGTAATATTAGATGTTTTGCCTTTGTGAACCCAGCTGATTAGAACAAGAGAATAAATAAGCCCTGATCTGAAAGATTGTTCTCATATCACAGACTCTGCATGGATATACTCAACACAGAGAAGAGAACCAACCAACACACAGGTTCATAGCTGATTCCATGTTTCCACAAGGCATTTATCAAAAAGACTTTGCTGGATTGACCATACATGGGTTAGCTTCTCTTTTAAGGTGGTCACAAAGCCAAAACGTAGGAAAAGAATAATTCAGTCTTTATTTCAGACCACAAATAAAACCAATTTCCTCTAGGATTTGCTTGTGATAAGTGATACCTTAAGAGTAGTTTGCTAATTACTGTAGAAATAAAATCAGACACAGCACATTGCTAACGAAGCAGTGAAACAAGCATATTTGTTCCTGTATAAACAAGGCTTCGCATGTTTTGCCACCAAACTTTTTACAGTTGTGTGGAATCATGAAAAGCTGAACAACCTTTCAATTACAAATATATTCACAGTTAGTCTAGCTCACAAGGAAACCGAGAGGAGGTGATTTCAAGAAGGTGCTCGATACCTACAATTTCTACCTAGTAATTATGTCATCAGTTTTGTCTTATCAGAAAGCAGCATTAAAAAAAATGAAGTAGAAGAGGAAATGCTAAGACAGAAACATGCATTTAAATTTTAAAAAGGGAATAATTATACTGTAGAGCTTTTAATTCTCATTCTTTTCCCTAAATACCTTTCCCTTACATAGATCACTTAAAATGAAGAAGTGGCATCCACTGTCTTTATGAGTATATGCATAATTATAGATAACTGGCTTGCAGGTATTTCAGTCAGCATTATTGAACTCATCAGCTGAAAGTTGTTTGTGAGGCTCAGTCACTCACAAAGAATTGTCCATTTCTAATGACATTAATTATTAATCTTTGACCACAACAGTCTTGTATATTTGAGCTAGCAGGGGCATTCTCAACCCTTACCATAAGTGATTTAGAGAGCTCAATCAGTGTAGCTTATCAAAAGGATTGAGAGGTGACTTGATTACAGCATGTAAGTACCTTCAAAGGGAGAAAATACAAGGGCTCTCTAATCTAACAGAGACGTAAGAAATAAAACAGGAGCTGAAAACTAAAGTCAAGAAAATTAAGCAGGAAATAAAGCACACCATTTCCTAATGATAAGGAAGTAAACCACTGGAACAATCTACAAAGGAATCACAGGAACATTTTGGCTGGAAAATACCTCTAAGATCATCAGGTCCAACATTCTTGAGCTCCTACAGTCTCAAGAACAACATCAGATGCCTTTCAGGAAGTTTTGCTTTAGCCAAACACAGTGTGTTTCAGCTGAAACACAGGTTATTGTGCTCAGCTAGAGGGTATCTGGGGGAATTCAGTGATTTATGATACACAATAGGTCAGACTTCAGCATCTATTACTGTGGGAGAGGTAGTAGTTTTTTTTTTGTTTGTTTGTTTGTTTTTTACTATGTAAGATGATGTTGCTGCCAAACAGGCTGACCTTCAAACACACAAGCCTTCCTTCAGGTGTAACATAAACTGAAGAAGCAACTTACAATACTGAAAACAAGCTGAAAAAAATTGCTCCAACTTTATTGTTCCACACCCCAGATTAAAATGGCATGGGTTAAAAGTGAGGGACACTGACATGGAGCAGGGTGCTATATCCCACACCTTTTTAATGAGTGCTAGTGATAAAGGAACAGACTAGAACCTTCTTTTTAATAACAAAACACAAATAGTACAACTTCTGCCCCTTCTGTGCTGATCCCAGGTGCTTTGTTAGTTTTGTTAGAACCTGTAACAGAAAGTGTCTCAGCCAACATGTTCTCTCCTTTCTTTTTTATTTTGAGAGTAAGGAAACTCTGAAAGCTTTCTGATGAGAACCTCAGCCTAGCTCAGCAGCTCTTTCCTACTGTGCAATTACATCTTGTCATGGCAGAAGGGGGTTATATTTAAAGCAATATCATTATTAGTCTCCTGAACAGTTTATTTGTCTTCCTGCACAGCAGTTCATTGATTATAAACTAGCGGTCAGACAAATCCTCAGCAGGAGGTTCATAAGCATTAATCCATTATATCAGTAAAACTATGTTGATATATGACAGCTGAGAAAGTCCAGAAGTTTTGCCCTAGTCATTGTTAAACAGGATTTTCCCATTGTCCCATCTGCTGAATTTTCACTTTAAAGGTTGAGCTATGTGTCTAATATAGCAATAATAACTACAAAGTATTTCAATAATTTTTGTTATGACACTAACAATACAAATTGGTAAAGTATTTAAGCCTCTTACAGGCAAATCAAACTTTCAAACTGTCTTTATTTAAGTGCAGGAATGGAGAATAATTGCTCTGACAAATGCCAAAGAGGGTGCTACCTTCCTGTGCAGTTTTCCAACAGCAACATTTTTCTGGCTTCAACACCATAAATGTACCATAAATTTACCATAAATTATGTACCACAGAGGCCTGTCTCATGATCTTGAGATGTTTATCCAACCAGTCTTTTATTTAACCTTATATTTGTTGATTGTCAGGTGAAGTAAACTCTTTGCTGCAGCAACATCTGTGAGTTTGGTGCACTCATCTAATTAACCAGACTTAAGCTCTGTAACTAAAGTAAGCCTCTTAATAACAATGTTCCTAGAGCTCCTTAAGTGGAACTTGTCCTTTCTAAGTCAACATCCTACAAACCTCCACTGATAACTTTCAACAGCTGGCAGCAAAATCATCAAACACAGAATGACAGCCCAGAGTTATGCACTTGCACTGCTGAACATCATCATGGCAAACTTTTCCCTGTCCATCACTCATTCATATTTCTCCCTTTACTGCTGTCTTGTGCTGCAGTTTATGGGTGGGAGGGGAAAGAGGAATTTTATAGACTGTTTGTCCAGTCAAAGCATAATCAGAAGCATAGCAAACTCCCTGTGATTCTGCCACAGGCTGTCCAATTAATATCAGCAGTGCAATTAAAGCACATTTTATGAATTGGAAAGAGTGTACCAATCCACAACTATTTTTCAGTCAATAATGAGTACAGTACTACGGAAAAGTCAGAATTGAATGAACCAGGATAACAGCATAATAGTAACTGGGTAACAAGTTACTGTGCAAGCAAGTGTGACTTACAGTAATAGCAGCTCTTAGCAGTAGGTGCTTACAGACAGTGACCTTGATTTAGCAAAGATGTTTAATTAGAACTTAAACCACTTGCTTAACAGAGTACTACAGCATAATGTAGCAGGATGGTTTATGAAAAAGGCATTACAACATGTAATTTAACCCAGTAAACAAAGGTAGGAGAAAGCTCCATCAGTCGCTTCAAAACTCTTCTGTGGTGTCTTAACAAGTTCTTTGTGCTTGGACCACGATTTTGTAACAGGTAATCCGACCCTGACGTACAGCAATCATACTGAGCTGTTGAAAGCACATGCTTATAATACATACAATTTTGCCTGTCTTACTACAATGTGTATGGCTACTACTTTCTAACAGGTATGGATACACTTGAAGAGAATGCTAAATCTTGCGCTGATTTAGTGCATTAAATAGTCCAAAGCATAAGTCCACTGAAATTAATTAGAAGATCCATTTTCCCAATAACCATATTTCAAGATAAACTAAGGTCTCCAATACAGACAACACATTTTAGTAGCAGCAGTGGCAACTCAGTACAAAAAATAAGTAAAAGTTATTATCATCACAGAAGTGGAGAAGAAATCTCAGTGCTCAACTCTTTTCAATAAAAGTGGTGATCCTAAAAAGAACTTTCGCTGGAATTCGTGTCCTGTGAGAAAGCATACTGGATCTGGCTGGGATTGAGTTCATTTTCTTCACAGCAGATTTTATGGTAGATTTGTGACTAAAACGGTGTTGATAACACACAAGGCTAGTGTTGAACAGCGCTTGGACGGCATCAAGGCTTTCTCTTGCTCTCACTCTGGCCCCTTCAACACAAGTTGACAGGGTAAGCAATTGACCCTGGCTGGTCAAAGAGATATCCCACAGCAAATGACATCGTTGTCAGCTATAAAACTCAGGGAAATGAAGAGGAAGGGGTGGCAGTGGCATTCAAATTATGACATTTGTCTTCCTCAGCAACTGTTCGGTGAGGTGCTGAGACTCTGCTGTACTGGAACTTGTCCAAGAATGGAAAGTAGTGAATGAACTCCTTCTTTTGGTTTGCTTGCATATGCAGGGCTTTTTCACTTGTTAAACTGTCCTTATCTTGATACATGAGGTTTCCACTTCTGTTTTTCTGATGATATCCTCATCCCATGTTGAAAAGATGAATGAGAAGCTGGTGGGTAGTTAGTTGCCAGCTGGGGTCAGGCCACCACTAGAAGGCAAAAGGTCCAAATACAACAATAAAGAACATAGATAAAGAAAATGGTGAGAATGACTGACAGAAGAAAGTTACAGAATGTCCAGTTCTTGCATTTGCTAAATCCCATGCAACCTGAGGCAGAGGGGGTCTGGCTCTGAGGCATCAAACCAAAACCACTCAGTACATTTCTTCTCAGATGAGAGAAACAGGAGAGGGAAAACAAACCATTTGGTTGATGCTAAAGATGTTTCAGCTGATGGATGGAGGCTTAAAATCCAAACTCAAAATGTCATCAAAAGCAGAATGACTTGATCATATCTAACCTGTGGAAAACATAGGGAAAGTGACTAAAGAAGAAAGAGGCTAAGTGAGCTGCATGAAGGGGTCAGATAAGTGTGTGCCTTGTAGAGAATTACCCCCACTTGTTCCTCAGGAAGGGAAAGATAGAAACATACACATCAATTACAAAACTTTTTTTTTCAATACTTAAAGTAAATCTTACTATATGAATGATAAAACAAATAAAACAACTCCTTTGAATTTCAAGCTCTTTGGACCTTGCTGAGAAATCCATGCTGCATTCCCTATCTCCATCTCCCAGGCTCATAGGATATTGCAGAGATGGTTTCCCTTGAACCATTTTACAGAGTAGAAGTTTGGGGAAGGCTGTCACCACCCAAGATTCCAGTAAGTTTTATAGGATAATATTATTCACCAGCTCCCAGAAGCTCTGTTGAATATTGTAGGGATTGTTACACATTCCCAAGTTTTTCAGTACTTTGGGATGCACTAGGTATGGCTGGAAGAAGTTGTCTCTTGGCACACAAAAAGCAAGCTTGCAATTAGAAATGTACGCTAGCATTCCTGATGTCATCCCTTTATTCCTCCTGGAACATAAAGGCTCTGGGGTTCACAGTACAGTGATTTTAGAAGGGAAAAATGAGCGACAGATCTTTCTTTGGGACCACTCAAAACAGAGTTAAGTATAATTTCCATAGCCTAAATCACATCTTTATTCTGGTACTCACTGTCCTCCAGAGAAAATTGGAAACTAGGTTACATAGAAGAAACTGTCTGCTGTTCTGTCTGTTCTTCTCCAAAAATAATAAATTTGCTCCACTTCAACCTTGTATTAATTCCTGCATTTAAAATATATTCCAGGATCTACTGGAGAGGATCCAGCTCAGAGTCATAAAGTTGATTAGGTTTTTGCAGCTTTTCTCCTATGAGGAGAGACTGTGGGAGCAAGCAGGACCTGTTTAGTCTGAGGAGAAGACGGAGAGGGGATCTTATCAATGCATATAGATATTTCAAAGGCTGGTGTTGAAGGGATGGTGCCAGATTCTTTTCAGTAGTGCCCAGCAAAGGGATGAGGAGCAATGGCCATAAACTAAATCACAAGAAGTTCTGCCTCAACATGAGGAAGAGCTTCTTTGAGAATGGTAGACCACTGGAAGAGGCTGCCCAGGGGTGTTGTGGAATCTCCCTCTCTGGAGACATTCAAAATCACCTGGATGCATTTCTATGTCACCTTTCCCAGGTGATCTTGCCTTGGCAGAGTATTGGACTAGATGATCTCTAAGGTCCCTTCCAACCTTAACTATTTTGTGATTCTGTCTCAGTACCGCATGTGATAGAAATTAGGAAAATTTTGCTGAAGGCTTAGTTGTCCACTTTGTTTATTAATAAAGAGAAAATAAAAAAAAAAAAAAAAAAATACCACATCAAATGGAAATAACTGGTTACAAACTTGCCTTGATTTTGTTAATCAGTGTATCACCTCTTTATGTTTTACCCAGTATACGTATATATGCACCTCTTTATACACTGTCCAGTCTATCTTTTTTTTTAATAACTATATGATCGCTTGAGAAGATCACCTGTGATAAGATGACAGGACCACTGAATGTCTTCAGAAAAAGAGGGATAGATAGGCAGCATTCAAGTATGGAAACAATACCACAGCTCACCCTACTTTAAATCTGACATTGAGAAGAACACAGATTCTTACTTTCTTCAATCCACAGCAAAGAGACCCTTAGGCCACCAGTTTAGATACAGTATGTGCTACAGAAAACTAAATGCAGGTGACATCTTTCCACTCTTTAGCTTTCAGTGTCTGTTAGATCCAGATGAACCTAACCAGATAAATAGAATTAGAATCCAAGATAAGTGCTGCATGTGGGATTAAACATGGGGAGTGGAAAGGGGGAGAGTTTGAAAAATTCATGTGTCTCAAATTTGTTTAGCATAGGAACAAAAAGAAATACAAAATCTTAATAATTTGGGGAAGGAAGAACTTAACTGTTGTATTTCACCCAGCCTTGCTGAAGCTGAACAGAGTACTAGTGAAATCTGCAGAATTTGAATTTATATTCATTATACAACAGCAATAAAAGTACACAGGTGTCAGAGCCCTGATGACTAAGGAGACAAACCAGCAAAGCCTAAAGCATATTCAAGTGGCAAAATCCCTCAAATTTAGGTCTAGCTGCAGGCAGAAATTATGAGGAACCTGCCCTATTTTCTCAACTACAGAGAAAGAAACATAGGCTTTGCAAACATAAATGTGTGTCCAGACCCTCAGACAGTCCAAACTACCAGACTGATAATGAATTCCTGGTGAATCCAAGCAGAATATTGTCAGACAAAATAATAAAAATATCTGAAGTCACTTAAAGCAAACTTTTTTTTCAGAAACACAAAAATGGCTCTTATTGTTACCTACATTATGTCTTGGGGAATATGACATGAAACAGACTTAATAATTAATATCTTGATACAAAAATTTCAGCAATTTAGTGCCTGAAATGGTTTAAAACTTGTGTAAGGATACTCTAAACATAAGAACATATTTTGCATTAGGGAATTTTGGGCATGAAGGTGAGGACTTCATACTGGGCTGGTGTGTTGCCTTCATATCATAGGTGTCTTAGAGTGTTTTTAGTGTGCGGATGTTTTCCAGAACTCATGTATCAGACCCAGCAGACAAGAGCAAATTTGCAGAGGGTATGTGTTTGTGAACAACTACATAAAGATTTGTAAATTTCTATTCTTTTGTCCAAGGAAAGAGTAATTTTGACCACAGCTTCTTAAAATCAATTCAACAGTTGCTAAACTAGATTAATAATATATTTCCTGTATGAGTGATTTATTTTTTTAATATTTAACAACAACATTAAAAGAAAAATGTCATTTTTTCAACTCACACTAACAGATTTCCTGGAATAAGTAGAAATTTTGAAGATGAAACTTGTTTAACTGTGCCAGGTTAACCCTGGCTGAACACCAGGTACCCACCAAAGCCATTCTGTCACTCCGCTTCTCAGCTGGGCAGGGGAGAGAAAAGTCTAATGAAAGGCTCAGTTTAATTGACTGCCAACTAAATTAGAGTAGGATAACGAAAATAAAACTTAATCTTAAAACACCTTCCCCCCACTCCTCTCTTCTTCCCAGGCTTAACTTTTCTTCCCATTTTCTCTTTTTCCTCCCCCACAGCAGCACAGGGGGACAGGGAATGGGGCCTGTGGTCAGTCCATCATGTTCTTTATCACTTTTTCCACCTCAGGGGGACGGTTCATCACACTCAGTCCCTGCTCCGGTGTAAGTCTCCAGTATGTCTCCTTCCAAGGGAGACGGTGCTCCACAAACTTGTCCAAAGTGAATCCTTCCCATGGGCTGTAGTTCTTCATGAACCCCACCCTGGTGTGGATCACTTCCACCGACTGCAGTCCTTCAGGAACAGGCTGCTCCAGCCTGAGTCCCCTGTGAGGTCACAGGTCCTGAGAGAAAACCTGCTCCAGCCTGTCCTCTTCTCTCCATGAAGCCACAGGTGCCAGGAGTCTGCTCAGGTGTGGGCTTCCCATGGGGTCACTGACTCCTTTGGGCATCCACTTACTCCATGGGGTGGATCTCTGCTGCAACATGGACCTCCTGTCTCACCATAGGCTGCAGGGGAATCTCAGCTCTGGTGCCTTGAGCACCTCCTGCCCGCCTTCTCCACTGGCCTTGGTGTCTGCAGATCTGTTGCTCTCACATGTTCTCACTCCACTCCTCTGGCTGCAAATGCTGTTGTGCAGCACCTTTTCTGCCATCCTGAATCTGTTATCCCAGAGGTGCACCCACTGTTGCTGATGGGCTCACCTTTGGTCAGCAGTGGGTCCATCTTGGAGCCATCTGACATTGGCCTCACTGGACATTGGGGAAATTTCTGGCAGTGTTAACAGAAGCCACCACAGTAGCCCCCCTCCTACCAAAACATTGCCACACATCTCCAATGCATTAACATATTCCAAAACAGTCTGCCGTTGCTTTCTATTTGAAGAAATGTGTTCACAAGATAAGCCTTTCTTTTTTTCCTGTTGAGCAATAGAAATTTTCAAGTAATTATTATTTTCATGGCCTGTGATATTTGGGGCTCATATACCCTAGGGAATTAGGACAGTGTCCCTGACCTAATTATCTCATTTTGTAAAAACTGGCATTCATTCAAGACTTAAGCCATCTTTCTCTAATTAAGAGGTTCAATAATATTTTTTATATAATTTAAAAAAAAAAGAGAAGTATTTCAAATGCCACTTAACTACAGAAATCTCTGAAATGTTGACATAGAAAGGAGACTAAGCTATATTAAAGGGGGGGAAAGGCACATAAAAATAAAAGGAAACAAACTCAATATCATAAACTCTCTTAGGAAGACACATACAAGTTCAACACGTGGTACACTGTCAAAGTAAAATTGAAATTCTGTTATTTTGGCTCAAATTTTTTCTATGAGAACACATTTGAGCATGAAAACCACAGAATTTTGGATCAGAATGAGAATTCCTCCTAGAAATATCCAGGGCTATCATTAGAAGAAATCTTTTCTTAATAGTAAACTTTTAATATCAGGCCTTCTCTAATTTTCAAGGTTTAATTCATTACCTTATGTGAGGAAGCTAATATACTCTCAAATAGATCTATAATTTTCTTTGATTGATTGGCAAAGAGGACTTTAATTTAAAAAAAAAAAAACAACAAAATCAATACGGAGTCTTGTGTACTTTAAACTACATAAAGCAAATTTGTAACCTTGACACTGTATATCACCAATGCTAGTAGCAAAGCAATGCTCTGCAAAGTAATCTGTTATTTTCTGGACTTTGGGAAATTTCAGTCAATATTAAAAATACTTTTAAAAATCTGTAGGGCTTGTCCCTCTGGGGCAAGAGTGCATCTACTTTTTCAGCTCTACCAGGTCTGGTTGATTTGAATGCTGTGATTGCAAGTAAGTTGCCAGCAGAAAGAATCAAACCTGTGATTTCTGTGTGATTTTGAGCCTTTATAGCGTAGGAGGAAACATCTGTATTGCCCAGCTGCTAACACAGGAGGAAGACATATCACTAGTCTGAGCAGTAGAACAGCTTGCACATATAGACGTTTAAGCTTACACAAAGTTTATAGAATTTTCATTTCTTCTTTTATACAAACAGAGACAAATATTGGGTATATGAAAACTAGTTTGAAACTAAAGTAAAATAAATAGTCATATGTAAGTAATGGTGTCTATTCTAAGACAGTTACGAGGAATAGTACCTCTCTCCCACAAACAGAGGAGAGCTGTGCTCATTCTGCTAGTTCAGAAGGGTGGAAAGTTGACAGGTCAGGATATGCACACCACAAGCCATTGCATTTCTGTTATGCTGCACATGTGTGACTTGTGAATTTGAAGCCCTCAAGGAACAGTGAAGCCATTGGTGGTGGGCTGTAATCATGTGGAGAAAACACTCATCTGCAAAAGTACAGAAATAAGAAAGAAAAAGCTGAAGTGTAAAGTCTATAAAGACAGAGAATCTTGGAAAGAAGAGGTAGGAGGAAGATGTAAGACTGCTTCAATGAGCATATTGAAAATGGCCTTGAAAGGAACAATGTGATAACACTGATAAATCCTGCTGACCTTCATGGAGTGGGTTCACACCTTTCCATGTATCCTGCTGAAGACTCACTTGCTATACTATAAGGTAAAGCATGTGTCATTGTGTGGGTTCTACACCAGGTGAAATACACTTGTACTGTGCCACAGCTTACTTATATGCTAATTTGAAAGGTCAATAAAATTGGCAAAGCAACAGCTTATTTTCAGCTGGCCAGAATTAAGATGCTGAGGACTATGCTGAGAAGTGACTAACAAGAAGAAATGTGCTTGTGAATTTTATTAGCTCATTTTCTAGAAAGAAGGAATCCCCAGAAGACTAGTCAGCCCATCAACAGAATAAACAGATAGCAAATGCAAGAAGAGATGGGCACCATGCAAATATTTATTACATAATGCATCCTTTCACCAACAGGGACACAGAAAATGGCATGTCTGTTCAGAAATGGCTCTCCCAAAGCCCACTTTCACTAACAGGCAGAGCAGCCTGATCCCCAGGAATTAAGAGTAACTCAGGACAAAAATGAAGGCTACAGATTACCCCTCAGCTCTTTTACGGCATATAGTCTTATGTGGGGAAATTTCTTTGTTTATTTGGAGCACATGTGTATATTTTCAATGTATGGTAGGGTATCTTCTTGCTTACTAATCACATCTGACAGTTTCTGTCACTCCTTTTTCCTCACTGTATTTGTCTGCCTTCTTATCCCTCCACATCCCATATGCAGTCAAGTTGAAATTAAAACCACTTTCATGCTTATTCCTAAAGGGTTCAGTCTTCTTCATTTTACCCAAGTTCAGTTTAGTACAGTTTCTCTTTTTTCCCTCCCCAATACTATCTCTATACGGCATGGGATTGTTGAAGGGCGGTGGAATTTATGAAATAGGACCTAAAATCTGTCCCTGTTCTCCACCACGATTAGTTATTTCCTTAGTTTTTCAGAATAATGATGGAATTTAATGATACAATTCTTATTAAACCAAATTTAAACAATACCCACCCTCTTTTAAAGTTATTAATTTAAACTAGACAACATTAAATTCGAATTCCTGGCATAGCTGATTGTGTTATCATGCTGACATACCCTGTATTTTCTCCATGTCTTCTACTGAGAGATAGCTATTTCTCTTGTGGAAGAACAAGTGGTTTGATGTCAGGTGATTCAGTTAAAGATACACTCCTTTAAACAAGGGAGTGAAGAAAAACTGTACTCTTGTTTTTTGAGGTTTTAATTTTTTCATATATGTTTGGTTGAATAAGAGCAGAGAACGTAAACATTGCCTGCTGTGTTCTTTCTCCAGATGTAGATATCCACAAGTTCAGATACTGGCAGAGATGTCACGTGGCCATTACAGCTCATATCATTATACTATAAATAAATATCCACGGGCATAGGCATGAACCTTGTTGTGCTGTTGTTCGCAACGATGACTGAGTGTAGTAATGTTTTCTCTTTTGGTAATATAATCTTAGTTAATGACTGCTTCCCTCAGTACTCTATTTTTGGAAAAGATATTTAATTGTATGCCTGATTTATCATTTCTTATATTAATTACATCTAGAGGTCATGTGCTAGCACTTTTAATATTTAATGTTTTGAAAATAAATTAAAATACATAATTTCAGGGTAACTAATTTCCAGATATTACAAAAGGATTACAGAAACAATTATGCTCAATATTGTAAGTTTAGATGACTCAAATGATGGCTAAATGAAGGCTGTGTCTTTCCTCTTTAGGATACCAGTTCAAATCCATCTAGTTTACTAGACACAGCAAGATAGATTCAAATACAGACAGTTGAGTCATTTGCTGGAACAATGGAACTGATTTAGGCTGGGATTTTCAAGGCATCCCAGAAGCATCTTATCTCCTTAGATACCTTTGGAAATCATAGTTTCAGGTCTTTTTTCCACTTCACAAAGTCATTCACAAAGTATAAAATCCTCACTCCATTAAAATCAATGATAATTCTACCCTTGACTTCAGCAAGGCCAGAATTCAAACTACTCAGGCCAAATATTACTTTGTTAATTTCTTTTTTACAGCAGCCACTTTCCAAGAAGGGTATTGACTGTGTTTGAAGTGCTGTTTCCAAACCCTTAGGGAATTTTTTATTTCTTCCTAACTTATGTATTATTACTTACTTTATGAGTAGGGTAACAGTGGAAGGGAACCTTTGTAAGAAAAGGCTGAAAGTAAGAGAATGATCTGAGTACAAATAATGCTGTTCGGATATGTCCATTTGTCAAAATAAAGTCTACAAATTAATAGTCCTGCTGTGATAGATTTTAGAAATCCTAACACTGCTCAGGATCCTATATTCTGGTGATGTCTGTGGAAAGTCTCAGCCCCATAAGATTTGTAATTAAGCTAGTTTAAAAAAAAAATGGTGAAAGCTGTACATCAACACTCCTTTTTATATATGGAGAGTTAAGGCACAAAAATCTGAAAGGCTTTTTAGATGTCATATATGATGAAAACACCCAATCCAAGGGCTGGATCGAGTCTTCAAAATCCTCATCAATCATAGCCATTTAACCTGTCTTTCTATAGTCAAATTTTCACTCAAATATTTGCATGTTGAAATATTAAAATTTTCAAATAATACCTCTGAGTACAAGAAGAACATCAAAACAAGCAATGTTCAGAGTTTAAATAATTTATTTCTTTTATTCTGTTGTAATTCATCTCTCCTCTGAGCGCAAGAAGTCCAGAAGGCTCCTGATGATGACACCAAACTGGTTGGTGAGGTGAAAAAAACATGTCACATGGGAGAAACACCTTAAAGGTATGAGGGGACAGACTGGAAGAGTGCCTACTAAGAACAATAAGAAATTTAACTAAATGCAAAATCCTGTACCTGGGTTGGAATAAACTAATAGCCCAGTATATGGTAGGATCTATGTGGCTGGTGTGCAGCCTTGTTGAAAAGGATTGGAAGGACACTGCGGTGAACATGAGGGACCAGTGTACTGCTGGAGCAACAAAGGTAAATTGAATCCTGGGGATTACGAGGGACATTACAAGCACAGGTAGAGATGTGATCGTTCCACTCTACTCAGCACCTGTCAGGCTGTACCTGGAGCACCATGCTCCTTTCTGGTCCCCACAATGCAAGAGAGACATGGACATGTTGTACAGGGTCCAAAGGAGAGTGGCAAAGATGTTCGAAGGGCTGGAGAGCCTGCCCTATAAGGAAAGACTGATGGAGTTAGATCTTTTCTCCCTGGAGAAGGCTCGGGTAGGGCCTCATCACAGTATTCCAGTACTGAAAGGGCAACTTCAAAGAGGACAGAGGCTCTCTCTTCACAAGGAACAGCATAGAGAAGACAAGGCAGTGCATTGGGAGTAATTTCGCCTTAAGAAAATATCCTCCTCAGGGATGTAGCGTAGTCCCCATTGCTGAAGATTTTCAAGATGTGTGATTGGACAGGGTGCTGATAATCTCATTTAGCCTGCATTTCCCATGAAAGCTGAGACCAGATAATCTTTTCAGGTCCCTTCTGGACTATTCTGTGTTTGCAGGATAACTTAGTAAATCATAGTTATCAGGAACTGGTAGCACTGAGATAATTTTCAAGGAGTCTAATAGTTATATATCTGAATATAATTCAATATTTAAAGATTATAAACCTAAAAATAACTTCTGTGGTATGTTCCAGCTTTTCTGATTTGCACCAAGATAATTTGAAAGTGTTGCTTATCATCCTCCCCAGCCTCTTCACACTTACTCACCCATTTGTAATGCTTTTAGGAGATGCACTGGCAAAATGTTCCTCTTCTGGGCTTGCAGGAGATGATCATATACCCAAACTCCCATGTTTTGTTCTGTTCCTGGCAATGGCAAACAATTTCATTCCAGTCACTTGCAACCCACTCACTTCTCTGCAGGGCACAATTATATTTTCTGCTCATCCCTGCTGGAATATGGAAACAAGAAAACAACTGTAAAGGAAAAAAAAAAAAAAGAAAAAGTGATCTGATGCAGGAAGAAACTCTCCAGAAACATTTGACTAGCCCCTCCTCCAGCCTGGTTTATCTATACCCAAGTCCATTATACAAGCAGTGATCCCGAACTTTTGGGTTGAGAACTGACTGAATTGGATTGCTTATTTGGTGACAGCATGCAGTGAATGCCCAACTGCTGAAGCAACAAACTAGGCAAATGCTTTGAAGTATAAAAAGATTGTGTGTGAGATAAAAGAAGGAATAGAGTAAGAGCACAGGTGAAAAGATAATTGCGGCTTTTCCACTGAAGCATTTAAGGGGATGATGAAGATTTTTGCAAAGACAAACGGTGTCTTGAGGGAATTTCCAGATACTTGGTTTTGCTTTTAGGGACAGAAAGTGGCTCAGTTACCAGAATAGATCTCAGACACTGGGAACAATATTGCTGGAAATATTTTCAACCCAGAAGGGTGAACAGAACCAGGCTTTTACATCCATCTCCCACAATAAAGACAAATGAATTAGCACTGTTGGGAGGGAAAACATAAGTGATATAAACTGATACAGACTAGGAGCACAGTACCTCAGGAGAACCTATCATGCAGTTTTTCCTGGTAGCCTGACAACCTCACACACTTTCTCAGATTGAAATGTTGTTTTCAAAATACTTGCCTACAAAGAATTGACCACAGCAATGACTTGTCAGAGGTAGCCAGTACAGGATAAGTAGAAATACACTCCGACTTCTTGCATCATGGCAGTAAGACTGTTAAATTTCCAGTGAGTAGTGAGTCATTCAGCTCAGTCATTCACTAGGTTGAAATCAGCTCTAGTGAATGCAAGTCTTGTCTTCGGCAGACTGTGAGAAACTTTGACCAGCTTGAAGTGACTGCTTTTTATTTCAGAGTCAAAATAGTTAAGAGCTAATTCTTTGGAGTCACTGGGTTTGCTCTCCACAACAAAAAACGTTTCTTGGAATGTTTTTTCTGCCTTTAGGAGTACCTAATGTCCTTCATGGAAAGAAGGTTCTGAACTCCAAATGGTTCACCAGGCAGGAGTGAGAATCTATTTCATTTAGCATACTGTGTTATCCAAGCCCCTAACATGACAGTCCATTGACTGTGATGATCTATGATGCGCTGGGTACCACTCATTTTTGTAGCTCATGAATTAATTACTTGGCACCTACTGTAGAAGTATAAAGGGAGAAGGAAAGTATTCCAGGAAAGTATTACCTGGAAACAGTAGAGAGATTTGAGCTGAAAACTATAAGATAATAAAGAAATCTGTTTTAATTCTGGATGTAGACTCAGAAGGAAATACTGCTGACACCATCTGGCCTTCTACATTCAAATTCTATGAATAAAGCATTGTATCAAATTCTTACCTCATTAAATCAGCTGTTTAGCTCTGTTGTGTTCTGCTGCAGCAGCTCTGATCTGCATTTACAGTGTTGTCTCTAATACCTTGTAAGGCAAACAAAATTCCTGAACTATGAGGTATAATGTAATGCAAAAGTCGGGCCAACTACATTCTTGTCTAGTTTACATTCTTACTGAATACTTGTTGAGCAGCATATTTTTTTTTAACTGTAGTGGGGAGGTTGCAAGGAGCAATCAGCTTTCCCAAAAATTCAGAACAACAGTCAAAATATCTCTGGAGTTTCACAAGAAGAATTTCCTTGTCAGCACCATTCAGGAGCCGTTAACCTTAGGAGCATGGAAAAAAAAAAAAACAACCAAACAACCAAATAACTAAGTCTAAGAATAGGGCTATATCTTTGAAACAGAAAGTTGTTGTTGAAAGGCCTTAGATTGGCATCACTGAAGATTTTGACGGATGATTAAGACAAATACCATCTGGACAAGCAACAGCAAAGTGCCCCCAATATGCTATTGTCTATCAGTCCTGGCCTTTAAACACCAGCTGTGACTGTCAAGATAGGATGGGTTCTGTCACAGGCCCACTTAATTCCCCTTTAAAAGGACAAGATGCTTGGCAGTGACTATGTTCTCCAGAAAAATAAACTGTTAAAAGGACAGCTCTCTTCTCAAACTTTTCCTTTAAATGTGTCTCCAGATTCCTGCAACGAACTTGGTTAACTAAGAAGCTGGCATATTGTGTGCAGTGCTTATTATACTGATCACTAACATTTCAGCCCTCATTGTGGAGATCCTAGTTTTGTATCTCATCTTACACTTTGAATTTAAATATAGCAGGGTACTTTTGTTCTGTTCTTGCAGTGCATGGCAAAAGAGTGGGGCACCAGTGTGCAGAAAGAAATGAACAGGAGCACATGAATAGCATCATTTTATACAAACTAACAAAGCACCAAGTCCATTACACTGTTCATATAAAATGTTCCAAAATGCAAAAAGTGAGGAATAGTTCTGCTCTTTTCCTATATATTGCTCCTTCTGTGTTGGCAAAATGTTGCCTAAAGGGTAGGGGATTTGGATATAAAAGTTTGAGAAGGTGACACACAGGTGAAAAAAGATAAACTTTCCTGTGGGTCCCTCTAAATCATGCATTATATTTTCTTCTATGACTGCAGAAAGGAAACTGAAATCAGCAACCCAGCTGATCCCCCCCCAGTAACTTGTCACTGGTCCCAAAATTTAGAGTCATTACATAGATGTGAAGGTCTCTGTGCACTCAGGCATGCCCTTTGGACATCAATGTCAAAATTAAAAGGACAGCAGGCATTAATTTTTCCACCTTTTTTGGTATTTTTGCCCTTCTAGTTATTGCTAAATCAGAATTGTCAGGCTGATTTTCATTCATGGAGCTCATCTAGACAATCTTCTTGGCTCTGAAAAGCAGCAGATTTTATCATCAGTTACTTCCTAAAATATCTTAAACCTCTTTCTCAATCAAGCAATACAAATAGAATACAATGTAAAATACAAGCAGACTTCCTAGAAATTTTTCAAGAAGTGTTGCCTCTTTATTTGGTTATTAAAGAGCATTTTTGTTCGCTTGCAAAAGCAAAGGAATACATTTGCCAGTCCCTTGACATCCCTCTGCAAGTGTATGCGCCTGATATGAATTCTGCCACAAGCCAGTGGGAAAAATTTCTGTTGGTGCCCATTGTGAAAAGATTGGCAGCATATCCATGTTTATACCCCACTATGAGTCTCTTGAGCTGCTTATCTTTCTCAAGTGCTAGCACTCATCTTAGGCAGATCCTACATCCTGTCACAAACCTACTGCTAACTTGGGTCAAGTCCCTTGGGGCCAGAGCCAGTGTGGCAGTATAGAGCACAATGGTCATGCTACGTGGTTGTGTTTAATCCCCTATCCTCTCTCTGACTGCTGCCACTAGGAGAGCAAGGTGCGAAATGCCATGTTTAAGTGGGATTTGCTTTTCCCTGCCTCTTCCTGCTGGTAATGGGAATATTGTGAGAAGACAGAGTGGGAAAAAAGCGTGAGATTAACAGAAAAATAAGTAAATAAATAAACAAACAGATTTTGAGGATACAGAAATCCACCTAAAAGCTTTCAGCAAAATTATGGACAAAGAAATAAAATGAAGCAGAAAGGAAAATTATAAAATCAAGTATCAGAGAGAAAACATTAAAGAATAACAATGCTTACAGCATTCTTTGTTGTAGATATTTATTAAAAATTAATCTGTTTGAATGAAGATGTCTCAAAACCATATAGTCCATATGTCTGCTTCCTCTGCAGTTATAATCTCATGCCTCAGCCTGGGCTTTAACCCAGTCATATTCTGAACCAAGCATTTAATCTAAATTAAGTCACAAGATATATGTCTCCCTGGCTAGCTATCATGAGCACTATAAGTATGAAGATTCTTTGTATTTTCACCTGAATATAAACAAATTGAAACCTAGATGACTTGCCTCCTATTTTTGAACTGAAAGTGATCAACGGAACTGCTAACAGAGTTGGTACTTGTTTTAGAGGTTGGTCAACAATGGACCATTCCATAAATTCGCCTTTAATAGTCTATTCACATGGCATTTGAGTACCTGAGCTCTCTGCACCTTGTCTCCTTGGCCATTCCGCAAGGTGATAGAAAAGGGGATAATGACATCCCCAAATATTGGTCAGGTTTTATATTTAAAGTCATTAATCACTCAGCACAAGGACAGTGACCAGGTTTTGCCTCTTACACAGGATAAATATGCAGTAAGGGTACAATTACTGACATCAAGAATCACGCTTTGTGAACCTCCAACTGAAATTTACAGATAGGGAGCATAAAAGAAAAAAAAATGCACAAAAAGATTTAAGGTGGTAATTTAGTATGGATTTCCTCATTGTGAAAAAGTCCTTGCTGTCATAGAGCTGCATTGGATCTTGAACATTCCTTCCATTTAGCTCATTTTCATTGTATTAATAAAATTATGACTTTCTAAAGTAAAATCAGATTTGATAAGTCCGACAGAGAGGAATAAACTGAAAGTCAGCATGCTAAAAGTGTTATAATTTGCATTTGTACAGTGTCTGTTATCAAAGAATCTCAAAACATTTTTTAAAAGGCTATTATTCAGCTTTTCAGAGGAGAAAGCAAAAAAAGAAATACAATCATGAAGATTAACATTTTTCATCTTGGATATAAATATTGAATACAAAACCCATGACCCAGCATTCTGAGCATATATCTGAATACCTACAACTGCTAGCGGCTCTGAAAATTAGGCCAAAAGCGGCTTTCAAATCAACAAAAGTTGGGTTGTGCGGCAAGGTTCTGGCAGGTGGGGCTGCCACAGGGGTGGCTTCTGTGAGGTGCCAGAAGCTTCCCCTGTATCTGATGGAGTCAATACCAACAGGCTCCAAGACAGACCCACAACTGGTCAAGGCCAAATCCATCAGTAATGACAGTAACAATTCTGGGATAACAGATTTTAAAAGGAGAAAAATTGCTGCATAGGAGGAGTAATTGCAGCCAGAGAGAGAAGTGAGACCATGTGAGAGCAACATCCCTGCAGACACCAAGGTCAGCGAAGAAGGAGGGGGAAGAGATGCTCCAGGCACCAGAGCAGAGATTCCCCTGCTGCCCATGGTGAAGACCATGGTGAGGCAGCTGTGGCCCTGCAGCCCATGGAAGACCAGAGCAGGTGGATGCCCACAATAGGCTGCGACCCCATGGGAAGCTCATGTTGGAGCATCTTTGCTGTCAGGACTTGTGACCCCTCTGGGGACCAGCAGTGGGGCAGTCTGTTCCAGAGGGACTGAAACACGTGGAAGGGACCCACACTGGAGCAGCTCATGAAAAACTACAGCTCATGGGAAGGACTCACGTTGGAAAAGTTCATGGAGCACTATCTGCCATGGGAGAGGCCCCACATGAGAACATGGAACAGTGTGAGTCCTCTTCCCAAGGAGGAAGTGGTGGCACAGATATCACATGAGGAACTGACCACAGCCCCCATTCCTCATCCCACTTGTGTTGCTGTGGGGGAAGGAGGAAGAGAAAATGGGAAGTTAAGCCTGGGGAAAAAGGAGAGTTGGAGGGAAGGTTTTTATGATTTGTTTTGATTTTTTGTTTCCCTATGCTGATTTGACTGGCAATAAATTAAACTATTTTCCCAATACTGAGTCTGCTTTGCCAGTGACAGTAACTGGTGAGTGATCTCCCCCTGTCCATGTATTGGCCCACAAGCCTTTCATTTTATTTTCTCTTCCCTGTCCAACTGAGAAGTGACAGAAAGGTTTTGGTAAGAACCTACCATCAAGCCAGGGTCAACACCCCGGAAAAGTAATTACTAAAATTATCTACTTTCTATGTAAGTTCTTATTAAATATTTTAATTTCTAAGGACTACAGCTGGTTTAAAAATGAAGTTATTTTCATGAAGTATTTTGATGTCTTGAATTTGAGTTCATTCCTAAGGACTTGAAACAAATTGATTTTTATTTCATTTCTCTATTTATTGAGCAATAGTTCGCAAGTCAGTGTTTAATATTGTTTTCCAATTTGGCTTTCAGATAAACCAAAAGTATTATTAGGATTATTAGGAGGGCTATTTTAAAAATTATAAATAATTCAGAGAAACCCCTTCCCCCATTATCAGCAGTTACTTGCTGGCCAGAGATGAGTCAATCTACTTTCCCACAGTAGCATTTTCAGCATGATAAAGCACAGCCTATTGGCAGCTTCCAGGCATATCTACAAAATGTCACTGACATCTAAAATTACATACCTGACACCAAAAAAACCCCAGCAAATAAACTGTGCAGGTCTGGGGAGCTCTCATTACTGTTCATTTCTCTTGTGGTTTAATCCCAGTTAGCAGCTCAGCCCCACACAGCTGATTGCTTACTCCTCTCAGTGAAATGGGCAACAGAATTGGAAAGCTGAAAGTGAGAAAAAGGGTTGAGATAGACTCATCTTTAACAGTAAGAGCTGTGCATACAAGCAAAGCAAAACAAGGAATTCATTTACCACTTTCCAAGGGCAGGCAAGTGTTCAGCCATGTCCAGGAAATCAGGACTCCATCACATGGAATAGTTACTTGGGAATACAAATACCTTAACTCTGAACATCATCCATTTCCCCCTTCTTTCCTCAGTTTTTATTGCTGAGCACAATGCCACTTGGTATGGGATATCTTTGTGGTCATCAGGGGTCAGCCATTCCAGCTGGGTTCTCTCCCAGCCTCTTGTGTAGCCCAGCCCACTCCGTGGGAGAGCAGCATGAGAAAACCTTGAGGCTGCGTAAGCACTGCTCTGCAGGACCTAAAATGAGGGGCTGTTATCACCACCACTTTGGTCAGAAATCCAAAAGATAACACCATACAAGTTTCTACAGAGAATCCTGTCCCAGTCAAAACCAGTACAATTCCCCACACAAAGGGATGCCTAGAGGCATGCCTATGCCTGTCAGGTCACCTACCTCTCCATTTGCCCTCATAGGGATTTTTGGTCCATCCTTTAGGAAGCCCCATGCTACTTTCCCTGTCTCTAGTTTCAGAAAAAAAAAAAAACCTTTATATTTCAAACACATCTTCAGCCAAGTTAGTGTGGTTATCTTTCTACACAAAATCCCAGCTGAACCTTCCGTATCTTTTAGCACTGGTTTACTCACCATCAATTTCTATTGCTGTAATTCTTTTTCATCGTCTACATGGCACAATATGTCTATTAAACTGTCAGTTTGGGGTGAGGCAGTTCAAGGAGGAGGGAAATAGTCTTCAAACTGAGAGTGCAGCCAGAAGAGTAGATGGCAAAGATGTTAAAAAGTAGCCTTGTCATTAAAAGTGGCAGCAAGGTACTGAAGAGAAGCCTATTCACATTGCATGTTGGTAAAACTCATGCTGAGGGAGAAAATGGAAACATATAACATCTGTCATCCACCCTGTTGCAAAGAACCTTTGCAGTTTGCAGCATTTGGAGAAATTCAATTTTCAGGAATGCTGCCTTGATTGATCCCTAATTTAACTGTGCCTGACCAAGAAGATTTACATTTGTTTCATGCACAGGGCTTGGGGGGAAGAAAAAACAAAAAGAAAAATGAAAAGAAAAATGAAAAGGAAAATGAAAAGAAAAATGAACAGGAAAGGGAAAGGGAAGAGGAAAGGGAAAGGGACAGGGAAAGGGAAAGGGAAAGAGAAAAGGGAAAGGGAAAGGGAAAGGGAAAGGGAAAGGGAAAGGGAAAGGGAAAGGGAAAGAGAAAAGGGAAAGGGAAAGAGAAAAGGTAAAGGGAAAGAGAAAAGGGAAAGGGAAGGGAAGGTTCCAGGAAGGAAAGGAAAGGAAAGGAAAGGAAAGGAAAGGAAAGGAAAGGAAAGGAAAGGAAAGGAAAGGAAAGGAAAGGAAAGGAAAGGAAAGGAAAGGAATAAAAAAGAAATAAAAAGAAACCTTCTTGGTTTTGTTTTCTTGACTTAACACTTCATTAGATTATCAGCTTAGAAACACAGAGTTTACCCACAGCCAATTCCCATATGCTTCCTCAACAGGTCTTTTGCAAGTGGTAGGTCCATCAGTACTGCTAGGGTTGTTTGGCTTTTCCTTTTTTTCCCCCTTATTGTCAGTCATTTCTACTATTCTTAAGTGAAATGTTCCAGCTCAAAAACAACTCCCAGTAGGCAATTTCTGCCCAGGCTTGACCTCAGAACTGAGTGCTGTCATCATTGAAGACGTGCAAGCACTGAAGCTCTCTGGCATCAGTCTTTCAAAAGGAAACATGTCTTGTATATGGGACTGTGACAAAGATCACATATAAGTCAATGTGGCAACAAGTACTTAAAAAGCTAATAACAGTTTGATTTCTGCCTGAAGGTTCTCAGTCATTCTCAGATGCCACAAATCTCATCTTCTGCTTCAGTGTAATTACACATGATTCTTCTGGAATTCAAATATTTCAGTTATGGTCAGAGCAGACTCAATGACAATGTCAAGTCATTTTAGTAAAAAATTCTAGTATATATTTAAAGCTAAGGGATGCCTCCTGTTCCAGTTTGATTCTGGCAGAAAAATAAGCATGATGTTACAGTTCGACTTTCCCCTTACTGAGCCAAGACTGATAAAGACATTAAGGTGTCACTAGTGCTATCTGTCTGAAAAATTCAAAAGCAATGCTGACAGACGAATTTGCAAGTCTGCTACCCAGATATTAAATAGTCTCTATAGCATAGGCTAGTCTTGTCACAAAGATCTTTATATGCTGCACAGTCAGTTCAGTTTCTTCCTCCTTCAGCTGTTTGTCAGAAATTGAAACTGGCTATCAAATCCTGAAAGATGTCTCAAGGCAAACTGGTCAGGTTTATGATCAAAGGCTAATGAAAAGGTTAGTAATCTATGCTGAGGACAGCTGGAAAGTTCACCCTGGAGACAAAACTGTGACCAGCTTGAATGCACAAGCTATCTTTTTGCTAAGGGTGAAAATTAAAAATGTAAGATAAAGAAACTTGCAAAGATGGAAAGAAATGTTTGTGTCCAGGTTTCACTGCATTCACTTCTCCTTCTCATACATAATAATAGACCTTTGTCAGCCCTTGAGAAATAACAGCACCAGTGTTTCTTACCAGCTGAGATGAAGGGTAAGGGCAGAATAAAGAATCTGTAACAAGTAGAAAAACATTTGCTAAGACACTACTGTACAAAGTTAGTTTCACTGATTTAAATCCCACTTTAATGTTTTACTAACACCTAAGAGCTGCTGTGAACTGCTTACTGTCTATTTTGTGCAAATGCCAGATAGCTGATGAAGAATCTACTCCCTATACTTAAAGGGCAACTTTTGCTGATTTTTTTTATGTAGTAGTGGTTTGGCCCAGCTCAATTCTCATCGTTTTCTCACAGATTTTTTTTTCAACCACAGACACCTCCTTTCATTTTTGGGCTACTCCCTAGCTGTGGCTGATGAATAACATTCCTCCTCCCTGAGAGCAGTGATGAGGAGACTACATTGGACGCTGTCTTGGCAGATTGACTTTATTACACTGTTTTTTGGGTTTTTTCTTTTCGTTTCTCTATGTATTAGTGGCAATGCCACAGTGCCACAGCTGTAGCTGAACATCATCTCAGATTCAGCTTTCAGATTCCCATAGCAGTCTCCAGAAGCTCTCTATAAATCTTACACTGATTAACATTAGTCAGTTACTGATCATCAAATTCCTGGAAGAAGAAGGAAGGCTTGCTCTTAACACTAATGCCAAAAAGCTGACTTAAAATAAAGTAGAAAAATAAAAATTGTTACCGTACTCAGTTTTATTTCACTCAATGCAAGGGCTAAAACCAAGTTAATTACATTGCTGTGGTTAAACAGCCATGATGTCACTTATGAAAAAAAAAGACTCTCTGAATGCAGGTTAATGAAAAACACATAGTATAATTTTTAAAAGCATAAAAATATCGTAATGGGAAGAGTTAAAAGTGTGCTAAAAGAAAATTGAATTTATCTTTAGAATGAGATGCTTGAGGGAACAGGGGGAAAAGGCTAAACTGAACTATAAAATAAGTAAGGGAACATGGAGGAAATGCATAACTAAATGATAAAAAGAAAACATTTGTGTACCATTTCTAGCATTTAGCATACTAGAAAAACAAGAATGAACTTTGACCAGCTTAGGAATGCCTTCCTTACATCAGAGACCAAAGGTAGCAGTTCTGTTGGTTTAGATTTATGATATGAAAAAATGCTTGTGTCTTTATATATACTTTATTTTTCAGAGTATTCGCTTGATAGTTGCTCATTATTGTAAAGGATGAAATAAGTCATGAGATTTATAGTTTTTAAAAAGATAATGAAATCAGCAAATTCCCAATCTATGGTATAATGGCTTTACTCTGGTAAACTTTCTTTGCTGTTACGATATATCTCTGTGAAAAAATAAAAAAGCAGAGAAATTAATTTGGCTGATGTTTTTAATGTATGAATGCATTGCTTACTTTAATATTTCTAACACAGCTTCTAAAACAATTTATTTTCAGTGAGTATTACATACCTGTCCTAGAACAATGCACTTTTACTTTAATACTACCTGTGCTTTATTTGTACTTCTTGTCATCATTGTACAGGGCCCAGATGTAGATGGTAAATGTGGCCAACCAGCTTCCCTGTGGAAGTAGCTAGATGGGATTGTTCATCAGGCAGAAGTCCTTTCAGGACATGTATCAGAAGAAACCCTTTCTCTCTATTGAGTGTGTCCTGGCAGATGTCCCAGCAACACTTTTCACTCTGAAACAGAGATGAGGAAAAGATCATCTTTCTGTCAAATTGCTCAAAGAAAATATAGCACAGAGTCAGTTTTATAACAGACTCAGAAGGGTCGAAAATGACATTTTCCACATAAGATTCCATGGAGTTAAATTGCTTTATCTTTTAAACAAATTTGGACCAACAGAACATGTATTAATCAGATATATGCCTGCTTGCTATGTGTCGTGGTTTAGCTCGGCCCAGGTTTTTCTAGTGGGGGGGGCACACAGATGGCTCCTCTGTGAAGCTTCTCAAAGCCTTCACCATGTCCAGCTCTGAGGTGATGGACATGCTGCTGGCCAAGCCTGGGCCAATTAGAGATGTTGGTTACGCCTCTGTGAAAAACATATTTAAGAAGAAATCAAAACAATGGGTGCACTCACTTTTCCTTAGCCAGAGGAGGAGGAGTAGGTGAGAGTATGTGAGGGAAAACAACATGGAGAGACCAAGGTCAGAGGAGAAGGAGGGGGAGGGGGAGCTCCAGGCGCCGGAGCTGTGCAGCCTCTGCAGGCCGTGGTGAGGCCCATGGTGAAGCAGGGGGTGCCCCTGCAGCCCATGGGGGCCCACGGGAAATGCTGAGATCCACTTGCCCATGCCGAAGCGAGTGGATACTTTGAAAGTGGCTGTGGTCCAGAGGGAGTCCCAGTGGAGAAACAGGCCTTGACTTGCACCCTGAGACTGAATTGAGTGCCCCACATGGAGTGGATGGGTGCCAGAGAGAGAGAGTGAGAGCGTGGTCCAGCAGAAGTCCAGTAAAGAGAAGGAGCCTTGCTCCCGAGATGGAAACGGCCTGGCTCAGAGGGCTATACCTTGTGGAAGATGGACCCCACGCCGTAGCAGTTTTGGGGAGACTGCTTGCCTGTGTGGGGACCAGCGTCACTGCAGCAGTGTCAGGCGGGCTGCCACAAGTGAGACCCATGGCTACGCAGAGGAAAAGAGCCTCTCCCCCAGGCAGGGGAAGAAGATCTGGGTGATGAACTGACCTAACCCCCCCATACCTTGTTCCCTTGTGCAGCTGCTGGGAAGGAGGGAGGGGGGTGAGCGGAGAAACCGTGGCCTTGAAGGGTTTATTTTACTTCTCATTTACTCCTCTGACTCTGTTAGTAATAAATTAGATCACATTGCAACCTAAGTTAGTCCTGTTCTGCCTATTTGAGTGTATCTTTTCCTGGGTTTCCTTAACTCATGAGCCCTGGGTGTGGGTGTGTTAATTTAGGGAGACCTGGCATTTGGCCAGGCTCAAATCTCAACACTTTGGTACTGGTGTTTCTTGCTCACTACTGTAAAGTTCAAAACAGGTTTGCAGTATTGCCAAGCTACAACAAAATTCAGGTGAGACAGTGTGATATACACTTTCCCAGAATGAAGCATTTTCATGTGTACAGGTTTGTGCTCTTTCACACTTTCTAGAGTACTCTATCCCTGTTACGTTACAAAATTTTATTGAGCTTTACATGTCCAAACAAAGTATTTTGAGGTCAAATAGCAAGATATCTATTCAGTAGTTAATAGTTTTGTTTAGGTTAGGTGTGAGTGGCTAATGAGTTACATTCTCTGACTTGTTGGATAGTGGGACTTTCATTACACTTCAGAAACCCTCTAACTTAATGTAATTGCTGTAGATTCTGAGGTGGAAATAAACTTGCCATAAACATTTTAACTAGCTTTCCAAAAATTGGCTTGCTTCCTCAGTTGCTGTCTTGCAGAGCTTCATGTGTTATACACTTGTCTGGTGAACAAGCTTCGTGAAGTTCCACATTCCGTACTTCATCTACTGTATTACATGCGTTAACAGTTCCATAACGCTCTGTATATTTTATCTGGCAGTGCTTTAAGTTTAGATTTTGTTGCACATTAAAAATTTTGCAAGTCCAAATGAGGCTTTATAAAACTCAATTGAGATTTAATGTCCAAAGGTCTCTCAAATGCAGGACAAATTATATGGACATCTTCCAAAATTACCCATTTTAATGTGCTTTCTTACTGCTCAGAAGGACATTTATACTGATTTGTGTTTTCAGCCTGTCTGGAATAGAATTTTGCATTTGTTTAGGACTGACACTTAAGCATTTCCCACTTCCTACAGATTTGTGAGATCCAGGGGCATAGAATAGGGAGGCATTTATTTTGTTTATTATGTGGCAGAAAATAGAAAGGGAGAATAAGCTAACACTTGCTTGAAGTGCCACCAAATGCCACGCAATCCTTGCTGAATTGTTGGCACACACTTTGCTGAGTTATTGAAGGAGGTGCTCAACATACAAAAAAAAACAACAAGTGACTCACCAGAACAAGTAGCCTGATCCCTTCCCTAGCACCATTTTTCCAAGTAAAGCTCTAAGAAATTAGGAAGTCTGATAGCTTGCTCTGAATCATTCCATTTCTTTGACATATTTTCACAACCCCTCCCTAGTAAGGAGATACCTGATGTCACCTAGAAAAACATAGTCATTATCAAGCCACTGTTTGTAAATTTGATCCTGTCCTGGACCATGATGCACTGGTCATCTCCTGAAGCATGTTTACCTGTTCTTCGGCTGACCAGATGTGTGTCCAATTGTGTCATCAAAGTACAAGTATGTGTTTGCATCTATATCTCCCTGTATGCATTATCACTACACAGTACCATAAAATCTTTATTGACTCTATCTTTAGATCAGATGGTGGCTATGCCATTAATGCTTCCACTGCGGTAGTATGAACTTCTCAAACTAACAAGGTGTGTATCACTGATTAAGGGATGGTTTGTTTTCCTCAAAGTTCATGACTGGAAATCTACACATGTGGTGCAGCTTCTGGATCTGGACACACAGAGATTATTTTAATCTATACATAAATGAAATTCACAACTACAGTTTCCTACAGTTTGAAATGCTGGCTCCTTGAAATCAGAAGGAGTTTTATCTTTGTCTTAAGTGAAAATTTTGAATAAAATCTTGGTCCAAAGTCCTTTGTTATAGGCTTAAACATACGCTTAAGTATTTTGCTGAGTCAAAGCCATACATTATGCATACCAAGACTGTTTTAAACAACAGTTAAAATGGTTTTACTGAGGAGTTTATATATCTATAAAATACAGTTAAGTTCTATTCATTTTCATTTTTAATGGCTAAACCTTTATGAAAGGCATAAAGAAATTAACAGCAGAGCTTCCCAACAACATGAGGTTCCAATTTTAACAAGTCACACATTAAACAACAACTGACATATGTTGTGAACCTGTGCATGCACATAATTATCCTGATTTCTTTTTTAAGAACCTTTATGGTTTATCTCAAGCTATTAAAGATTATGAAAATGAACCATATACATAAGTTAAATGCCAGGGGACATTTATATACAGCTTGATTGTAGCACATAATATTATAATACCATTTCTAAAAGCAACACAGAGCAACATATTAAAAAGTTACCTAATTGCCAGTACATTAAGTTACTTCATACCTAAAATACAAGTAAGAGGAAACAAAGTAACTCAATATTGAAATGAACATGAAGGGGGCACACAGAGATGAGAGAAGGTAAAGAAGAAATGTTTTGTTTCATGCAGGTATTTGGTTTCCAAACAAACTGTGTCTCACTTTTAATAGCTTTTCTTCCTGGTATTTGTAAAGAGCTGCAAACCAGTAGTATCAGCTCCTAGCCCTAAAAACTTTTGCTTACAACTTTAAAAATTGATTAAAATCTTCTGGCAAACTCATAATGTATTTAACTATTAACTCGTCCAGATAGCAAACACCTGACCTCTCAGTTTGTTAACTAATAATCAGGTCAAATCAATTGCCAGAATTAAGAATGTTTAATACTCAAGAGCGCAAATCAGCATCGTCCACACTAGTGATAATAATCTCCTTATGTAAAACCTGCCTCGATATTTCACCAGTAATGGTTGAACAGCTTCATTTATGCATCAACTCTTTTAGAAAATGTGCCCTAACATGTCCCAGGGTGCATATACAAAATGCAATAACTTGCACAGAAATAATGCCCTACAGTATAATAATATACATGCACAGGAAGAAATTTATGGTATGTAAAAATCGCTCAAACACTAAAATGAATACTGATGCAGAAATTCTTTTTCAGATATGGGTTTATACACTGAAGATCTACTCACCTAATATGACTTAGAATTCAGAATATACCCTGTAGGGAACATCTAAAGACAGTAGATCTTAAATCAGACATATAAACTGAAAAAAAGTTTTCTCCCAGTTCTGTTTTCCATGCATGCTTGCCAGGAAGTTATGTGACACACCAGCAGGGAATATTCCATAGGGCCCAAGGTTTTGCCTATGCAGATATGTGATATATGTGGAATGATCAGTGGAATAATTTTTCCACATGGAAATGTCTTACTGGTTGCCAATTTTTATTTTTATACCATTCCTTAACTTCACTTTTTTCATCACTTGATGGCTTAGAAATTTAGTATTGTTCACTTCAGTGATAGGCATTTTACTAGAAAATATTTCCATTTCTGGAAAAAGCCAGGATTATTACAAGGGGAAAATCAAAAACGCAGCACTTTATTTTCCATCTGTGGTAGCCTTTGAGGGTCAGACATCTTAGCATTGCTGACCCAGCAGTCAAAATTGAAACCACCACTTTCAGCTCTCATGGGGTTTGCTGCTCTTTTCAGAGTAGAAGCAAAAGGCACTGAGACAGGTAACTGTGCCATCACTACAGAGTTTCATTCCAGACATATAGCAATCATAAAATAATATATATGAAATTAAAACCATGCTCATTCCCAACTAGAAGGCTTTCTAGACTTTCTACTTGTCATACAAATACATTTCCATTTTACTGATCAGTGGTGACTTATGGCCCATGCCCTTTTCTCTCAACAACATAGATATTACATCAGAACCTAGTGCTATTTCTTGGCCTCTTTTTTGTCTTATTTTTTAAACACTTCTCAGTGAATTTTGCATACTTTGGAATGACATATCAAACTCTTACTTGGGCAGATAAATGACAATATCAGATAAAGATCCATGTCACACAGGTGGCTTCAATTCTGGTTCCGTTTCAAAATGTGGTTTCACAGTAGCCCTCAAGTTTTCTACTTATGTTTCAGAAAAATTATGCTGTTTTTCCTCTTATGCTTTTGTTGTTGACTTTTAGCGTAGATATCAAAAACAAAAAAAGGAAGTGTAAGTTAAAAAATATTAAACATAAGAAATGAAAAAGGAAAATTCTAAAGGCATTAGTAGATACACATGATAATTAATGTTATATATATGCATGTGATTTATGTCATTGAATATTTGTTTGTTTATTTTATATATAAAAACATTCCTTGAAAGAAAATTTGAAATTACTGAAATGGCTGGAGTTTTCTGGTTTTGGTGGTTTTTTTATTTCACAAATACAGACATGTTTTTTCTGGGCTGTAAAGATAGAGAATCTGCTATTGATCGTGTAGAACTCTAGGGGAATAAGTTATTTGGTGCGAGGTAACATTTTTAAATTCATCTGAGTCCAGCTGCTAATTTACTAAAGCAGTATTTCATTTGTCTACTCATCTCTGAATCTTCTATTTTGGATCCACATGTACTACAGCATTACGTTATTCTAACACTAGAGACAGCAATTTCAGGAGACCTATCTTTCAACTGATGCTTCACTTCACACCTTGGTAGAATCAGGCTCAGAGGGTCTTTTAACTTTATGAAGCTACAGGACCCACCAGGATCAGCTGCCAGACTAGAGGCAACAGGAATTGTTAGAGCTTTTAGTGCCAGCAATAACCCAACAGAAGAAAACGTACGGATTTCCAGAATGAATAGTGTCTAGGGGCAGTATGGAGTGTCAGCAAATATGCTGAATTTCAAATAGTCTCCAGATTGTGCTGGTATACCATTTTGAGAGAAGAGTATCAACCCTGACCTTTCCAGAGTGAGTTCTGGGGATCTGTCATAAATAAGGTTAAAGTCAATAATGTGAAGACTCCACTTGAGAACTGGTTAAGCTGTTAGCCTCAAGAAACCAAGAGATCAGTTCACTGTCCTGTCTGAGGTCTCAGCAGTATTTGAATAAACTGAACACCCTCCTCTCAGCAATGAACTTAGGAGAGTTTGTAGTCTGCAGACTTTCCAACTACTTAACCACAGGACAGGATTTTAGAGGGATTCAAAACAACCTATCCTTTCATCAGTCTTGTGATTGGAGAGTGTATAGAATAAAGGCTGTGGGGCACTAGCACTGAAGTGAATGAGACCCTGCAAATTCTATACAAAGTGATTGGCTAACTCAGGGTTTAAAAGTTTTGATAAGTTGAAAGCTGTCATCTATTTTTTATTACATTAAGTGCACCAATGAATATAATTATTTAAAAACAATAAGATAATTACACTGGAGGAAAACAAAAAGAAAAATTAAGGAAAATGTTAGTTTCAAAAAGTCTTTTACTTCCAATTACGTATTTTAAGTATTACGTGTAAACAAATGAACCCAAAGAACAATCACTTCCTCTTTAGAAATCCCTTCCTGTCTCAATTACACAGTTCCTCAGTTCTCACCACATTTTCCTTTCTCTGGTCCTTGTAATTTTTTTCTCACTGCAAAAAAGGGTCTTAATTCTCAATGTAAAAGCAGAAATTCACACAGGAAAAATGCATCCTTGCCTTAAAAATAAACTTAATTATCCAAGAACTATTTCAGATATACTTTCAGGCATATACCATGAACAAGATACCTCAAGAGGGGCAAGAACAATGCAGTTCCTCCCATATTTTGGCCACTTTTGAAAGGCAGCTTTCTCCATACAGGTGGCTTTATGCTTTCAACATATTGCTTCTGTTATCTTTGATATGCTTAGCACAGACTCCTGTGGAGACATTTTCTTAATTATGAGTCAGAGAAGCTCTTGGAATCCCAACTGTCTCTTTTACTTTATCTAATCTGACGGGCTCATTTGTCCTAAATACTTCGCTTTGCAACCCTCAGAGTCATCCTCTAGCAGTATACTATAACATGTGTCACTCTTTCCCTACTAATATCCAATTAGGCAGTCATCCATCTTTTGCTATTGCCTTCTCTAATCAGAAAGTCATATGCAGAAATGGAAATTATCTATTTTATCCATCTCCTGTCAATGTAGATTTTATTCTCTAGAGTATATTTTCCAGCGTTATGTTTATTTAACTTAGATTATTGCAGATTTTTCAAAATAAAGTTCAAGCCAAATTATATGAACAGCTTGGATTACACCATTTGGGAGTTATATGATCAGTAACCAATGCCAAGAGAATCAACAGACAGGAAACAACATTTAAATGTGAGCAGAGAAATAAATGTGCCTTTTACTCTACAACCGATGCAATTCATAGAACTAACTATTAGTTAAATAGATTCTAGTGGAACTCTAATAGTTCTTTAGGACAATTTGATCTATCTATTCCTGGCAAGCAAGAAAGGGGCAAAACAGAGATGGTCATCAAAGGCCAGATGTTTCACACTGTCTATAAATTTGCACCACTAAATATTTGACTCTTTTTTTAAAAGAGTCAGTGATAGTGTGAAATAGCTTACCTTTTCAACAAAAAGAGCCCAGCCTTATTCAGGGAAGGTACATGCACCCAACCTCGACCAGATCAGTGGGTGTGACCAAATCCAGAAGCCTGTGCAGTGCCTGGGCAGTCAGTGGAGGCTTTCCGTAATTATTGTGATGTAGTCACTTACCCACAGGGATTTGGGATGAGACCACCAAACTTAATCCATGTATGTCACTAAGCAGTTGTCAGATGGAAATATCAGGTTATTCCTGGCTCACAGTGACAGCTCTTCATGCTTTCCTGATGCCTCTGGGCCTGTGTTCCTGGGTTATTCCTGCTCCATCTTCTTTCACCTTGTGTGCACAGAGCACGTATCACTGTACGAAAGCAAATAAAAGAGGGAGAAGAAGCAACAGGAATCCAGGTCAAATGATTGACCTGGGGGACAAAAACAGCCTTGTCAATACTGTCTCTTTTGGTGTAAAATAGATGACAGAAGTGCAAAGAATTGCTGTCCAGAGAAATGAAAAGGATTATAGGGAGAAACAAATGAACAAATCAAAGGTGGTGACACAGAGAGGTCTTCAGCTTTCTAAACACCCTAAACACAAAGATGTGACTACACTAAAACAGTCACTGGATGAAGTTTATGCATGACATAGGTGGATTTATAGGAATTCTGCCTTGAAATTAACATGCAAGTTGATGACATTTCCACTTAGCCGTGCCTGTAGAAATAAAATCCCTAATTAAATAATAAAAATTGATATACTAGAAGTTTAATTAAACAATCATAGTCATGCCAACACTTTCTACTTAGCTTTTTTATAGAAGCAATGAAATAAATATTACATAAAGTCCTTAAAAAGAAACTTCGTTTTCTGCTGATGAATATCAACAGCTTTACACATTGTCTTCATTTATAATAAGGTCAAGTGGCAGTAAACTGACGAAAAAGACTTCTTACAAAAGGCAATGGGCTAGCCAACAACCTGTGTGTAGCAAATAGTCAGTCTCATAACCCTCAATCTCAGTGAGCACATCTACACTAGTAAACTAAATAACTCAAGAGAATATCCACAAGAACTTGGTTTCTATTATCTAAATATCTAACACCGATACTGGCATGGTTTTGTTGCAGAAAATGATTCTGTCTGTGATTTTCCTCATATAATCAGGAAACATTGGAATAAGTAGCCCATATGGTGAAGGCACCATCCCAGCAAACATCCAAGGTCAGACTGAACAGGGCTTTGAAAAACCTGTCTAGTTGAAGATGACCCTGCTCATGGCAGGAGAGCTAGACTAGATGACCTTTATATGTCCCTTCCAACCCAAACTGTTCTATGTTTTTATAAGTCTATGATTCTTTATCAGTTTCCAGGCACAGCTCAGGCATTATTAGGGACTCAGAAGAGGTAGGTATCTTCTTTAGGGGACCAGGAGAGCAGGTCATTGTGGCTACGGGCTGCTCTTTTCAAGTTGGCTTCAGATAACAGTCCCAGACATATTTGCTTTGCTGTCCCAGATCTGGAAAGTGCAAGAAGAATCTGTCCCAGAAAAAGAGAAAGGAAGTGCAAGTCCCTACTCTTTGCTTTCCCTGTGTCTGCATTAAGAAATAATGTGGTTAGCAGACATGCTGGCATACAGGTACCTGTATTGTAGTTTTCCTATGCACATTGACCTCATAGTGGGTCATTGTGTGAAGAAAAGATGCACTGTATGGAGGATAAGCATCACTGTTCATACCCCACTCTTCTGCTTGCTGCCACTGGGGACTGTTTTTGCTGTAAACTGTGAGATATTGTTAGGATTTTCAAGGGATTATAAAAATTTGAGGGTGAATTGTTCTTGTTCCAGTCAATAATTCAGTCTTTCTTCACCCTGTCTTCAGTGATAGCTTCTCCCTCTCTATCAGATTTGAGGCTGCTAATATGGTTTGTATCTGGTGAAGAGATAGCACATTTAACTGTCAGGAACTTGAATACCATGATAGCAGAGAAAAATGAGAATGCTAGGATGACAGACAGTAAACAGAAAATGATGGGTGCTGAGGGCATTCACTGACCATCTGTGTATGGCAGAATGGTCATTCTGGGCTGAGGAAATAAGAAATCTGAATTATGATGCATAGCTGGGATGACTTACTGACTTCAGACAGGGAAGGCTACATTTTTAATATTGCATATTAAGTTTTCTACATCCTTATACTAGCACCACACTAAAATCAGAACTACTTTGAAGCATAAGAACTCCGAAAATTTTATCTTTGGGGTGCATAAAAGTAAGACATACCCTGGTAAATTTTTAAGCTGCACATACTATTTCTTCTGTCTTATGTAAAGCCATTAACTGAGTCCTGCAAAACAGTACCCTTTTAATCCTCTTGTGAATGGACGATTATTTAACAGGCTGCCCATATTTTATCACCTTTACTTAGGACTCAGATTTGCCTTTGCCTCTTAGTACCTTCATCATCAAGGAAGTCTTACAGAAATTAATGTGGGTTGCCAAAAGTCAGTGATGGTGACTGCAGCGGAAGGAATGCAAAGAGGGTGGGAGTACAGTTGCAATGCCACCAGAGAATAACAGCATCCTCTGAACTGTTCCTGCTCACAAAGCTGCAAAGCAGCCTCTAGAACTGCAATATGGAGGACCTAGAGGCTCTAGAATGTGTAACCTTGGAGCAGATACAGCCTGCTTTCAAAAATGCAATTTATTAGATGGAAGCAGTTAAGGACATCCACTGCAAGAAGTCTGGATCTCAGCATTTCAAATCTCCCTGTTGTTATTGCTGAAGGTTGTGATCACCTGTGATAAAAGAGGGAAATTAAAAAATTAAGAGTGAATGAGACACAGAAGGCATGCCTATAAACTTAGAGCGGTGAGCTACAAAGGTAGTTGCAAAATCACATCATGGTGTTAGGTCACAGACAACAGCCCTAGGAGTATGTTTACTGCCCTGTTTTGTGGCGTTTTGGCTTTGATGTAAACTGCTTGATAAGATATTTTATGACTCCATGAAAAAAATATTCTTCTGGGAAGAATTAATAATTATTCTGTGAAGTAAAGCAGAGGATTAACTTGTGAAAATTTAATACATAGGAAATACATCGAAAACAAGCAACAATAATGCTTCAAAAGAAAACCGTTTAAATTGGTATGTTAAAATACCTCTGGCTGACTGACACGTCTGTATGTATGTGGCGTCTTTTTTTTTTCTTTTTCTTCTGAGACTGAATGGAAGAGTTTTCTCTTTATGCTACACCTGAGACTAAGTTGGAGATAGCAAAGGAGCTGTGCACTGTTATTCATATTGCGTACTGGCTTCTGGGATACAATTCTTTCTTTTTTTTTTTTTTCCCCTGCATGATCCTTTTTGCCATCTGCTTTTTCTGGCACAGGAGCAACATGCTGTCTTGAAGCAATTTCTTATATTTCTTTTGGTCTCTTTCATTCATTCCCTCCTATGTATCAAGGGTCACAGGCTCATAACACTTTTGGGCATTTGACAGATACCTCCCTCTATCTTCTTTTATTCTTCTTCTGACATAAAATTGGTTTTTCATTCATTGTATAGAGGATGCCTCTTACAGATATCACAAATGAGGCCAATGGTGAAAATAGGTTAAGAAAGATATTTTTAGGGATTTATCAAATACAAGAAGATTGGTGAGAAAATTTCTTAAATTTTCTGCAAAATCTTCCCAGGAACAATGAACTGAAAGAAGTATCTTGGTAGCTTTTCTAATAATAATTTAGAGTCAGCAGGGTGAGTGCAGGGGTAATTTCCTCAAATTCAGATGATGATGGGAGTTTGTGGGGTGTCCCAAGCATTGAGTGTAAAGTAAATAGAATGTAAATAAGAAAGAATTTTGCAAAGCCTGTTCTGGTACAGACAGATCTGAGCTGATATGTCTTTCATGTAGAAGTTAAAGGCTCAAAGAAAGCTTCCAACTGACATTGCTAAAGACCTAGCAATGCTACTCTTTGAGCTGCTGGAAAGGGTCATGGAAAGACGTCCTATCTACAGAAAAATGGCAGTCTACAGAAAACGCTTTGACATGGATGCTCATGGTCCAGTGCAGTTTCTGCCCACATTCCCAGACAGCCAGCTGTACTCCACTTGTATTTCAGAAGATGTTTTACCAGGACAGAGGAGGTTTTGCTCAACACCTACTACCTTTAATCTCCATTAATGCAGGGCATTCACACCAGGGCAGGTTTCTATCCCTGCCTCTCAGAGCAGAGGTCTGGCTGTGCAGTTCCAAATAGATGAGTCCTCAGGAACATACAGGCTTGGTTTAAACTGCTTGAACATATTTTCAAGGTTTTCAAGGTTATTCTGGGAAACAAAAGGATTCCTGTGCCAAGAAAAATCTGAAACTCTGCAAGCGTGGATGGATGGCCAGGCTGGTCTCATTTTGTGAGCTGTTTGAAAGCTTCACTTACTGATCCAGGAGCAAACTACCTCTCTGTCCACCTCAGAATTCAGAAACAGCATGCAAATAATTTTCTTTTGGTTTCTATGTTTAAAAAGTTAAGGCATTTTGGATTGGATATTTACATTGTACAATTTTACAATTTTATCCATAAAAAGCCTGCAGTCCAAATAACTGATTACTGGATAGCTTGCATGGATAATTTTAAATTGTCTATGTACTTTATTTGAATGCTTAGGCATGATTTTCAGTAATATGTTGGTTTATATTGCTAGAAATTCCAACTGTTTTCACAGCCAAAATCATGGACTTGGGAACAATTGGGGATTGCTAATAATATTATCTTCGTTTTTTTCTTCTTTGATTTTGATTGCCCATGCAATATGTACTTGTAAATTGGCAAGATCAAAAGGAGCTTTTATTTTGTCCCTACTGTCAAGCACTGGGAAAGGGAGAAAAGGGAAGATATAGTCATGACAATAACAACTTTGTTTGAAGAACCACCATGTTTTAATCTGTTACCTAAGGTGAGTTATTGCCTTATCCAGGCCCAATTTATCTGAATCTTGGAGACCATCTGAGTCCTGCAGAATCTTTGATCCATGTCCAATGCTGTTCCATGGTCTAGGTGCATTTCAGACCTTCCTTGCCTCAGGCCACGCAAGATGGCTATTGTCACAAGGTTCTCATGCACATCCTAGCACAGATGGCACACAGTCCTCCACAACACCAACAAATATGAGACAGACTCAGATATTTAATTGTTTTCTTTTGCAGTGTTCTGGTATTGTCCCTCACTGTCCTTTCATTTTCCAAGTCCTGTACTTTTTCTTCAGTACTCCAAGATGCTTGTACTCACAAAGATTAAAATGCACTTGCCTTATGCCTTTTTTCCCAGCCAAAGTGCAATAAAAACAGAGCTACATTCACACATGCAAAATCAAATTCCTATCTTCTACTTGTGCCAAATATAAAGGTGATGTCAGTGAGAAGCTCTTAAAATGACAATTCTGTTCTAAAGAAGCATTAAAAAATCTAAACATAATTTCTATTATTAGTGGGAAAAAAAATATGCTACTGATAATGGCACCTGATTGTTAACTCTATACAAAGTCAGTAGCCATGTCTACTAGGATGCTCTGTGAAACATACATGAAATATTCCTCTCTGCCCAGGAGTAGGACAGCATTCAGCTGAAGGACACCATTCCTCAGCTGGACTGCTGAGGGAATTCACCTTTTCTTCAAGGAACATTTCTCCTTTACAGGCCTCATCCTACCCTTCCGTGTTCTTTGAGATGCTGGTGCTCCCACATGCTTATGGTTTCCATGCTGAGTTATCTGTCAGCAAGTGTTAAGGCATCTTGCATCCATCAAGGAATCACTGAAACAGGAAGGATGTTTTGTTCATCCACAGGCCCCTCATGACTTTTAGCCATCACTAGCACTATGGGGTTTGGAAAGCTGTTTTAGTGTAGCAATGGCTTCAATGAACAAATCTCAAATCCGGGTAGGATGGCATATGAAATGGCAAAATTTAGTGGTAGATTAGGTTGTAAGCAGTCATGCAGTCAGATGTTGACAGGAGCTGAATGTTCAGGTGGCTAGACAACTTCTGCAAAAGAACAAACTAGTTTCAGAAAGAATTTCCCCAAAGTCTGAAAATTTAAACCAGTAAAAAGTAACTTGAGAAGAAAGTAACTTGAGAAGAAAGTAACTTGATGGGATATCTCCTACTATTTCAGCAGGTGATGCAGGGCTCAGCCGTACTCTGTTTAAATGGTGTCTGTAGCGACAGAGGAAAGATCAAATCAATGCTAATCTATGTTTTAAAACAAACAGAAAAAGACATTAAAACTAGGATTTAAGACAGATTTGTTTAAAAACCACAATGTATGGTTTGGGGAATGAGGAAGGATTTCTGGCCATTTGAGCTTTGCGACAGTATAAGCTGGGCCTTATCCCTTCACACCTTCATTGCTGGCAATCACTTGGTTGTTATACTAATAAACACTTATATTCATACTTTATTTTGATTTTATAACTATCAGGATTTTATATGTCTATTTGTGATATGTTAGTGACCTTCCAGTACTCTTCCAGGTCATATAACTTACCCTACAGGCTTTTTTTCACAACAGGTCTATAACAGAAACCTTAAAGATTTTATGGTATTGCTGTAATTCAAAGGGTAGATGGTTTGGTAAAGATGTTCTAAAAAAACTAAATTACCTAACAAGTTTATCTACACAGAACCATTATCTCTAGACTCAGACCAGCATTTATTTAAACCTCTTGAGGAAATCCATCTCACAGACTATTAGTGTTTGCCCTGTAGAATATGCAGTTACCTCTCTCTAGGTTGAGTGGTTATCCAGTCATTTCCCCCGAGTGTCAAAAAACTGTCACAAGTAGACATTTTGCACACACAGAAACTTACATATCTCTGTTCTGCTGAATGTATCAGATGCTGTTTCATACATATGTAGCATCACTCCAAACTTCATGGGCTTGCTCAGAAGTCAAGAAAAAGGAAGAGATGCCCTCCTGGCTGTGTGACCAGCTACAAATGCTGCAATTGCACCTAGTCCAGCTGACCCCAGATACCACAGGGAATGCTGCAATGTTCAGGACTAGAGTCACAATACCTCTAAACCATGAATTTTAATACATTTCAATATCCCTAAGTCAATCAGGAAATTCTGACAGAGAAACTGCAAAATTGATTAGCAGAAAATATGAAAAGGACAGTGACAGTAGGAAGGGAAGCATAGACATATGGATTGTTTCTCAGTTCCTTTTTCCAGTTATTTCTGTAGAAGTTATAATCCTCTTTACCTTCTGCTCTTGGTATGAGGTGAATTATTTAGAATCATATCAGATTTTCCTTGCTTGCCTTTCAGTTTCATATACTTCCCTTTCTTGATTCAGTCTATGATGATTCACAGTTTTCAAACATAGTCCGTACCTTAGATATCACTCTGCCTATTTGAGAAGGCTGGTGCTTGAAAATAAACCTTCAATATGCTCATGAAGTCTGAAGCAAAGCAGAATCAGAATGTGGACAGGTGGGGGCTGCAGGGGCAGGGTGGGGAGGGCTGGGGTGCAGTGAAGTGGTAAAGGCTACACAAGGAAAGGAAACATGTTCTGGGGAGTCAGAAGAATGCAACAGGAAAAGAAGGTTTTGCAGGACAAATAGAGCTGTTATCCCTCACCCATTTGTCAACAACATAACTAGTAAAACATGGGGGAGCCTCTTTTACCAGATGACAAGGGTTATATGCACAAAAAATATGAAAGCTTATGATTGCTACACAGAAAGTTCACCCTTCCATTCTCTTACCCTTCTCTTCTGTTGCCTTGCAAATAGATCCTGCTCTGCAGCAATTGTGTCTCCACTGACATGGATGTAGATGGTTGGTAAATGGGACAATCTGTATGGATCTTATTGCTAGGGGTGAGGTTTACATGCTTTATCTACTACAGCAGAATAAAGGAAAAGGATGTAGTTGTGCAAGAAATACATCTGGCATGGCACTCTGAACATAGGGATTCATCTTCCATCTTCTGGTTGGAATATGCACAAGGCTTTTGAAGATCTTTTGTAATGCAGCAACAAACTCATTCTCTCAATTCTCAGCATGAAAATGAAATCATCAGCCTCTCTTGTATTTTCTCTTCTATCCAATTGATTTTGGGGGTAATCTGGGTCAGCAAGGATGGGTTTCTGCTTTTGAGCTAGTTACCTTAGTTCTTTTTTAGTCAGGAGGAAGAAACCTTCTAGCAAACAATTTTCTTCTTATCTTAAATGAGATAACTGAACTAGGTTGTGCCATTAATACCTAAAAGCACCCGATTTTCTATATTGTTATTAAGGTAATCTAAGGTGACTGGGCTGAGAGTGGACAACTGTGCAATATATATCTGTGTTTGATCACATTAATCCCACTTCCCCTGTATTTACCCGTGGCTATGGCAAATGAACTAGAAAACAGACCTCAAAACTTGACAGCAATGTGTTCCCAAACAGAATTTTACAAAACAGGAAAAAACAATCTCTCATGAGTATTTCAAATGTCTGACTATCTTCTAGGCTTTATTTAAAAAAAGATTGTATGAAGTCATGGACTTTTTTTTCAGTCAATACTATAACCCAACAGCGCTAGACACCATTCTGCTTCCATAGAAATGCAGAATCAGAGGACTGCAGCATAATTTGGGTCTGTAATGAAACTTTCAGCTCAAAACAACAACTATAAGGTTAGACTATGCTGCTGAATCATGAATCACAAAGACCAAAATTATTTAATTAAATTCCTAAATCCTTCTTTACACTTCATGGAAAATAATCTGTTATCTTAAAAACAGATAGTTACATATCTGGTATTCACAATCTATATTTTATGAATCTTAGAAAATGTAAGACCAAGTTTTTCTTCTACAGTCTTGAAAAATGGATTTTTTTTTTTTTTCCATTTGAGTTCTTATTGCAAGTCATAGGATTCCCTTACCTGAAGTTTTCAAAGAATCCCATTACAGTGTAAGACAGAGGTAAGAGCACTGAAAATGCTATTTCATCAAGAATACCTCTACGGTTTTGTCCGACCAGGTAGAGCCATTTCGAGAAAATGATTTTTAATTGGTCAAGTTTTCTCTTGTGCATTTTTATGTACCTGATACATGCTTCATACTCAGCTATGTTTGTTCTTTCAAAAGAACAAACAAAACCTCTGGTGACAGAGCCAGCACTATTAACTACACATATAAAACTATAATGGAAAAATATTAAGCAACTTGTCCCCAGGCATGGATAGGAAAAATACTCTGAGCAAATCTTCAACATATTTCCATTCTTCTTCGACTGAAATATCAGTCCTTCCTCTATGCCCATAGTTTGGGTGTCTTTGGAAGGCATAAACAGTAGACAAAATGTGGAGGATCCCTCTGGGACAACCCTATATAACATCTCTAGGGCCAGATTGTTCCCAAGAGTTGCAGGCAATTGAATGGTGCTGTGACATTGGTCACTAAATGCTCTAAAGGATGAAGACACCATGCCTGACTTCAGGTTCCTGAGTCACAAACCACAGTGTGGCAGAGATAATCTTGGGGCAAATATCACAGTGTTCTTCCCCTTGCTGCAGTGTCCCCCTATAAGCTGCCAGGAGATGGGAGTCTGGGCCCAGCTGGTCTTTGATCTGAGCTGATATCACTTCTATGCCTCTACCTCCATGCTTAGCCTTCAGATACATCATGTCCTTCTTTCGGCACTGTCTTTTTTTTTTTTTTTTCAGAAACTTGGCTTCACATCACATGGCTTCTCTATGTTGTGGAAGGCAGTGAGCCTTCAAGTCAACCTCCTGCACTCCCCTGGAGGACTCAGAGCTAGGCAGCTCACCTTCAAGTTCAGGATGAGAAACTGGAGTCATTCCGACAGGCCTTGCTTCTCCCATGCTAGTAGCCCCTTCCCTGCTGGCTAATCAGTTTCCACCCCACCCACTATTTTCCCTATATAAACCCCTGTCCTGACCCCAACGCCTTAGGTTGGTCTCGTCCCTGGCCTCCCCTTCGCAGGGTGCTGGACAATAAAGACGACCTCTGTGGAACTGCCATCCGAGCTGCCTCACTCTCTCTCCCTGAGTTTGCCTTGGGTGATTTCACAAAAGAGCTGATCACTTGTAGCGGAGGTGTCACTACACTTGCTGGAATCACTGTCGCTCCAGGAGGCTTTTGCCAGCACCCCTAGAGAGGCTGTTCCCCGGGGGACGCTCTGTCTAGGAAGGTGGCAGCATCCCGGCGCTGCCAGCGCCGAACCTCCTCGCAACTGCGACACTATGTAATCAAAATGAGGGGCAATATGTGGCAAAAAAATTCCCTATGGGTATTCAGTTGGAGTTTAACATCAGTATAATACTTTGTCTCAAAACAAAAGACTCCTTGACTTGAATGTTACAGACCATCCTCTTCACAACTCGCCCTCACAGAGGGATTACAGTTTGATGGCTATGAGATTGCTATGTATATTGACACCGATTTTAAGAAAAACCTGTTATCTAATGCTTCATCTAATAAAGACAAGAGATTCTGCAACTCTTCACATCAAAAGATACAGCCTGTTATTTCTTATGAGTCATGAGTCAACAAATTATGTAGCTTGCTTTCTCTTAAGCATGTAATTTGATCTCCAAGCATGAGCAACAGTTTTTGTATTTCATCAGTAAACAATTTCTCTTTAAAAACATTCCAACTAATGTTTATTTGTACAATCTGTCCTTCAGCAAAGCCTTAGTTTGATGAAGTAAAAGATGTAACTCTAATAGGAAAGTGTCTAAAAACTGACAAAACATTACATTTGATCATGTGTGATGAGTGCACTAAGGAAGTATGCAGTTTGAAAAGCTGATACAGCATCTCATTGAAATCACTGTCTTAAACATTGTTTCTTTCTGAACTAACCATTGCTCTCACAGCAGTATAAATTTTCTTTTTTTAAATTACAGGGATCAGATTTCTAACAAAAAACATGAGTAATGCTTAATCTGAATGAAAGAAAAAATGAAATATTTTTCTTTAGTCTTAAGATAAAAGTGATTACTGTGGATACCTCTTTCCCTTGGGAAGAATGCAACAAGGTCCTTTATTTCATTAGAGATGTCAAACATGAAATCAATATCAGTGCTGAGACCTTGACTGGTGGCCAGGGTGGGTGGGCACTGCTAAAGTAAGCAAACAAGATGTTCTTTCTTGATTAGAACAATTTTGTTGCAATGAAGCATGCTACAAAAACTAAAAAAAAAAAAGGGAAAGAAAAAGACAGAATAAAATCTCAAAACCTGGAAGATCAAAATGTAACTAGAAACTTGACTGTAGTTTTACAACCTCAAAGGTAACAACTACAGTGACAGACAGCTTTGCATATCCATTTTTCAGACAAGAGAAAACAAGAGGTTCTTGCTCACTCTTCCAGTGGACTAACACCATCTATTGCATAACACTCAAGATTATCATTATGACACAGATATGTAAATTTATGTGGTATATTTTTTTAATTCACAGAGCTGCTGTTCACTTTGCAGAGTTCCTCCAAGCTAAAGAAATATGCTGTTGCAGTGTAGCATTTTAGACACTCTGCAGCGAACAGCACCTAAGGATTGCACTGGTCAGCAAGGTACCTCAAAACAAACTATTTCAAAGCACCATGTTCTCCCTCAGATCTAGTTCCTTGAGTATAAATCATTGTAAATCCATTGGGTTTTACTAAGGTTAAAAAAAGAGAAGTGTTCCCATCTCCATCTTTCACACTGTGAAAGTACATTTTTGCAAACAGTGCTATTTTTTTCTCCCAGTTCATGGTCATTTCCTTTTACTGAATAAAAGTTCTTGTGCAAACATGACAGGAATGCTTACTTTAGCAGTTTGGGTTTTGGGGAGGGGGGGTTTTTAATTTTATCTCCTTGCTTATGACTTTGTATATTATGATGGCAGCTATTCCCTGTGACAGAACAGTGGTAGATTTAGTACATCTGTGTCTTGTTCTGGATGTCCACAGAACAGTACATTCCAACACCATAATATATCATAGCTGCTTTAATGCCACAGTCTTACAGACAAATCACTGGTGTGACCGTAGACCTTATGGATACAGCTGTGCCATTTTGACAAGTCCCTAAATCACCAACTAGATTCTGATACACAGTGACAGATAATCCATCCCCTAAAAAGTCCCTTTATACTCAATTGGACAACTTGTGAAAAAACCCAAGACCCAGACTCCAAATTTATTGGTCAGCTACCTAGTCTTTTTTTTCATGTTCTGGCCCATCTTTATGTCTCTCCTTATCCCTAATACTGATCATTTTCGCTTTTAATGTGATGCTTCTCCCATGGTCATGACACCTCAAAATAATATTTTCCAACTTATCACTAAGGATAGGTTTTCAAAGCTTTATAATTCCTTGGGTCAAGCTGCTCTTTGAGATCTATCTGGACCCTTAAGCCAGTCACAGGAACTGGAAGGAAATTTCTTCTATCAGATGAGAAAGACAAACCAAGGATTTTACAGCCTGTAGCAAGTTGGGTGCTAATCTTCCTCAGACTTTTATTGATTCTTTAAAAACAGAAATAATAATTTTGTAAAGAAAGTTTACAATAGACAGAGGCTAATCAAGTGGATGTGGATGTGAATGTAGCTCAAATAAACAGTAACTCCATAAATAAGTGATCAAGGAAGAAGAGATACTTTGCCTTTCATCTCTAAATTGTTGTTTCAAATCCGGACTCAGTGTCTAAAATGTTAATTTGAGCCTCTGACATCTATTCTGCGGTCAATGTGAAGTGAATTCCTGGTCTCTGGCCAGTTCCTAATGAACAGGTGGCAACTACCCAAGAAAAGATGACAACCACAATTGGCACCCCGATGCAGAGTCATAGCAGTGGGACAAAAACTGAATTGGTCAAAAGACAAAGTGATCTCCTCACCCCCTCCAGACAGTTCAGTTACAGCAGGCTTGAAACAAATGGGCAAAGCACTGGGGGAGAAGATTTTATTATGATTGTTCTGCCATCTTTTTTCTTTGTGGATAAAATAGACTTATTTTTCCAAAGCTGTCAATCTCATACCTCTCACACTTTGAGAAATAGAGAGAAATGGTGCTCTGTCCCCCCTTACCAGGTGTCCCTGCTGTGACAGTGAGTGTTGCCAGTCACATCCTTGAGCTCTAGATCAAAATAAGGTGGCAGAGCAAGCTGTATTTAAACTTTGATCCTCAGTTCCACTCTGTCACACAGCTTTCGCTTGGAAAAAGGAAAAAGTAAAAAGGTTTGGTTTTGCTAGCAACAAATGCTTTTCACTTGCCAAAGAACTCATTAAATAGGTATTCTACCCCAACATCAGATATTTCTGTAGTATGACCCTCCTCCCAGAGCACCAGTTGTAAAAGGTATTTGAGAATGTATTTTATTCCAGATTCCAATATTGCATTTTCTTTCCTCTTCCCTTTTAGAGTGACAACTGAAAAAAATCATAACAAGGAAAAAGAAATTGATAAATCTGTCTAGCTAGGATAAGGAAACAAAATGACTGCTGTGCAGTGTCACAGCTGGTAATGCCTCAGATTCGACTGAAACAGCATTGAAAAATAGCCAAACAGGAATCTTTCATGTCTGACTTCATAGGTCACCCACCCCTTGCTATGTGTTCTTTCTGTGAATCTCTCAGCTAAGTACTTCCAGCTAAAGTAGCTCAAATATATAGAATGAGAAAAATCAACAAAGAACAAGACACAATGAGCAGTCTAGAAATACAGCTTAACTAGTGCATTGTATATGGACAGCAATGGATTAGTAGCAACATGGCAAGCAACTCATTCCAATTTGAGAGTTTGTCTTACGACCAGAGTACATTTCAGATTTATCATTCTAGTTTCAAATATTCATGTACATGGTCAGAGCATAGTTGGTGTTCATTTGAGCTAAAAATATCTCTAGACTCTGCACCTCCAGCAAAATGTGACTTTAAAGTAGCTTAATAGCAACTAGACACCATGAATAAGCATAAGACATTGGAAGAGATATTCAATGAAAGGAACCGTCTTGAGAATTTATTCTAAAATGCATAACACAGAGGCATGGAAACTGGAAAGGCTGCCTGTCTTCCTCCACTGAAATAGCAACAACTTCTCAAATGGTAACAATTTTGGATATTTATTTATTTATTTATTTATTTCCACTAACTAACTAAATAAATAAATAAATGAATGTACGGAAAGGATCTATCACACCTAGAATTATTCCTAGTGAAATGAAGTAAGGAAAAACATTCTCCTTCATTCTGCATGTGTGTTTGTATGCTTGTATATTGTTAAAAAAATTACAAAAGCTACACAGCAGGAATAATCAACCCTACCAAAGCCTTCCAGCTGTTGGGACTTTAAAGGTTTTCTGCATTAACTGAGGATTCCCTTTTTCAAAAAGCATGTGACAACAAAAAAATTATTTCAAGTTGGCTAAGATATTCAGAAAAAAAAAACCCGAAGGCTCTGATTTCAAATTATTTTTTCACTGTCTTATCAGCAACATTTATGATAGATTTCTAGTATTTTGTATTTACCTGATATCTGACATCTTTACGGTTTAAGAAAGCACAGCAAATTGCCAGCCTATAACTTTACAGCAAGGATCAAGAAAAGATAATGGTGTGAAAAGTCCCCAGGCTGGATTCCTGTTTACACTGCAAATCCAAATAACTCCGGGACTTCAGGGAACTTACTTACCCATGACAATAGTGGAAAAACTATCAGAATTTAGGCCACCAATTCTATTTGTTACAGTTGAGAGGCTGACCCAAGCATATGGGATTTAAAACATAGTGTCACTTCAGTCAAGCAGTGAAGAGCTCAGAAAAATTCCTTCAGAGTGGTAGAGATCTCTTTGTTTTTTTTTTAATAAACTTACTTGCATGCATCTGGTCATGTCTTTCCCAGATTAGCTTTGCTCAAAAAGGTTGCTCTGTGCTGGTTTACTGTGAACTGGCTTACCCTGGTTGTTTTTCCATGTTCAATTATATCCTGTTCCGCTGCTGGCTCATTTGTACTGGACAAGTATAACATCCTTAGGTAACAATGTTTCGTAATAATTTTTTCACTCAGAAGCTATACAGAAATCAATCATTCTCTGTTTTCCCTCTCACAGGTTATATATATATATTTATTTTAGCCAGGTTTTCAAAGGAAAAATGCCTGCTTGATCATAGCTGTCTGTCTGCTGACCCTCTCCTAATATCTTTTTTTAATCTATCAAATCTAAAAGAGAGGTTGGAATCTCTAAGATAAATTATTATGACAATTGTGAGGAAAAGTCAGAAATGAAGTGGAGGAAAGTCCGGAATTACTGCCCCCACTTGAAGACAAGCAGACAGACGCACACAGCAGCACGGAAGGAGCTGACCTGGGAGCACCAGATTACCCACCACAACCACTGTTGTTTGCTATGGGGAGTACCACAGGCAAGAGAACAGCAATTGTGTAGTTGGCAGCCTGCATTTAAAGAATAAGGGCATGAGTTCATAGGAAACTGGGTTTAATAAGTTACTCTCTTCCTCTTCAGGAACTACACATTTTACAGTTTCAAATCTTTGTAAACACTTGTTGCCCAGAACCACACCCTTCTGTCACACTTGAGAAATCAAGACTCTGTTCTCCCCACTTTCATGAGCAATCTTCTCTTTACAGCACCGGTACTCCAAATCCACTCCTGTACAATTTCTGTAAACAACCTAATCATAAAAGAACTTTTCTTTATTAAATACTAAATATTTTGGTGTCTTTTCGTTCATACTGTTGGCCTATTTTACAAACACAGCTCAGGTAATCCTACCTTTCAGTTTCCACAATAGAGCTGATTTGCAACTGAGAATACTATTTCTCAAAAGCGAAGATCAGATATTCTCAAAATTCTAGGCTATATTTGTGAGACCTTATCTCCAAAGATCTGAGTGAAGTATTTGTATTACAAAGAAAAAGGTATCAAGCCTTCCTTTTTATTGAGACATCTCTAGAATTCATTTTTATTTCTTTTCAAGTATTGGAAGACACAACACTGGTTGTGTGCCACAGCTCCAGGTACGAGTCTCTGTGCTTCCTTTCACAACTATTGCTTGCTTTTAGAAATTTTTGAGTCATTTTCCAGTCCTTCTCTGTCTTGAGCCTTGGATACTCAAATAAACTCAGGATGGCAATCGATTATCTTAGGGGAGTCTGTTGATTTGTGGTGAAACTGTCCCCTAAAGACTTCTTTCTTCTTTTCTTGGTAACTTTATTTCTGTTGATATTGTCCCTATATTTGACCTATATAAATTTCTAGAGGAAGAATTAAAATTCACATATCTCAGCCACTTTAAGTTAATACAAATATAGATTATAAAACTCTCAAGCAATAACCATAAATTGTTACCAAACATTTCAATTTTATTAAACCAGATCAGAAATTACATGATGTGTCATTTGGCAATGTTGAAAGTCTTTACTGTAACTCAAGTGCAGTTGTCAACTATGCAATTTCTGATACATGAAGCGGTTTCACAATATGAGAATAAATCCATTTGACCCACTCCTCTCTGAAATCGCACACACAAGCAAAACAATTTTTATGGCTCAATTTAGTTATGTTCTCTACCAGTCTATGCTACTAGAAATCAAGGAATGGATTTAGAAGGGACAATATATTTTTGTTGTGCAGAAATGTGAGAATTTTGCTACTTATTAAGGGCTGGAACTTTTCATTTCAGAATATAGAAGATGTAAGAATTAGTATTATCCTTATGGTTGACCATATGTGAGTTTTCTGTTATATCCATCTATATCTAAATATATCATATCAGCAATATATATTGCTCTTGTTTTGAGTTACAGCTATGCACAAGAACATCTGTCATATTGACAATGTTGTTACAAAGGCTTTAAAGATGATAAAGATCCAGACCAAAACAGAAGTATTTTGGAAACAGCTAGAGACAGAATATAAAGAAACATGACATTAATTACAAAGATTAGTATACTTCATGATTTTCCTCTTTGCCTTTGGGCAAAGATTCAGGAAGCTGATATTGGTGCCATGATACTCCTGATGGCACAATGTGTCTGTGGCAGGCAGGCAGAGCCTTTTTTGAGACTGAACTTTTAAAATAAAACTTTAGTGAAAGACTGGCCATTAGAGAATAGCTAATAGCTCACTAGTTTGGAACTCAAGCTGGGACTGGGAAGATTCTGTTCTCCATGTCCACACTTGTTTCTTCATCACTGACATCAGGGTTACCCTGACCAGCAAAGGTGCCTTATCAGGAGGATTCCCAATAAGCTCTCCTTGAAAGAACACATGATCTACCAACCCACATGCTGTGAACCTGGCTTGGTTTCCAGTCTGTGGGGCTAAGCTGGTATGACTCCCTGAATGACTCACCAGCCCAGAGAAGAGTAGTCTGCATGATCACTATAAAATAACATTTGTAACACCACTTACTAACTAAGCATGTATCTGTTATATATGTATATATATATATAAATATATAAACTAGTGGTTTTGACAAATTAGTAAATTTGATGCATGTTTGCAGAAAAAATACCAAATCAATCTTTACATTATCTCATTTAGGAATACATTTATATTATGAGAAATGTTCCTTATTTGACTTTCCATTATACGTTTCAGAAATTTTGTCATTAATAGGCTCAGTAATACATTAGTGGAAGCTTATTGTTAAATGTGTTTCATCTTTTCATATTAATTCAGTATTGTATCATTTGTATTCTCTTTGGTGTACACTCCTTTTGATCTGCATCTTATCACATTAATGATTTTATTACAAACAACGTCGTATTATGAGACTTCAATATTCTGCTGGCATATTTAAATGCTAATAATTCAAAGTTGATCAAAACACATGCATATGACAAAAAGAAGGTCAATAAAGGAGCAGTCATAGTACAGGGCTGGCAAAGCTATTAGAAAAATATAAAACTCATTAATGACCGTCATATCGGATACTTTCAGAAATGAATAATGACATGAGAATCTAGAAGTAGATAGTTAATAAACTATTAGTGCATAATTCGTGACTAAACATATTTCCAACCGCAATTTATGGAAGAGCTAAGGAAAGTGGCATTTTTTTTGCCCTCATATTCCTTATGTTGGTTCACCTATACCCCCTACATCATCTCCGTTCTTTTTATTCACAATGTGCCTGCATTAGTTTTGCTCTCTGAGGATATGTTGTCCATAGCTTTTTTAAGGCTGCTCTTCATCTTCAGACATTTCCCCTCTTCCATATGTTTTAATTTCAAAGACTCAGTTCTGGGTGTCTATAACAAATGTGCAAAACCCAGGCATCTGAGGTGAATCTGAAGCTAGGCAAAAAGAACTTTCAGCCCAAATGTCTGCAGTTCTGGCACAATTATTTTTAGAAATGAGATTATACTGATCACCTTATAATACCTCCATGATAATCTACTTTTTTTTTTTATGTTGTATCAGATAAAAGGATCTGTGCTTCAGTTGGGACTATGTAGGTGTGGGCAGCTCAAGATTCTGAAAATCTGTTTTATCCTGAGACTGAGCTTTTAAATTCTACTTTAATCTATTTCTTTAAATGCAGTCTCTATGCAGATTTTCAAGTACAGGTTTTGTAGAGAAGTCAACAATGCAGCATTAACCATTGTTCAAATTACACTGCACACAAACACACTCTGGGGCTTTGGCAAGTAAATAATTGAAGAAACAGAAATAATATAATTTCTCAAGAGAGTTAAAAGAGAGCTACAATATTTCCAGGGTCCAAACACAAATAAATGTTTCTGTTGGAAAACAAAATGGATATTTTAGTCATTAGATTCCCATGTGTTCAGTTCAGAATTGTCTTCTTAAAGACACGGGGCAGCGTTTACAGGTAAAGCAAGCAGAGGGTGATCATTTCAGCTTTAAAGTTGCTCTTGCCAATGTCACAGAGCACTATTTTAAGAAGTTAGTGCTACTCTGACTGATGTCTGCTCAAGCCTCAACCAAGCTGGTGCTATACTGTCCCACACAAAATCTTTACCAGCTTTTGCTGGGTCTCATGTTAAATGCCTCACTAGGTTTTTTGGGTTTGCTCTAAGGTAAGAATATTTGCCATCAGGCCTCTGGACCTGCAAGCTATTTTGTGCAGCTACGCCTTTCCATCTGCATGAAGCCTTTCTGAGTCCATCAGTAGCCGTCTCTGGTGTCAGAGCCTGCCTTCACAGAGCACCTTACAGGGTCAGAACCATGGTCACACAGGAAATAAGTAAAAAAAGAAAATGAATAAACAAAAAATCCACAGATTTAGCGTTAGTAGTTAGATGGATCCTCAGAAGCAAAGCCAATGTCTCCTCTGGAGTGTACTTTCTCATAGCTCTAACTAAAGTTTCAGCCTTGGAACTTGGCACTGTAAATTGTCACAGGAGTATGTGTTCCACAGAGGAAGAAATGGCCTTTGCCCAGAAAAACAAGATTATTCTGGAATGATTGCTGAATATGTTCAAAATGCTGCAGAATATTCCATACTTGTGTCACACAGTCCATGATGTAAATGAAAACTTTACTGTTCTTCTTGAGCCTGTTCCTGAACCATTGTCCTTGGTCCAACACAATATTATAAATAATTAGAGCTAATTCACAGGTAGAAACTAATCTTCCACTTTGCAACCACTATCTCTATTCAAGTTAATAGCATCAAAATACAAATTTGATGCAAAAAAATTCTGAAGTTCCATACTATCACCCTTGTCACCCATCTACATGCATCCAAAGATATCCATCAGATACAAGGTTCCTGACACCATGTCAGGTTCATTCATCATGAACCTCCATCTGCCTTCCATCTTTCATTCAGTTTCAGGTCAATTTAACATCTGCCACCCTAAGACATTATATAATCATTGTATTTTCCAGCTAGTATATCTGTAATTTGTTTGGTGGCAGCCCAGCTGTTTTGGAGAAAGCTTCATCATCATCATCATCATCATCACCATCCATGCATCATTTCATCAGTCTAAGTTGGTGCTTAATATTTTCCTGTTGCAACAGCTTAAAAGAAAACAAACAAGCACCCTCTGGCAGCAGGAAAACAGGGGCTGTACTTAAGCTCCTGACTGCTTTTGGCTCACCAAATATGTCTAGAAGGGTGACTTGAGCCCATGTGAACATATTTAAGCTTGTTTTCAAGTGCTTTTAGACATACCATTGACTTCTTGGACACTCATTCCTACTGTATCCCAGTTTTAACCTATCTCAACCTAATTAGAAATGTTTCAGTAAAGCAAACTACATTTCCTTATTTTGCAGTTGTACAGCAGGTCCCACATATGGGGGACACACTGGAGTCCTCATTCCTGACAGGCTTCTAGGTAGTGTTATTTTTTTAATTACTGGAGGAAGAAAAAGTGGAAGAAAAAGAGAAAGAGAAAAGGCAAGGCAAGGCAGAAAAAACCCAAAACTCAATAAACCAATTCTAAAACCTTCCCTGAGATGTCAGAAACCCAAACCAATCCAACCCATTGAGATTGCAGGTAGGAAGGACTTGCCAGGCTTTGGCCATTCCCAAATATACTTTTTTTTGACGACTCACTTCCTCTATTTGTATTGCTTATTCAGTCACCTCAGTTCTCATTTTAGTTTGAATGCCTTTTCAGCTTAGCAGGATACTAAATATTTCTGCTCACATATTTTTTGCCTTTCCAAAGCTTTAATTGAACTCCCATTTTGGGTACCACATACTTGCCAGGTTTCTTGCATAGAACAAACATTTTAAACTCTCCAATCAGGCTTACTTTTGATTTGATTCTAATTTTGACTGTTGGACCTGGTCTTGTTTTGGTCCTTATTTGCTCTTTGAAGTTACTAATTTCAGACTATTTAAAAATCATACAATTAACTTGTTCAAGATACTTAAATTCTTGGTTATTGTTAGGCCTTTTTTTTTAAAGCAAACCCATGCAAGAGGTCCAGTCCAGACTATTTGTAAAATCTATTGAGCTGGGCAATCTATTTATGACATAATGGAAAAGCAGATGAGAGTGATGGAAGCCGTGTGCTTGGCAGTAGCTGTTGCAATCAATATTCCAGTCACGAACAAACTGTCAAAAATTAAGGATGCACCGAACTGTATTATTTTATCGTGGGCTGGATTATTTTCAAAGGAATCCAGGGGACTTACAGGCCCAGTTCTCATTAAATTCTAATGGGAACTGGGAGTCACATTCTATTGAGCTGTCTTGAAAAAATCACAGCATTGGTGAATAATTTTATGAGGTCATCCAATCAAAACAAATTCTGTCATGACCTCTACACACAGTTAAACAACTTTTTTTTTTGCTTAATTCTTCTCTTTTAAAAGGATTAAGAAAATCTAAATAAATTGTATTCATATTTTTGTGGAATTTCAAATTATATTTTCATGGCAATAACCTTTCTTCTTTTTCCTTTTTAGAGGTAAATTAGTTTTCATGACATACTTTGTCTTTACTGTGCCATAATCCCATGAGAGGGTGATGAAAAATGTGACTGCTGATACACTTGCAGGGGGAAAAGAAGATGTGCAGTACATATTATGAGACTTTCATATTCTACAGGTAGTTCTGGTAAAACAAAGTAGTGTGATTAAATTTCCTGTTAGATTAAAGAGCAGGGATCAATACTTGTCCAGCATTAATAAACTTTCATCTCTTCTTATCACCCACCAAATTTTTCTTCAAAAATATATTAATGTATTTAATTTTATGCAATTTTTCACCACAGCCCTGACTATGTGCTGAGCTTCTGTATAATTTATGTGGTGAAATAAGAAAAGCAAGTGCAACAAATTGTCATGAAATGAAGCATTTCCCCTGATTTTGCTTCAGTCCTTTGATTGGTGACCTGCCATTCTCCCTCTAGGTACAGAAGCATTTCTTCCCAGCTTCTTCTTCTTACCTCATGACTCTACAGGAAAATATTACATAAATTCAAATTTTCATTCTTGCCAAATAGTCACTTTCACAGTGACCATGGGCACATTTATAAATTACGTTTGTAGTGGAGGGGAATCTGTCTCTCTTTTTGTAATGTAAGCAAACTATTCATTCACCCTAACATGAAGGACCCCGTTCTTGTCTCATCCTTGCACATATAGAATTCAGCAAATCCATAGGATGCATTTGCAAGTCCAAGTTCACTGATGAGTTCAGTGATGCAGTTCTTTGCTGAAGCCAAATGTGTCTTGGGTTGTCTACCTTATATAACCAAACAATCCTTCTGGGGAAAACGAGCTCTGTTTGCAGGTCTGCAGCCCTGCATCCTCCTTCACGCAATGTCATGGAATGTTCGTGTTTGTAAAATATGTGACTTGTTTGCAGCTGAGACTTTTTTCCTGTCATCTGCTTTATTTGACATCAAGGTATGCAAAACTGAAAGAAAAAAAATCAACAGGAAGCTGAAGGGTTTAATTACCATTAAGGGCTGATTAATAACAGTCTCTGTTTCCTCTCCCTTTTTCCCTTCTCCAAACATTCAATGGTGGTACTAGACACAGTAATTAGAAAACTCGGTGCAAGTAAGGCAATTTTCTTTTACAATGAAACCTTTGCTTTTACTGCTCTGTGAACACAAGACAAGGGCTATTAAAATGACATTAAAAGATGAGCTGTTGGACTGAATTGCAAAATAGATTTTAGACAATCCAAAGAAAAAAATAGGGAAGGAGATATGATTAAACTATTGATATGATTAATAAGGAGGCAGAGAAGTGGAATGAGCAGCTTTTTAGCCAAACTAAGTTTTCCTCCATTCCCTTCAATGTTCCACCAGTTTAAAAGTTTTCAATAAATATGTGAATATATTTGTTCACAAATAGCTATGCATATAGGCATAGATGCACAGACACACGGACACACACCTGTCCTCAGATAATGTGAAACAGCCTTTTCTCTAACATTTTTGTCCTGTGATAACATAATGGCTACTGTTCAGCTAAAAACTTGTCTATAGTCCTTCACTCAGAATGAAGATTCCTCAGAACGCAGTTTTATGTGATGTGAATATAGTCAGCAGTTCCAAGAAAATATATCTGGTACTCCCTTTGCAACTATTCTATCACCTTGTTAGATTTCATTTTTATTATCAATAATAATTCCACAATTTTCTTAATTTTATCACAAGGTATTTGTTTTATTATGAATGAATATTTGTGAAGCTTATGATCTAATTACAATAGCAATAACATGCAGCAATAAAGTCCACCGAGTTCCAGAGAAAATGCCACAATAAAAGAATACATATTTTTTAAAACTTTAAACATTTCCCTTTTCCCCCTCTACTTAGAACATTTTAAAAGGTTAGTGGAGCTACTGTTTTTCACACAGTCTTTGAAACTCCAGAGTACCTTCCATCAGCACCTACAAGGAGAGCCATACCTTTTCAATCTGTTGAAAATAATTGTGTGGAAAAATCCATTCTGTTGCTTCCAGACACAATCCAATCAGTGTAATGGTTTTTGAGAAAGAAGGAACTATATTCACATTTCATTCATGTAAAGAATGAGATAATAGAAGACTTTCATGGTAGATGAGCACCCTGCAGATACTGCAGTTTGCTGCAGCATACATAAGGCCTTGTTGGGTTCATTGCGTAAGGGAAAAATCTCTCTTAAATTGTATTCTTCCCCCAGGCTTCAAACACATATTTTTTTAAATGGACTGAAGCAGGAACTGGAGGGATTTTGCATCCCAGTATGACTTTTGCTTTTGAATGGTTGCTCTGGATTTCTGGAAGAACTTGCCATAACTCTTGTCTTTCTTTAATGAGGTAAAATTGCCCCAGACAGCAGAGAGCCCTCACCACCACACTTAGATCATTATTTCCCAATCACACAAAGAAAAGCCCTGAAACAAAGGCAGCAAGGAAATGAACATCTTGTTTCTTTTTGGTGTTCTCTGTGCCTGCTGCCTTTGTGTGGTTTTCAGTTTTAAGTGAAATTCAGCAGCAGCAGAGTTCAAAGGCAGAGTGGTTGCCAGCCAGTGTACTGCCGCAGCAGCAGTGCCAGAGAGGTGCGGCTGTTTGACAGAGAAGAATGTTCCTTTGCTTTTTATAGCACACCATTGTTATCAGTTTCCTTTTTATTGCAGTGGGAAAGAGAGCCACCACTTTCCTGTTCAAATGCTGTGCCCATGACAATCCCTCCTCAGCCGCTCACAGCTCCCCAGATCACACCCCTCCCGAGCTGAGACTGTTCACCTTCACTCTGCACACAGATGCACACATTAGCAAAGATGCATCACTAAATTAAAAACTGGGGGGTGGGGAAACGCAAAGCTGGAGACATTCAAATATGTCATGGAAGTGAGTTTTGAGCTGTAGTGACTAGAATTTCCTCCTAACGTGACTCATTTGACCTTACATGTGTTAACCAATTGATTTTAATTCAAGGGATACAAATGCTTAACTGATGTATAATCTATCTATCTATCTATCTATCTATCTATCTATCTATCTATCTATCTATCTATATATATATAAAAATCAGCAATAGAAAATGTATGCAGGAGAAAATGAATTCTTGAGGAAAAGCTTTGCATGGTTCAAAATTACTAAGAAGCATGAAAGATCTCTTCTTAGCAAAGTTTATTAGTTTTTACATGCAATTCTTGTACTTAATTTTAAACTGTCTGATCTCATATTTTGGAACAGTTCTAAATAGCACTCAAGACAGACTATAGACATGTTTTGTTTGAAAAGCACCAGTTTTATTACAGAAATAAAGGTTTGTATTATTTATTTGCTTTATTAATGTAACATTGTTACAGGCAGAGTTTATATTAGTCTTCATCAAATCTTTCTAGAAAAATAAAATTTGTGGTACAACTGCATTTGTAATACGGAATTTTTCGGTCTAGGATTGGCAGTCAGCAATCACTCTTATTCACATGCCTGTGTGACATGGTCAAGGTTAACACATATTTGCAATTTCGTGTAGCCCAAGTGAGTTCACTTAGAAACTTCTAATATAGAAGAAAATTCCTGCATGATTTAGTAAAGCCTATGATTTCACTCACCCTTCCACAAACCTAAAGTTACAGAAAGAAACCAGAAAAATATTTATGTAACCCCTGCAAGTTTATTTGACATGTTACTAGTTCATTAAAGCTCTTTCATTCATGGAAAGCTTATAATTTTTGATAATGTTACTCTTACAGAGGTTGTTTTCACTACCTTTATTTTGTTGCATTGGACACATTTTTGTGGCGAGTAGGTGCTAACTATGCAGCTGAATTTAGAATAGAAAACAGAGTTTCACACTGAGGATGAATAATTCAGTTTTTAAGTTGCTAGCAAGATAAGAATAAGTGGATTGCTGTCAAATGATCTTTATCTTATTTGTCAAGATAAAGCACAGTCCCAAAGCCATAAACAGATTGTAAAGGAGACATTTCCTTCTTACCCTTTCTTTCACACTTTCAAAGATCTTTGCAAATCTGTCCAGCTAAATTAGAGCACTTTTTTTTCTCTCTTTATAAGCTGGTACTTTTTAAACAAGAAAAGTCTTAGCTTTTGCACCAGCATATAAAAAGACTTACATGCCCATCCTTTTAAAATTCTACATATATTTAATTAGTGCATGATGATATCTGCAAACCCTACCATCAATTTTATGACATATTTTAAAAAGAAAAATAATTAGAAAACCAAAACAGCTGCACATTTTTATATTTTTGACATGAAAAGCATCAGCCAATATATTCTACCCCCAAGATTTATAATCTATTTAAGGTTAGGTAACTTTACCTCTGGCCACAGCTACTACAGTATTGTTCTCATTAATGACAGCAGGAAAAAGAATGTCTCCTCCCTTTTCTACCTCCCTTTACTTCCCAAAAGTCCCTCTTCCAGAAGCGACATCTTGTTGAAATATAGGCCAATCAACGTCTTCTTCTTCTCTACCTATCTTTTTCAATAGTGCCCCAGAGGGTAAAAAAAAAGGGCTTCTGTTCAAATTTGGAACACATTTCCAAGCTGAACAGTAGTTCCCACCAGCAACAACTTTGGACTCAGACCAGAACTTCAACTCACATAAATCAACATAAAATGTCTTTGAAATTTAGAATTAAGAACCCTCACTCATTTATTTCATTTTGCCTTACTTCTGTTCTTTTAATCATTCACTTAAAATTGTTTGTATTTTAAGGAATATTCTTTTAATTCCCTCTTTTGAATTTTGTTAAAAGGATGAAATTGGGAACTTCTCTGATTACAAAATTTCTTCTGGAAAGTCATACTGATATAGGCAAAGAATATTAGAATAAGCAATTACGATCAGAAAGCATAAATTGTTTAGGAATCTAATACTAAATATACACAGGACCTTTGTCAGCCATCTACAGTTTTAGGCAACGTTGTCCGACACTGAATTTTGCAACACAGAGATCATAGAATCAATCATAGAATCACTGAGTTTGGAAAAGACTTCTAAGATCTTCAAGTCCAACCACCAACCCAGCACCACCACCATGGTCACCACTAAACCGTGTCCTCAGGTGCCCAGTCACGTTTTTTGAACATTTACTGGGAATAAGGCTGCCGGGTGACTGAATTAGGAAGGAGTAAGAGGAGATTCAGGTCATGCCCCCACAGGATGTGTCAGAGGGTGGGCGCCCTGGGGAAGGCAGTGACAGCCACCCGGTGCCCGTGCTGGGCACAGCCTTTTCATCCTCTGATTTTACATATAAAGGACCGTCCTCACCCACAGCACTGAGGGTCCTTCTTTACCTCCCTCTTAGGGATTACTTGCCCTAGGAGGCAGCTGATGGCTGAAGCCATCGGTTTCTGTGAATGACATTTTTAGGCACCCAGTGTTCACATCTTACAGGGAACTTGGATCTGACAAACTTCGTGTTCAAGAGGCCCTGGCATGACTCGGGACCAGCCATGAGAAGCTTGTTTTATTGTGGTACCTTCAAATAACTCTTCAGATATCTTGCCTGTGAGTGACTAATGAACTCCTCTGTAAACCATCAAGAATAGAGTCATCAGGCAAAGACGATAACAAAAAGTTCCAACTACTTACTTATCCCTCAGAGTCTATCCTTGGCAGGGTTTTTTTAGAAAACTTTTCCAGCATTATCCCAATATAAGGTCGAGCACATACATTTCTCGGAGAAATGTTTTATTCTCACAGTTCTGTTCTTCTCATTGAAGAAATACATGTAGCAAAACAGCTGTGACTGAGGAGCAGAACCAAAATGCTTCATAGTTTTTAAATATTTTCCATGTTTCTTTTTCAATAATAAAACAGCTGAATCAGTAGATCTTCTAGTGAATTTAATGAATTATTTTGTGCATAAAAGAGTGGCACATATCTCTGTACTTAATGTTTCTGAGAGATAATAACTTATCATTGGATTACAAGTTCCTTTGGGGTTTGTGAGAGGGAGGGAAATGAATTTTCTTAGTATTCAGCAACTTAAACAGCATATAAAATTACATCTGTCTTTTGCACTGCAATTTGGCAACTGAAGAGGGGTCATGTTTAGGAAGAAGTCATCCCAAATTTGTCGTCTTACACTTCTGGCAGATCCTAGAAGTACTGAATTTCCAAGTATCATCTGATTCTATGGTGTGAAACACTTCCCTACCCCAGCAGGATGCTTAGAGTAAGCACCAGCACGTGGCTGGGGCCAGCAACCCAGGGTGTGCACAGAGCTGTACGAGCCCTCACACCCTGCTTGGCAGACCTTGCAGGAGCAGACAAGCAGCCTGAACTCCTAAATTCAGTGCCTCCGGTTAGAATATCCAAATACACTTGATGCTGCCATCACACTGGCTTGAGTTTCTGCAAGGGTGAAATTCAAATGCTTGTCTGGAAGAGTTCTGAACTTTCTGCCAATTAATGCATAGGAGAGTTTATTGTGCCTAACTAATGCATTAATTAATTTTTTGTCTGTGTTTAGAAACATGTACCTATAGTGGAAAAACTTCATAAGAGATGAGAGAAGTATTCTATTGGAAGATGTAAGGTGCTGAAAAGCATGTGTTTTAAAGAGCAATTGCTATCAAAAAGTAAACAATGAAAATCATTGCATTTGGATTTGTTCCATAACTCTCATTTCTTCCCCTTACTTTGTACTAGTTGGGCTATTTACATGAAAACATCATCTTTGTTCCTAAAGTGTTCATCTGCTGCTTGCTCCATGCCTGAAGTCGAAATAATGCTATGTTTGTAATATTTTAATCACCTCTACTGCAAACAATTATGAAATTATAAACAGAAGATTATGATTTCAAGTGGGAACTAAGTGGCTGGAGCTGATGAACTCTTAAAAGCAAAGATCCTGTTATCATGCAGATGCTTCCAGTAATGTAGAAAATGAAAAAAAAAAAAAANTTCTAAATATGAGTATCTAAATCATAGACAGCAGTTGGTCTTTCAGAAGATAATGGTAGTTGAAACGATTTCATAATAAAATTAAAAATCCATGCTAGCCATTATTATTTCATTTTATACACATTTTTGCATCTGAAATTTTTTTCTTTTGCCAGCAGGATTTTGTTTTGAAAAACAGAATCCTCACAGGGCCTACCATTTTTTAAACAGCGTTTCATAATTTTCTGTAGATAGCACATGCCTTTCACACCTCTTATTTTTTTTATGGCAGTTGCATCCAAGAAAGCAAGGCATGCGTGGCTTATACTGAAGCTTCCCTCTCCTTCCAGCTGAACAGTGCTGAGGAAAGCAGAAGCAAGCCTGAAATGTTCAACTTCACAGGCACCAACAGAAGAAGCCAGTGAGCCTACCTGTAAGCCAGCACCCGCACAGCAGCAGTGCAGGTGTTCTCCAAACAAACCCTTCTCCTCAGCTCTGTGTGTTGCTGGCAGAGGAAAGGCTCTAACCCAGAACCACTGTTATCCCCAAGGCAGGATACGCTGTGAAAAGCATCTGACACCAACCTACCTTCACAAAGAGTTGCAGTGATGCACCATCAAATGTGCAACCACTCCTCCTATTCCACAGCTTTCCCTTACAGGGGTGATCCCAAGCACTCTGCTCAGTGTATCTGCAGTTTCATGGATATTGCTGCCTCCTGATTGACATCGGCTTAGCAATGCTGATCAGCTGAGTGACGGCACCGCTCAGGGAGACCTGCTGTTCTCGTGCAGGCTGTGGATTTGGACTGCCCTGAGAATCCCTGGCAAATCCTGACACATCCACTTTAAAAGCTGTTTGTTCCCAGTATGTTCTTTGAACTGCACTCAACCTTGGTAGTAAGTAGCTGGATATTTCTGGTTATCACTGAATTCTATGTGCTGTTTAGGAATCTCTGCACAAGATTCTTTTAAACTTGCCTTATGTATTTTTGGAGCGTGTGTTATTTTGGGCAGCCAGGTGGGTGGCCTGAAAGACCATTTTTAGAGATTGCAGTTGCTGCTTGCCTATAAACAGGAGGTCACTAACATCTGGAGACACTTCCAAGGCCACAGAGTGTGGTAGAGGTGATCTGGTCCAGCAACAGTGATGCAGCTGAGGACTGAGGTGTAGCCCAGTCTCCAGGGGGCAGAACTGGTCACAGCAAAGGTGAAATCACCAAGAGGAACCTATGTCAACTCTCTACGCAAGCAGATAACATTTTGACCACTGAAGTCATGGTATGTGTCTAAGTGCCTGTAAGCTAAAGTGCCCGTAAAGCAGGATGGAGGTGAGATTAAGGATCTGGCAGACATTACTCACGTCATAATCTTTTTATGATGGCATGGTAATCAGGTGAAAGGAGAGGTTTAACCAGACGTGTACTTTGAGAAATGGCTGATATTTGTTAGATGACAGGTTTCAGTATATTTGCTTGGCTAACTGCAGTTACTCTAAAGACATAATTGTATGCCATGTGATGAGAGCAACACACACTTTAAAAGCAGCTTCCAAAAGATAAAAAAAGATATTGAGTGAAATTTGTCACCTCAAAGGACTAGGATAAGATTCAATAAGACTTGTTTTGGTAATGTTTGCTACCTTGCATGGAGTCTCAACCTCCAGGAAGAATTAACGCATATAAAAATCAGGGGGTTTTTTAAAGTAAATTTCTAGTATTATGTGGCAGAAAAAATCTTTAATATATTACTCAGATGCCTGTATTACTTCGAAAGTGCCTAAATCAGAAATCCGATTAAATAAAATTATTTTTCAAAATCTCATGGAAAAGATGGAAGATGTTTACCTTCAAGTTTCAGTGTTAGGTGGCTGAGACTGAAATCTGAAGAACTTCAGTCACATTTACACAATATTTTGAAGATTTTTGTGGAATTTCACCATACTCTTTCCTACATAAAATTTACCATCAACTTGATATATTTAAGAGATCTTAACTAATCCATAGCAAGAACTTCAAAGGGCATATACTTGAAAGCACAAACATTTATGACATGTAAAGCCTTAGTTCAGCATTAGAAGCATTTCGATATCTGTGTCTTATTGTTCTTTCTCTGAAGACTATATGTCAACAAGAAATTTCACACCATCATTTAAATCTTATATACTCTTTCTGAAAAACTTCTTTGAAAAACTCACATAATTGAATGAGAAAACTATTCCAGTTTTGATTGTAGTAAAGACAATGTTTTTTTATAATCTTGTTGCTCAACCTTGTAATTTAATGGCAAGTGTCACCGAGTTGGACTGTTTATGTCAATAAACCATATAAGAAAATCAGCTTTAGAAGAAAAAAAATCTCCTGATTTGCTCAATACACTTCTTGATACAAAAATTGTACTGTGAAGGTAGAATCAGAAAAATAAATAAAATTTATTATTTATTATTTAGAATTACTTTAGTAACTTAAACATTTCTAAGTCAGCAGCATGAGTTCAGAGATCTAACTTAATGTGATACATTAAATTTCCACTTAGCAATTTATATATATAGTATATAAAAACTACATGCATGCTTTATTCTGTTTGAAATACAGTGTTAGGAGGTTTTTCTTAAGATCGGCAAAACTCCTCCTATTTTTCCTGACATACGGAAGTGCAAAACACTTTTACTTACTGTCAAAATTTCTTTTCTAGTCTAGAAATAATTGAAGGTCGAATGGATATATTTTTAATACAGAAAGACATTCATGCTTTTAATTACTTTCCTATTTAAGATTCTTAAAGAAATAATAAATAGAAAACTACATCTAAATGCAGTAATTTCAGCTCCCTAGCATTTCCTAAGCATTCCTAGCCCTTTTTTCTATCACTGCTTCTTTTTCTCTTCTAAGGCCATACGGTGTATAAGCTGTTTTTAATAATTTTGGTAGGTTTGTTCTATCAGTGTGATGTTCTAACAAAGATTCAAGGAGCAAAGGGGCAGCAGGCCAACTATTTTCACAGACATGCTTAGCAAAGTAAGATATACAACCATGGAAATTATTTTTTTCTTCTCAGTCTTTGTGGGATGCTATTGCAACCTGCAAATGCCACAGTGTAATTGTATAGCAATAGACTTCTATCATTCTCTGCTGCAGGAAACAACCAGTCCACCAAAACAGACATACTTCTCTATTATCCCTGTCTAGTGTCTCCAGCCAGAAAGCAAAAGCAGCAGTTCATCCTTGGTCAGGTCCCACCTGGGACTATGTAATTACAATTGCAGTGGATCAGAAGCAATTAATTTTATTCATCTTGCTTTAAAAAGCAGCAATCAAAAGAGGGGGATGGTGAGGCTTTCAAAGCCAGAATTCAATCCAACACAGAGATTACACAATTAAAATAAGAAAATGTCAAGCAACAGAAACGTTAAAATAGCACTACCTCAGCTGGCTTACAGCAGTGGCAGAGAGCTGTGAGGAACAATGTGACTTTATACTCTCTAAAGATCTATTGCAGGTTTCCAGCAGTTCAGACACTGCTATTACTAAACTCTATTTCTTATTAATCACAAAGTGCAGTCTCTTCTACTACAACAAGTTTTGTTGCTTGATTGTTCTTATCCAAATCTCAGACTAGGAGATGATGATGTAGCCTTCTTGGGTAAGTGGGAGTCACCATGGCTATCATTCATCATGGTGCATATTTACACTGATCCCCAACAACACCAGTTTCACTCTAGGAAACAAGACTTCTAAGCAGCAAACTGCAAGAGATCTGTCTAGCTTTTTCCAGGCTCATATTACATTTTCTTTCAATATAAGAAATCAACCACAGCACTCCTCGTGAAATCAATCACTACACCCCTCGCTCATCACAGTTGTAAAATAATTTGGAGAATATTTAAGTTACATCCTTTCAAATGTCCACTGAACTTCATACAGCAAAAACATAATGCTCATGAAGAGGACACAGTTGTTTGTGATGCACATTAAAGTGGTTGAGTAAGCTGTCGGTGACAACCATCAAATTTTTGTCTGCCCTCATTGAATTCCCAGCAGAGGAATAAAACATGCTTGCAAGCCAGTCTACAGGTTTCCTTCTCCTCTTTCAGAAACAATGTCCAGAAAAGAATGTTCTGTATGAGCAAGAGAACAGCAGCTTTGTTAGATACGGTTCAAAGGAAGAGACATTGTAAAATACATGACAGAAAGTATCTCAGATGTAGTAAAGTACGCTCTAATATCCTTTGGAACAATGAATTCCTTAATCTGACAGCAAAAGTATATGCTAGTTCTGACCCACTATGGTGCACTCGAAAGAGAGACTGCAATAAAAATGATGAAGGTGCTTTGCTAAATGATCCATTTCTATTCAGATAACAAACCTCTCTTAACATCTAAAAATGTTATCTCATCTCTTTTGAAACTGAATGGGCTTGTCAATAGACTCTTGCATGACTGAATTGACTCAAGCTATTTTGGAGAATCTTCATGGGTGGACTCCAGATAAAAATATAGAGAATATGAGACAGGATTAGACTATGCTCTGTCTACAATATCATGCAGTTAATCAGTTTATTTACTTATTTTCTGATATTTATTTTAAGGTTTTGCTTTTTGTTTTTATTGGATGTGGGTTTTAATATTATTGGAAAACCTGCCAAACATGGATACTTGAACATGTCAAACTTTAGGGGTTTTTAACCCCTGGTGTTGGGAGTCTTGCATTTGCCTTGCTACTTGACAGCACCTAAACCAGGCAAATAACTAAATGCATACCACTCATCTATCCTGCAGTGAATCATTTGAAGGCTCTTAACTTCATGTCTTCCCCTGTTACGGAGGTCACAGTAAATGATGTTAGAAGGTGCAGCACAGAACTGTCATAATCTTTCATTTCAGGAATCCAAGCACCACATTGGCAGCAGAAGGCTGGAATAAGAAAGGAATTCTATGCCCTGTTGGTGTCAGGAAATATGTTCCCCTTCCCACTCCCAATTTTGTGCCCATCTGCTACTCAATCCACTACTCACCTGTCATACAGTCCAAGACCTGGGCTACCACCAGTGCATGATGCTGCATCTAGGGCAGTCTTTTTAAACCCCGTCGTGCAGCCTTATCATGAGGCAGTGCCTTAACTCACGGGCATCACGACCTCAGGAAATTAGGAGCACTGTAAGAACAGTCGTGCTCACAATCTCAGGTTTAACTTATGAGGTATAGTATTACATTTGCAATGTAAGTGGAAAGGTTTAAGCTGGACAGAAAACGAAGGCCTTAAGTTCATTAGTGGTACTCCACTCACTACACCTGTTTTACATTGGCATAACACCACCAGATTTTCATTAGAGCATTTTCTTATCCATCAGAGTAGAGAGGAACATACTCTAAGTACACACTCAGACCCAGCGCCAAAGGCAGGTGGAAGGGTTTGGGAGCCGCTTAGCGTACAAGAGGAGGTGTCAGAAAGTTCTGGCTCATATTAATGTTAACTTTTCAATGCTCCTGTCAGGAAATGCCAATACACTTTTAAAACAAACATATTAGACTACAAAAACCAGAAGTTATTCATACAGCTTTTACACACAAACACACAATAATCCATTATCAAAGCACATGTTAACCTGAGCAATCATTTTCTTATTAAGCAGGAGTGATAGGGAGGTGGGTTAAAGTAGGCTGGTTTGCCTTGCACTACTCATGCACCTCTGGGTTAACAATGTTAAATCTCAGGAAGAGCCTCAGCTTAGATTCTGTTTTATGTGGTACACTGGCAGTTTGCACTCCATCCTGTTTGTGTAATTTGTGCAGTATACTTCTAAGGATCTTGATGAACATATTGAGGAACCAAAGGCAAAAATGCATTTATTACAATGTGCCATCTCAATTCCTAGGTACTAGTTTTTTTGGTTATTTGTTTTTTTTTAATTCTTCCAATGTTCTGTCTATCACAGTCTGCTTTTCCTCCTAGAGCAGAATATTCAGTACTGACAATTTAGCTAAATACCTGGGGAGCAGGGAAACCTGCTTAATTGCCTAGATTCTGGCTTCATAGAACAGCTTTCACACCTTAAGCTGGACTAGTTTGCATCTGTGGCTGTCAAGTTTCTGGCTTGCAAATGAAGAAATCAGATGCTCCTGCTCCTTAAGGAATACCCAAGGGTACCAAATCTCATGCATAAAATCAAAATATACAATCTGATTTCCATACTGAATAAGAATAATATATTTTGTTAATAAGGACTTCTTGAAATTACTGTACCTACCTTTTTTTAACTATTATTTTTATTATATTCAAAAGACACTATAACATGATTGTAACCTCAATTATGTCATCTGGGTCCATTCAGACTTTTTAGTAACTCCATTTTGACTGACATGTTTGAATCATTCTATGGGGGTTTTTTTTAATAAACAAAAGATATTATGAAAAACCTGCGTCATCACAACATATACTCAAAAAACTAACTAAAATTCTTGCCTTTCAAACCTAAACATCAGTTCAGTTGAGAAGTATGGAAGGAACAGATTACTTTATCCCTGTACAGCTTCCCTCTTTAAATACAGCTTGAGTCAAGGTAAATCAGTTTCTTTACAATAAACCTGAATGTTAAAAGCTCCTTTTTTTTTTTTTNGTTTTTTTTTTTTTTTTTTTTTTTTTGGAAGGAGAGGGAATCCTCTTATAAAAGAGGTTTGCTGGCATCAGATGTTCTGTTAAAAAAAAATCTGCATGGTCTACTTTATCTTTACCCATAGAAATTATTTTTCAAATAAAAGACTGTGTACACTCTTCTGCATTTAAAAATACTACTATATTCAAAGAACATTAGGGGTGGCAAGTAAAATAATAAAAAATGCTGGAAATTAGGTGTTTTAATCTACTTTACATTGTAAGTCAAAGTCCATCCCTGTGGGAACTGAATAGCTTCCATACAGAATCAATATCAATAGTGAAATCCTCACAGAGTTTATAGCATTTTCATACTTACCTGCTTTGACATCAGAATTTTGCCTGTTCATGATTCATTCAACTGTGTTGTTTATGTGTATTGCTGATACAATCTTTAATTAAGTAATTACCTAGTATTTTTCAACACAATGCACAAAATGACTAGCTCTCTCTTCATGAGCAACTAATCAATATTTCTTCTTAGCCTCCTGTTTATTGTGCAGTTCTGGCCTTATTTATTCCAGAGTCTCTTCACTGAGCAGAAAAATATTTATTTCTCAATAGAATTCTTTGTGATATTGCTGTCACCACAAAAGAGCTCAAAGGTAAATAATTCATCTTTGCAATATCCTCAGTAGGTAAAACCTCTGGAGAATTAGGATCTAGGGAACAACTGCTCTCTGGTAGTATCTGAAAGTTATTTTCTTCTGGCCATTCCTCTGACCCATGCTTTTGGACTTCTACCAAAACCACAGAATCAGAAAGAAGTGGAGAAGTGGCACACATCTAGGTCCCATTTAATTTGGATATCATGCCTCTGGAATTGGCAGATTTTTTGGGTTCCACAGTTTAAAATTGGCCAGAGACCAAAGGTCTAATAATTGCCCCACACTTTTTGTGCACACATATAGAAACAGACTTCTGTATCTTTTCCTGATTTCTTAGGATTTCACCAAAGAAGCTCATCTGGACAACAGCTCATATAAGAAAGGGAAAGATAAAGATTTTGAAGGAATTCACTGGAGCCTGCCCAGATTTTCTTCTTGTAGACATTGACTCCAGACCCCAGATTTTCACACAAAAGAAATATGACATAACAATCATCAGTGTTTGAAGCAAGAAAACTCCATCCTCTGAAACCAAAGGCAATTTAAGGCAGTCACAGGAAAATAAATAGTACATAAGTTCATAGCACACTGAGCTCTGGAATATCAAAAGTGGAAGCTACGAGAAAAACTGTGGTGCTGTAAAACTTTGTTATGTTTCAAAGTGTTAAATTGTTTATGAAATTTTAGGTCAGAAAGTAATAAAATTAGTTTTAAAAGACATTTTAAGTATTTTTTCCATTGAGCAGAACTTACTGTGAAACAGATGAGGCACAAATACGTATGTATGTCCTTCTTCCTACTGTTGACACAAAGAGCAGAATGCCCTGATAAAAGAACATGAAATGGGAACATACACTTTTCTCCTCTGCCTCTACAAATTTCCAGACTACCTTCACATCCTCTTACACAAGTTTAAGACTAATTTCTTGGGGTAATGTCCTAAATACTAGGCATTTCTTCATTACCCAGAGCCACGGGGAAAATAAAAAGTATTAATTACACCTTCACACAGAGAATTTCACTACCTTCTTGTCGATGAGTCTGAAACTTTAAAATAGACATTGAAAGAAGTTTGAAATATTTTCTAAAATTTGTACTGTCTCCTACCACCCTTGTTTCATGTTGCTTTTTTAACTTGGAAGTTTAAGCATTGAAATTTCAGAAGGTAAGTTTTTCATGTGTCTCATTTACTTTTTAGTTCTAGTTCTAAATGGTCAGCAAAAAATTTTATCCAGTTATCATCCATTTAAAACCTGGGGGAAGTAAAATTCCCACTAAGAGGAATTTAGATCTTATTTTAGCAGCTTCAGCCACTGTGACATTCTCCTAGTATGAAAAAATTAGTTTCCCACTTAAACACCAAGAAGTACATCTTATTGATTTTCCACAGCAGAAGTAGAAGGAAATGAAGGTCTAGAAGGAAAATAAATGTTTCTGTGACCATGTACACTGCACACGGTACTTTCAGATTTTCAGAGAATTGGCTTATATAGATCAGCATCTCCAGAGCGTGTTAAACATGCAGCTTTCAGCTATAGGGATAAATAGAGGGGGTAGATGCAATGAAGCTACAGTTTATGCTCAGGTTATCTTTAGTTTAGCGAGAAATCAACAAACTGCACATTTGAATTCTTATGCCCTGAATCTACTTTGGTGTGAAAACAAACCATTAGAAGTCAGTTTTCTTTCTCTTTATTCTCACAACCTGACAGACTGAAGAAAATGAAAGACAGAAAATGTCAGTCTTTTTTCCCTTCCTTTTTCTTTTTCAATTTCTCTATAAAAAGGAAAAATGAAAGCCCAATAAATATAGCTGGGGGAATGATGCCTGAGTTGTTGCTACACTGCACATATTCTTATAGCCTTCTAAATCGTAAAATGTTAACAGCAAAACTAAATCTTGACATGTTGATAGCTAAAACCATACTGCAATATGGCACATCAATTGCCTGTTATGTTTTTGAGGACCAAAAAATATTCTCTTCTGTACCATTAACATAAATCAAACTGGTTAAATCACTTGAATACTCCAGGTACCGTTTTTTCCCCTCATATGGCACAATGGTTGATGTCAGTGCTAGTGGCAGAGCGGGGAGCAAAGAAGAGGGGGAAGGGAAATCACATAGACTGTAGATTTGCAGAAGGCTTTGGTACACAAATCAAGCTCAATAAGCTTGTCAGATGAACATTTCACATTAAACAAAATAATAACCTGTCATATGATTTTAAACAGCTTCTTTTCTCTTTTTTTTTTTCCTTTTTTTTTCTTTTCCTGCCAGGTTTCATAAGAGCAATGCTGAGCTGTAGGTACAGCAGCACAGCTGTATTTCTCAAACTCAGAGCAAATATTTGAAAGGCTTCATACCCTCAGTTCTTGCCAGATGTTGATTCTGACAGCCGATAAAATACCAGGTTTTTCCAAAAGTTCAGCATGGGTAAATTATGGCTAGTAGAAAAGAAACAACAAAAAAAAAAAAAGTAAAAGCTCTAGTTCTGCAGATCTGCAAAATTACTGTGCACAAGTAACATTTGACCCAGCAGAAAGGTAACAATCAAAATAAAATCAATAGAGAAAACACAACCTAATTGGAATTTGACTACTTTGAATATTTGGAGGGCTAACTCTCACGCCTCAGCTAACCAAGTTAGGACCTCAGCATCCTCTCTGCTAACTACCAGTAACTGATTTCTCTCAAAGCAGCTCTATCCAACCTCTAATAAATATTTAATTCTCTAATGGTGGCAAAGGTCATCCTGGAATTTCTCTGCTTGGAGAAGGAATGGATCTCATAAAATATCAGGGTTCATTCAAGGTAATCTGTAGTATGAACTAGCTTTTCATGAGAAATTCTATTTCATGAGCTACTTCAATTTCAGACCACTAAAACTGTAATTAATGGTAATGGAGTGACTAGACCTCATTTGCCTGATGAGTGCACAGTCCACCTGATGCCCGTTCTTGTACTGGGGTTTGCTACTCTGTTCAAACATGATTATATGGGTTAACAGCTGAGAGATCTGGGCTCATTTCTGATGTTGTTTATATAATCTTGGCTTTTGCTTTATAGTCTGTGCCTCAGCCTTGCTGGCTGTAAAGGTGAAAAGAACCCAAATTATGCAAATTATTGCAAGTTTTGTGCAGAGGGGAGTCCTAGCTGTATGTACAGAGCATTACCCAATTCATCCTCCAGTGTAATTAGGTTGCTTGTAGCTAATTCTCTTTGTATCATGATGTATTACAAAACTGTTATTAAAGACCATATTTCTGAATGCCTTTAAGAAATTAGGTTCTGGTTCTGTTCATACTGAATTTGACAGCAAATTTTCCATTAAATTCATTGGTTCAGGATCACAGCTTAATGAGCATAATTCTTTGAGTCTGCTCTTGGTATAATAAAGAGTTTTCATTATAATGTAGTCTTTGTTCATTGCAACATTCAGGATATAGTCAATATATCATTAAAGGAAACTCATTAAATGTGGAACTACGTTCAGAGTAACTCAGATTAAGATTTTAGTATAAAAGATACTGTAACAGAAAGTGTATATTTGTAAATGAAAGAGAACTCAGATACAGAACTATTTGTTTTGAAAGAGCACCTCAAGTCCTCAATGTCTCTTGTCTATAAATTGCATTCATAATCGACAGCTCATTAACAACTCATTATGGATACTGAATATTGCACAAAAACAGAGGCAGTGCAGCAAAGGAGACAAAAAATGAATTCATGAAAGGGAAAACAGGGAGATATTTTTCAATTGAAGAGTATGACTTCATTAATGGCAGTTTCAGTCTCTTTTTTCTACATTTCAATCACTACAAACAGATCTCTTGATAACTAGCACTTCTCAGTACCTGAGGAAAAATGTGCATGCTGTAGGCAGATAATGGACCAGCTGTATAACCATGCAGTGCCTGTTCTCCACAGACTACAAGACTGAGGAACTACAAATTAGCAAAATTCTACTAAATTGGATATAAAGTAAACTGACATTCAGTAACTCTTCCTGTATCATATGTGACAGGAGCCCTGCACCCTTCACAGTGCAGCCTAGGAAATATTACTTCTTCCTTACACTGTCAGTCCTCAGAAAGTAACAGTGACGCTCAACACATTTCCATTTGACCTGAATCTTTATACAGCCACCTATCATATGCATTTAATTATTCAATTTCATGGGAAACAAACTACCAAAGGAAAAATATTATTTTTCAGGTCCACGAGATCATATATAGACAGATAGCTCCAGGGAAGAAGGGTAACACGTCTTCCCTAAGTTTTAGTATAATTTTAAAGGTACTGCATATGTGGGCATCTTTGGATTGCACAGTTCCACAATCATTTATCAGTACATGGGATCAATGACTCCTGCAGGTCCACAACACCCATACTTCAGATTATTTAAACACTATCTGGTTCTTCTACAGTAATACAAGAGGAATGTGTGAAGTAGTCAAAGCAAACACCTTTAAAAAAAATAAAGGAATTAGCACAGAAAATACTGTGCGGGCAAAAGATTGTATTCCTACCTACAGGCAAAGAAATGGGAAATTCGTAAGAATTATGCATTTTCTGTGTCTTAGAGATTATTTTTTATTTCACTAAAATTTATGACAAGATTTATAAAGAAAAAATAATAACTGATAAATTTCTTTTTTTCATCTTCTCAAGGGAAAGCCCAAAGCCTGATTGTGCTACATTCCATATGTGGAGCTTCTGTCCATACAGAGCTCTGCAGGAGTTATTTCCTGAAGACATTTTAGGTGCATCCATAAATCACAAACTTGAGTGTGTCTCAGTTTTCTGCTGCGAATTTCTGAATAGATTTATCTTAGTTGAAAGAAGAATCTCCCAGGTTTGAAGAACTTCCTTGATTTTTCCCTCTGTCAGATCTAGCTCTATGTTGACTGCAGCAAAGAGAAAAAAGTCCCAACTGAACACTGTCATGCCAAAACTGGAAAGAATAATACCTGTTCACAGGCTTGCTCACCTGTTCGCATACCTGTTCACCTGTTCTGAAAGGCCTCCTGAGTAAGAGATGCAATGTCCCTTCCTTAAAGCATGTGCCATGGCTGGGCAAAGAGGATCTTAAGCTCATTGCTTTCAACACTGTTCACAGGAAGACAAGTGAAGCTGAAGATGCCTCCGCGTGGTTATCTGTTGAAATCCACTTAATTTGAAGAACGAAATGTTTGTGAAAATATGAGAATACTGTTTCATGCAGAGACTTTGAGATCTTCTAGACAAGAAGGAAAGTTTTGCTTTGTATTTTACCAACCTTATATCAATGAGTTGTGCATGTAGTGACAAAATTGACTTAAAGATTAAGACAGTTAAAGACAGAGAGCCACAGAACTACAAGACTGGAAGATGAGCTACGGATGATGGCATCTTTCTTTCATGTACTTAAAATTGTGTAGTAACATTACTTCTCATAGCACTTTTCAGAAGTGTGACTCGCACTCAGACAATGGGAATAAGACAGCCAGCAGCACTGAAAAACGTCCTCTGGTGATGGCTCAAGTACCTTTACACATTGCAGTCCCATGTCATAGCATTAACACGTAGGGAATCACTGGTGGAAAACTGTTAAAAACCATATACATTATGATTTTGTTGATGGTAGGATGCACATGAATGTAATTTTTAAAAATGCAGGAAAGAAAGAAAAAAGGACAATTTTATATACAATGCTTAAACCATTTATTTTAATGAACCCTAGATATCACATTCTAATAAATGTGAAAATGGAGAGCAGTCAATGGGAGCTAAATCTTTGATCTTTGATCCCAGTCTAGCCTAGATAATGAACTGGAAAAGTTTTTATTTTTCCTTGATAAGGTTTCCAAGAGTAGATATTTATGAAAAATGTGGATAAGGATTTGCAACTTCAATTGAACATCATAAAACACTGGGTCATGTCAAAAGGCCAATGTGTGCACTTGTTGCTGGAAATGTTTACTGGTGAAATTCTCTTGAGAAGTGCAACAGCTAGAAGTGGCTTTGATGCTTTTTAATAAATGACAGCATTCATTTCCTTTATTTAAACACCCCAAAATTCCTCTGCTCACTTTGAAACCATCTTGTAAGCAGATTGCTGTGCAGGCATTCATATTTTTCTAGCAAAAAATAGGTTAGTACTTCTGTCCTAAATTGATATCTTCAGTGACAACAGCAGCTAATAAATTATTCTTACATATGTATTCCAGGCTGAAGTTTAGAAAAACAATTTCAGTCTAACATTAAAATTGGTCTTTTCTCAAGGTTTTTTAAAGAATTTTTTATTTTCAGGGGGGTAATTTTTTTTGCGGATATCTTCTGCAATGTACATGAAATCAACACAGAAAGAAAAGGAAACCCAGGTACTTTGCATTCTGAATGGAAATTATCCATTTTTTCTCTGCCTTTCCAAAGGTTTGTCAGTAGGGAATACCCAAAGACAATCCTTTTTGATCAGTGGTAAAGTAGGTGTCTCTTCAAAGTCTTTATATTTAGTGTAGCAGTTTTTTTCTGAAAGACAGGTTATGGAGAATCATGTAGTCATTACCAAGTGACATTAACTGGCCTTGTTATATTCTGGGTCAGGTTAATTATTCCTTCTGGCTTTAGAAAAGTAATCAACTTAGAAATAAGGTCAAATTTAAAATATGTTTTCTACTTTATTGTTTTTGTGTTCATCCTACGTCATAGTACAAACTGAAATTCCTGAAATTCTCATTTCTGCACAGGTTGTGGACCTTGTGAGACTAAAACATCAGAAGATCTACCCTTAACTGTCACATAGTTTTGTAGTGGCTAATTTGTAACAACATAAAAGCCCACTCTATTTTATGGGTAAAAATAAGAAAATATTATCCAGATATTTCTTCTAGGTTTTCTTTTAAATACTGGGCTACTTCTGATTTTACAGAAAAGGCAACTTTTGATTCAGCTGAATTCAGTTCAGTAATGTGTCTTTAGGTTTAAAACTCTATCCCGAACTCTTAAATCAATGAAACCCTTTTATGTCAATGATTTTTAAAAAGTTTAGATGTTACACTGCGTACCAAAGAGCAAATTGTGACACAGTATTTCATGGGGCACTTTTTGTGACAGAGGGAGGCTGTCCAAGCAGAGGGAGCACCTCCAAAGCACACTGTGTCCAAAAAACAATCTTTTAAATTAGCAGAGTGCAGATCAGTCATCATAACTGCATCAAGACACAGAGACAGTGTCACACTACAGCTTATAATGTATCAGAAGGAGATTTTTAAAGATGATCAACTTCATCCCAAGCAATAGACAATTAGTTCATAAACCACAGAAACGAGATATGAAACTAAGTCAATGATGTATCAAAACCTGTAAGGAAATATGGCACCGTGCACCAAAACATGAAGCTCTGACTACTTTCTGCAGCTCTGCTCTTAGAGCAAACTGGAAGTAAATAATTCACTGATGACTGTTAAAATACCTTATCATGTTTATTAGCACAGATGGGGAGATATATGCAGCAGCCAAGCGGGAATGATAAACAAGGAAAAAAAGAATACTTCTCAGAATATTTTAAATGTTCAAATCATTTATTGGAAAAAAAAAAAGGGTGTCAAAGTTCAGGACTAAAAAGCCCTTCAGTTTCCCCATCCCTGAAGGAGGTAGAGGCTTGGCCCCTCTCGCTTTATGTGTCACCACCAAAGGGGCAGGTCCATTCAGCTGACTTTAAGCCACAAGCCCTACACTCCGACAGTATCTGCCTTCATCAGCAGATTTGCCTTCTCTGAACAAAGGGTTACTTTGAAGGCCACGTCTCCCACAAGTCCCTGTAAACAGCCGTGTACTTTATTACCCTACAGAAAGATGCAGATTTTAAACTAACCATACTTGAACTACCAGAAAACTACATTCCTTCAAGGGCGGAAAAGATCTAGTGGCTCATGCTTTCTCCATCTTGAAGTACCACAAACAGAACAGTGAAATTGTCAAAGGCATCCAATTGAAAATACAATTGAAAGAGACAGGGGAAAGAAAGCAGAAAAATCAACATGTACCCATTTTGATCCCATCAGTGGAAGTAACTGCATAGAAAACTGTTCATATTTTATTTAACTTGTATGTCTCTTCATTACCACAAAGACACTACAAAAAGATATGATCATTTTAAAAAAATCTTGATTTTTAATTTTTTGTGTGTTTTAGCCAATCATTTCTTTATTTGGTAGGGAAGAATCAGAATTTTTGTTGCCATCATACCGACAAATAAAAATGGAGAATTATTTCCCTCCAACATGCACAATCTCTATGGAAATTTTTAAGGAAATTAGTTTTGATCATCAGCCTATACAATGACTGAAAAGCATTATAAAATTATTTTTCCAAATTTGTGAAGTTCTACTCTCAAATAGCAGAATTATTCCATTTTTATTACTATATTGCAATGATGACAGAGTTAACGATCTTTATAGGAATACAATAACAAAAACAACTGATGACTTTTTTAAAAAGCATTTAGAATAGTTGAGGATTTCCTCTGATTCTGTTTCAATTAACTTGAAGAAACCAACTCTACAGGATAGAAACAAGTATTAGGGGTTTTGCAGAAGCCAGTGTGCTCAGGGTGTTAGAGATCTTGAGCAAGCCACATCTGCTGTATGGGGCCTTCTACATAAGCCTGTGTGCCAGCATGAGTGGCCATGGTATAGCCACATCTCTATAACAATGTGTTGGAGGTTGGGAATTTTTCCATCCTGTGGCTAGAGAGACTTTAACGAGCCTTAACGACGGTACTTAAGAGACAACGATTGGGTACCTAAGAGATAACGACTGAGTACCTAAGGGACAAAGACGCACTTAAGAGACTAAAAACATAGCCAGGTGTGGCGAGAGAAGAAAAAGGTGGCTGGCCGTGGGCAGAGACACACTTGTCCCTGGGACTTGGAGGAGACAGCTGCTGTTTTCTTCTTTTCCCTTCGCTGCTGCCGCGGGAGCTCAGCGCTGCTGGGTTTTTTCTTCCTTGCTGGAGTCTCTGCTGCCTTTTTGCTCGCCGGCTCGACGGGCTCTGCCGCCCGGTTTGCTGCCCTGGGATTCCCTGCTGCAGCTCTGCTCGCCGTGCGGCCGCCTCGCCCTCAGCTCCGTCTGCCATCACCGAGGACCTGAGCTCACGTCACAGCACTCCTGCCAGCCGTGACCGTAACTGTACCAAAGGGGAGGGGCGGTGTCTGGCTGCTTAGAGAAAGCTGCCACCGGGTATCTGCTTGGTTTATTTGTTGTTGCTACTGTTATTGTTGCTTGTTCCCTCCTTATAGATACGAGTAAAAACTGTTATTCCTTTTTCCGTATCTCTGCCTGAGAGCCTTTGATTTCGACCTTACAACAATTCGGAGAGAGGGTCATATCCTGTAAGGCAGTTTTCCACCTTCCTTAGCAAACGCCTGTCTTCCAAACCAAGACACAATGAAAGGCCATTCCTGGATACACATCCCAGGCACATGTCGCTGGATATGCTCCCCTGGGCATTAAGAAAGGGATAACAAACCCTGTAAAGAGGACTGAGAGAGTTTTGCATCTGTAGATATAAGGAAGGAGACACTGTATAGAGGGAGGTTGCACCTTTCCACAGATGGTGATCCTGCATAGCATGTCGTGGCTCTCCAGCTGGTGCCTGCCTGGTGTGGATAAAGGTGAGGTTCCCACCCCTGGAAAGAACATAGGACTGGCTTGTCATCTCTATCTCTCTTCCTATTTTCTGCCTTATTCTATTTACTGTTCTGTCTTTCTTACTGAGACTCAGAAAGAGCCCTACTCCTCCTGGGGCAAAATAATGCCTCCAGAATTCCAAAATAAGACTGTAAAACCCCAGCCAAATAAATTAACAGCCAGTTCTCAAACATTTGTGATAAGCCTCCAAGTATGGAAGAAGACATTTAGGGAAATTTTTGTGACCTTTCTGGGCAGCCAAAAAAGCACAAAAGTTGACTACAGGATGGTCTTTTGGGAAAGACTATGACTAAATGTCGAGATAAAAAGGGAAGAAAAAAGGCTTGTCTAGGGTTCATTATTTCAACTCATGACATAAGCAAAATGAGGGAGAATAGACAGGTGGCTTCCCAAATGATACCTTCTAGGACAGTAGTTAAGGGACTCAAAAAAAAAAAAAAAATAAAA
>VZRN01004349.1:568201-579048 GCA_013397935.1 Dasyornis broadbenti
AAAAAAAATTCCCCAACCCTATCTCAGTGAAACCCTGCACAGAAAGTACCCTCTTTCTCTCTTTTATTTCATCTCAGTGTCAATCTGTGACTGAGACATAGTACGAAGAATTAAGCAAACAAAACATTTTCTTTGCTGTTCTAAACTAGAATGGAAAAAGGCAAGGATATGATAATGTATCATGAGTAGGGCCAGACGTTATTAAAAAAAATGGTGAAGAGGAAGATAAACTGCATTTTTTCAACTCATTATTTGCCTTTTAATTTTTTAAATTGTATAAAATTAGGCTAACTGGAAATAACTCAAACAAACAAACAAACAAACAAACAGAAAAATATAAGAGAAAAAAGCTACTGTATTGATTTTTTTCTAGTCCAGGAGGAGAAAGACAAGATTAGACAACACCCTGGACTGATCATGGGGTTCCTCTGTATGAGGAAAAATGAAATGAGCAGTTTTGTAGATTAGTGATACAGGAAGAGAGTAGAAACACATTGTGACCCAAGACTTCAAAAGTGTTAGATGCCTCACTCCTATTTAAAGCAAGGTCAAGTGATTAAACCCTTCAAGAATTTTATCTTGAGAGCCCAAAAGGAAGACTATATGTATTTGGGGTGATAACAGATACATTTATTATGAAGGCAGTCCCATTTATTTTGATTTTGTCAAGTCCCAGACAGATGGGTCTAAATAATGATTTAACTTCTCAAATCAGGACTAAAGCAGCAATTTTCATGCTGCAGGGGTGTTAGTTGCTTGATTGCTATAGACAGATACAATGGATGTTCTTCAGTTCTTACACTGTCCTTTGAGATGGACATGGGACAAAGTTTTTGTGGTAAGCTGAGGCCTAACTTTCCTAATTTTTTTTTTCTTACATATCTTATTATACGCTCTAAAAAATTTCCAGTGGCAGATTTTGCATTTAGTTGCAAATTTTTAGAATATGAGGTTTCAAGACCCTTATTCTAAAATCACATTCACTTTTGCTCCCTGGCAGAGAGTTCCAGGAAGTCAGAGACGTATGATGGGCAGTACTTCTCCATAGCCTTCAAAAAACGTTGTTCAAACAGCTGGCTTTGGGCTCTGACATCAGGTCACAGCTTGGACCTATCCCAAGTTCCAAAGCCATCTCCATGTATTCTTTTGACTGAGAAAGCACTCAATGCCAGTGAAATGTCTGGAAGAAGGTGTTGAAGTCCTATGCCCATACTAAGCCAGGTGCGTAGTAAAAGACGCAGTTATAGCTTTTTTAATTCAATAAAGGGATAGCCTAGAAATACCTGCATGTATGTATATATGAGTTTGTCTTGAACTCTCTACATCTCCAGGGACTTTTGGATTTAGTAGCTGATGATTCAGCCAAATCTGACTGAGGAATAGAGAAAGACAATATTTCAATAAATTAAGTGGGCCTGAAGGACATGTTGCATTATCAAGTCATGCCATAGTGGAGATTCTGACAATGTATATTTACACACATAGCCCAGTGGTTCAGCACCAAGAACATCTGTTAGAACTCCCACCATATGGCACTTAAAACTAAAAGAAAGAACACAAAACATATCTGTAAAATGAATTTTACAAATTTGTTACTCCCAGAATTTCCTAATTCTTTTGCTATTCCATGGCATTGTTTGCACTTCAAGGTCTGTGGCCCTTCCTCTCTGTAAAGGTTGTAGGACATGGATTCTAGGCAGACCATAGAACTTTTCCTTTGTGAGGCAGTTAAATACCTTTTTCAGATTAAACATTAATCATGAACTCTGACACTTATTTAAAGAGAAAAATATTTTTCCTTTTCCTTACATCCCACTTCCTCCTTTCAAAGGAAAGAAAAATCTGCTTTCTGGTATATCAGTCCTGAAGTAAGACATACACTGATGGGTCTGCAATAACATTAAATAAGAATTTCTATCCCTGTATGTTCCAGTTTAAACATTTACTTACAGAGTATTTATCAAGAAAAGGAAAACAGTCCATTTCCAGATTCAGTGAAAAAGACTGTATAACCCAAAGTTAACAAAATAAGATCAAATCTTCATTCTATAATAGTGAGAACAGAATGTCCCTTTGGACTACAAATATGGAAGTGAGACCGGGGTGAAGTAGCTTGCCTTTTCTTTCACATAATGTCCTGTCTGTTGCCATCTAGAAGTCAGCTAATAATAACACAGATTTTAAAACTAACTTAAAGTAATTTTACTGCTAGGTTTTGAAAAGCCTCCTACATGTTAATGAGGACACAAAATTTTCCCTCTTTATTGCCACACACAAAAAGTGATTCCCCAACTTGTCATTTTGAACATCTAATTTTGTGTCATTAAAAAAGGTGATTTGAAACTTTCCCAGGCCACACACCCACCCCTGCCTGCAGGGCTGGTGTCTGATTTCAGGAGCATTCCATTAATTGGGAACATGCAATCAATACTGGCTACTAGGTGTTTACAGGTCATGCTTCAAAGAAAAATGCAAGGAAGATAATAGCCTTAAATAAATATAAATATTTAATCTTTTATGGCCACTGGAAACTACAGTTCTTCAAATATTTTTAAACCATGTGAGCAAAAGTCCAGCTATTCAGAACAAAACCATATACACTAACATATCTCCCAAATGTTCTTTTTTAAGTGCTGAACTGGGATGTGCTAGCTCTGGATCATTTGTTGTGCACATCAACTGTTGGCAGGAAGCCAAAGATGATAGCATCTTACACATTTTTAAGTAAATGTTTGTTCTTTTTTAGTTTGCTTAAACGAGAGGAAAGGATTTCCAGTGGAGAATATTCTGCTTTATTAAACTGGAAGAATTGTAGGATTGATTGCAACTACAGATAAACTGTACTGAAGTGCTTTTTCATACCTCTCAAGCACACTTTACTGAGAAGAGGTTTGTTACCTTCAACTTTTTGTGGATAGAGCCATATGGTCCTACCACTCTCAGACTGGAAATCCTGGCGGCAATCTCTCATTTACTACTCATGTTCAACTGACAGACCCAACTGTGTTTGTCATCAATACGCCTTTTCTTCCAAGAGCCTACGACAGCAGATGAATTGAAGTGACCCCAAGCCAGTTTCTCCAAAACAAAGCATTATTCACTCAAACACAGGGAAAAGGACTTAAGCAAACAAAAGACCTTTACCTCAGCTCTCATCTTTCAGTCCCCGCCTCAGTAAATTCAGCTTTATCCTGCTACTTCCACCTTGAAGTTAGGTGGGTGTAGGTGAGACAGTTTTGTTTCAGCTTGCTTATGTGCCCCTCAGAGTCAGTCATCATCTCCCCCTCCCCATGCATCTGCTGACAGCCCACTTAACCTCCCTTCTTCCCTTGAATCTGAAAAGTTTTAGGGTACTGCTTGGGCCTAAAATGGGCAAAATTGCTCATCAATTTGATGCCTGGCAGAGGCAAGTTCCTATTTAGAGCTTTTCTGTTAGTTTCCACAAGAACCTCCGCCATTTTCCTCAGAATCTATCGTTCTTTTCTTTCATGTGGTTTTCCCTTTGCAGTCAGGAAAGAGAGTAATAATTTGGGAAAGTGAGGTGCATGAGGTATTTGTTAAAACTATGCATTGCTCCCCAAACTTCCGAAGCAGTACAAAGAGACTTTAGTGGTGGTGACAACCTCATTCCATGTCACAGTTTCAGGGTTTAATTGGAAACAAGAAAAATAGTATTTCTTTATCTTCACTGTCTTAAAATGTATCTGTTTATTAGATTGTTTGACATTCTGCCATTTTTTATTCCCCCTGCAACATAGGTATGTTTTCTATGAGTTCTGTAGGAATAGTTGTAACTAGCATATTTTAAGTGCCATTTCTATGAAGTAAATAGTAAAATGTTCCTAAAAGTAAGTGGAGCTGAACTACTTTTGAGATACATAGTTCCTTGACTCTCTCTAGGACAAAAAGACATGGAATTGATCCCTGCTTATCAATATCTCTTACCAGCTTCAACTGCTTGGAGCACCTCTTCACTCTCCTCCTCATCCCACCCATATTAATATTGTGTTTTTATCTTGTAAAACCTGAAAGACTGAGAAAGTTCACAACAGACTGTTCAAACTTTTTCATGAGATGCTTACTTTCTAAACATGCAGTTTCCTTAAGAATCTTGAGTTATATATTCTTATCCTGAGCTTACCATTAAACTTAACAGTGTCAGGGCCCATTCCCTGGCCTTGATGACAATGGTATATTCTGGCTCTTTTCATTCTGTAGCTTATTACCATGATCCATGCTCTCTGCTACTTCCCAACACTGTCCCTAGAAGTTACTTGAGAGAGTACAAATTTGCTGCCCTCAGAAACCCAAGAGTTTTATTCTAAAAATATCTCTGTGCAAAATATTTGCTGCTGGTGCCTGGACCCAAGTCTTAATACCTTTCAGTGTAATGCAATCAGCCTAGCCTGAAAGTTTGGGATTTTTTTAATTTTGCTGGTGGTTGCAAATTTAACCCAAACTCTTGTTCTTAAGTAGGGAAAGGTCTCATTACCCGAGTTGGATGTTTTCCTTTATGAAGGCTATGGGTTTGGTGTAACAGCTGATCTGCAAGAAGACATTTGGGTACATTGTGAGCATTAAATTCCTCAGCTATCCGCATGGATTAGCTTGAGGGCACACTGATGCCTTCCCTACAGAGTGAGTGGAAACATTTAAAACACAGTCCCTCTCCCAGGGAATTTGCCAGTGCTTGAGCTGTGCATAAAGCAGATACCACATCAACATCTTCAAGACTGTGTTACAGCTCGGCAGCAGTAGCTGCCTAGGCTGATGTTCAGAAATCCTCAGCCACAGGTTACCACATTTCCTGGGCTGCCCTGCTGGTGTGATAACTCCCACACACATCATAAAAGAGGTGCTGATCACAGCAAGGAGGAGCCCCTCACTAACAAAGTGGCCCCATGAACTCACTCACATCTTTGGCAGAGATCAACCCAGAGAGGTCAGTGTAGCTAAATTTTAATCATTCCCACTTTTAGGGATGAGGTGTTGGGTCCCAGCTCTGGCATTTCCAGGTGAGCACCAAGGGGCACAATCAAAGTCTGCTTCAGTCTGAGATGATAGCAAACAATGACACCTCACCCTTAACAAAGTTGGAACTGTTGAGCCTCCAGCTCAGGTTCAAATAGTCAATATTTCTACTCCGTCAGTCTGTAGAAGCAGCTGAAAGACAGTGTTAGTGAGGACGCAAAAGAGCTTCAGTGCACCATGAAAAAGATTGTTCTCACACTTCTATATCTTTCTGCTTCCTCTACAGCTCAGCCATTATTCTCTTAAAAATCCCACGCCAACTTATACCTCTCTCTAACACAAGCTTTCCTAAGCACCTTCATTAGATTCTGTCAAGTGTTTCACTTAAAATCGGCTTCCCAGAAAGGACCAGCAGCAAAACTCTGGTACCAATCTCTTAGATATCTTAGAGAATTGTGTTGGAGGCAGATGAAAAAAAATATCTTGCATAGGACACAGGACAATAATTTTTTATATTCTATCTATACATAATCACGTTTGCATGTTGAGATATGGTGAAGCCTTTGCTTCCAGCTTCCTGAAAAACCCCATTAATCATCACAGTCCTTCAAGAGTGTTTGTTGCTTTCTGGGCTAGTATATCTAAGAACTCGTGAAGCGGTCTGAATCACCCAGCATTTACACTTCATCGTGTCATGTCCAGCTTCATCAGAGATGAACTTGCCTGGGAACATCTAAAGAAATGAGGCATTTTGCATTGCCAGTTCACTGTAGAGGATTAGCACATCAAAACAAGAGTGGTGAATAGGTACAGGTGAAAACCACAGAAAATGCACATTCAAATGTCTTTGCAGTTAAGTTTTTCTGCCCCCAACCTAACCAGTAGAGCTAAAGGCAAATGAAGGAGACCGTACCAATTTAACCATACTCAGAAACAGAAGAGTCAGTCTTAAGATATCAGTCATAAGAGAGGAAGCCAGGCAGTAATTCAAATTTTAGCAGTGCTACTGGGAGGTCAAGTAGATAGCAGAACAGTCTATTCTGAATTTAAAATCTATGACTACTAATGAAAACAAACATATCTGCTGTTTCATCACCTATCTTCCAAACTATATAAACTGCATGTTAGGAACTAATAGCTGAGTTCCTTCTGGAAAGAGTTTACACAGTTCACATGGAAACAGAATGAAGGCCATCCATTCAAAAGCAGAACTTGCATTTGTTCACTAATATTAACAATGCATTTGTAAAACATAGAGGTTTTATATGTAATTTTTAATGTGAAATGGTCATATGTTTGCTTTTGAAAAAAAGTCATGAAATAAGCTTAAAAGTGAATCATGGTTATTTAGCAAATGAAATGTGAACTTCAGTTGTTTTAAAGGTGCACAAATATCTGAATAACAATAATAATACAAAAAGATTATGTATAGTGAATAAAAGAGAGAGGTCATATTTATTGCTGAGCTGAACTGTCACCAGATAATTGTAAACTTTCATCACAACTGTCCAAATATGAGGTACCAAATATGGTACCTCTTTGAAATATATCACAATCCTGGTTCCAGATACTTCTTGTCTATTTCGAGTTTATTTCCCTTTTAACTGTCAGTTTGCTGTAAAAGCTGAAAGAACCATCCCCTAAAGTCTTTTTCTTTTACTATCAGATACATAAAGGACAAGTAGCCTGAGGCTTAATATTTTTCAAGCTTTTAAATATTTTTTTCCTCAATGTAGAATGAGTGCGTGTCATTTCTGCAGCAATTCAAAAGCAAATGGTCCCAAGTTCAAACTGTGACTTTTTAGATTAGATCTGTCAGATAAAAATTTGTTGAGATGAAATGGAATTCATTTGCTGTAGATGGCAACTCAAACTGACAGAAATAAGGATTCATTTACAAAGGAAAAACAAATTCTAGGGATCCAAAAATCCCGAACATGGCAATGTGTAAAGTGAAAGGTCTTTTTTTACAGCCCATACTACAGACTATTTTGTTGAGTGACAAAGTATCACAGGGATTATTCTAAAAGCAATCAGACAGGTGGACTGTTCTACTTTGTAATGTTGGTTTCTCTTTTTAAAGTACACCATCAGTCAGCAGAGAGAGAACAGAAACACAGAGCCAAGAACGAAACAACCATTAAGGGTCAGCTATAATACATGAGCAGCTCCTTCTCAAATTCATGGCTTTATTTCTGTGGTCAGTGTTTTCAGCACCAGTCATGAATTAATAAACATCGATGGCTCCAGCCGCCTCATAACGCAGATCTTTCTGCAGTATTTAACTGAGTGAGGAGACGTGGTAGAGAATATATAATGGTTTCCAATAACTGGACACGAGCAAGGACAACTGTGTTCTTCTGTTAATTAAATGTTAGAGCACAGTGAATAATTTAACATGAAGTATTTGCTTGACAGGTCTGTTCTTTTACTGATTGCCTTCTTGAGAACAGTTATGTCCTCCTAAAATTCATTTTGTTTCAAAGGGTGGAATGACCATGAATAATTCAGCCTATTCATTCATTATGTTACTACTGAAATATGAATTATCTTTTCTCAAGTTTATTTGTTGGGTTAAGGCAAATGGAATAAGGATGCAACCTCTTTCCATATAAAAGATTTTTATGCATTAAAATTTTAGGCACAAATGTCTTGAGACATATTGAGCATAGGATTTTAAGTATACATCACTCTGGAACTGAAAACTTTGAAAGCAGGAGAGCTACCAAAAATTTACAATCAGCTTGGAAAAATCAGCCATCTATAACAAAAATTATATCTTACAGTGTATAAAATTTAGAAAATTGCCAAGATTATTAAGTATTTTCTCATTTTTTATAGCCTGTGTACCTGCTTATTTTACATTCCCTGCTGGATATCCGGTTTTCCCTTGCTGTTTTGATGTACTTGGCACCATGCAGAAGCTGTGAGTGGCAAATAAATAGCATGTTTTAAAAATGGGCTTTTGTGACTGTAATACAAAAAAAAAAAAAGTCATCAGGGCAGGTCAAGTACTTCTTAATTTGCTCAGTTAACCATATCGCTGTGAGAATAGCTATTCTAATAATATCATAGGTACTCTTGTAACCCAGGCCACTGCAAGCTAAATTACATGGCTGAACCTCAGAAAAACATGCAGCTAAATGTTGCCCGTGGTTTACCACGCTTATCCCACCAGCTAAAAGTATACTGAGATATGTGCTCATGAAATCTTAAGGCAAAGTGTTATTTATATTTCCACACTGAGAAGTGTGATGCTCACTGATACAGACTCACTGCACCACTGCATGTTAAAAATTACATGTAAGTACCCAGTCAGCATTTATCTTAACCTGTAAGTTTCATAAAAGACTAAGATCATTAAATCAGATGTAGGACAATGAAGTAAGGGACCCCAGTCTATTCTGCAGTGACAAATCAAGAGAGAATACTTGAATAACTGTGCAGCCAATGGCTTCACAAAAAGGTATAATTAGAAGCGATAAGGTGAACATAAACACTATATACAATCATCTGACTGACAACAGCACGAGCCAGCAGGAAGCACCTTAATCTAATAGACCCCTACCCCCTCTGCTTGAAAAGAGGATTTGGGCCTAATACAAAAGATTTCTGAAAACTTTGACATGGACTGCTATTACACAAAGTGTTTATACACTTATTACATCAAAGTGTTTATACAGCAGCACCTGCTTGTGCTACCAGAGTTAGAGGGAATGACAGATTTTCCCAGCTTAAGTCCCCACTCACAGGGCTTTTATAGTGACCACAGAACCAGGTTGAAGCCTCAAACTTGGCAAACAAGGATATCTGAGATCTTCTAAAACACAAAGGGCATTCAGACAGTGGTGGATTTTGGTAAGAGCTGCACAAATAACTACGCTTTTTGCGTATGCAAGTCTCTATCTCAGCTGCTTTTCCCTCATGCCTTCCTTCTTGCCTTCATTAAGAGCAGAATATTAATTAAAAAAACCCCAACAACAATAACAAAACAGGTATGAAAGCAAGAAATTTTTGTTTGTCTGTCTGTTTGTTTCACTATAAGCTCATACTGTATTTTTATTAGTCTCAGTATTCTCTTCACCTTCCTTTTTCTAGAATAAGAATTGAAGGATAATGGAATCAAAGGTCACTTTGAAAAATAGGAAAATTTGTTGGCTAAGAAGTATTCTGGTGATTTAGAAGCAAGTCAGTATATGGGTGGTGACTCATTTTGAGTAAGTGGTGCTTGTATTAGTGGTATGGATACACACAACATAGCAGTGGAACTGCTGTAAAGGCTGATATTTAAACAGGACCAAAAACCTGTAAGGAAAGAAGCATGTGATCTGTGAAGGTAGAAGCTAGGAGCTGGTAAAAAGTGGAGTGCTCATGCATCTTTTTTCTACTTCTTTCCTTTACATGGAAATGTGCATACAAACACAGATGGAGACACAAACCTAGGAACTTGAAAACATTTTTCTCTCCCACAACATAGACTTAATTTTCTACTGAGATAAATAGATAGAGAGATAGAGAGAGAAAGAAAGAGATTATATAGATATAGTTATACAAGCAAAAACTCTTCTAATCTTTATAAATATAATACTTAAAGGATCTCACTTTCTTTGCTGGCTTGGATTTACAGCTTCAAATAAATCAGAGCAAAGCTCAATACAAAGAAGTTACTTCAGTGGTTTTTTTATACATAAAACTACTTCTTGCTACATGTTCTTCATTTCAGTAAATAGTTTTAATCTTCCGTTTAATATTTTTTATTTGTAAAATACTATTATTTACATAGATCAAAACTATTTTCCATGCAGGATCAGTGATTAGCTTTACCAGAGCCCAGATACAGTTTGGAAGTTATGTTGACCACTTGCTTGTGGCCGACATTTCCTCTTGTCTTGCATTAAGTTATTTGGAGAAAAGAAGGGACATGGTTAGAGTTCTGATCTTAAGAGCATTTGCTAAGTACTTGCATGCAACATACATGGCATTAAAGGAATTCAGTAACAATAAAGTGAGACCACATAGCTCTTTCTTTATATGAGAACCATATTCATGTATTTACTAGTGGCAAAATATGAATGCCTAAAAGGCCTCTGTGAGACACTAGGCTTACTGGTGTGGTGACTGAGATACAGTAGTATGAGATTTTACCACCTAAATGAAGTAGACAGGTCATGGGTGAAAAAGACCAGAGGACAGAAGGTGTCTCCTGTCAGGGAGTTCGAATGTACAGCTTGTAACAAGCAAGTCTGTAGCTTCCCTAGGTACTTAGTTGACTGTCAAAGCTAGAGCAGTTGCTCAGCATATGGCCTGATGCTTCAGGAAGTGCCTAGGAATGAGCATCCCTGCTTCTCCTGTGTGATCCAGAAAAGGAACACCTGGGAGAAAGCTTTGACAGGCACCAGCCTTCCTGCAGGATTACACAAGAGGATGACAGTAGAAACGGTCCAATCAGCTGAGCTGTCTCCTGTGTTTCTGTCTAAAAGTAACTAGAAGAAAATAGCAACTGAAGACCTATATATAACAGGTATTTCAGAAGGAGAGCTGTCTGTCCCAAGTCTGAAGAAATAAAATGGCTTTTTTCTAATATATGCAAAAGAGAAATTATAGTAGAATCAGGCTGAGAATGGGATTGAGTGTGGATATAAAAGTGTTTTGGGAACAGGAGTGGGGAGCAGACAGTGTTCAAATAGAGAAGGATTGGAATGATGGGACAGAATAATTCATATTTAGAAAGCACTGACAAGCTAGTCCATTCTTCCTGAAGCAGCTCACATCCCAGTCTGTATCAACAGAATGGGCCTAAGTCTCCTCATTCCTCTACTGTCAGACAACATGACTGTAGAAACCAACTAGAAAAAGCCAAAAAAAAAAAAAAAAAA
>VZRN01004349.1:579058-638522 GCA_013397935.1 Dasyornis broadbenti
CTCCTTCCAAAAAAAAAAAGTTAAAAAAAAAAAAAAAAAAAAAAAAAAAAAAAAAAAAAAAAAAAAAAAACAAACAAAAAAACCAAAAAAACCCTACAGCTTATCTTTTAGTTTTGGGGATAAACTGGAGCTAAATGTTGGACAGACCCTCTCCTCATTCATTGGCAATGTCAAAGATGCCAAATGCCAGTACAAAAGCTAATATGATTATAAAACCTTTCTTCTGTATCAGGAGAAAAGAAACAGAAGTTGAGATAAAAGAAAATAAACCCTTTAAAACTGTAACAATGGGTGACCATAACTACTTTTATATAAACCATTCACGCACCATGTCAAAAATGAGGTGTGGAAAAGCAATTTTTCGGTTTTATATGAGTTGAATAGTTCTGGCAGCTTTAGCAAATTCAAGAAGAAAACCTCATCCTAAGTAACACCTAAGGAATTTGATTAAAATTTGGATTGAACATTCAGCACAGTGACCAAGATGTAACTCTTGCAACACTGTAGTACAGAGTGGCTGCTATAAAATCAGGAAGTGTGCACATACCTTCCCCCTCTTCATCTTCATTAAATATGTTTTTTTAGTCCTGCAGTCAGTTTCTGGGTTTCTCTAAATAACTCAGCATGTGCATATCCCCATGTTTCCCCTTTACAAGAGGGGTTTAATTCTGTAGGCCCCATGCTAATTCATCGCAAGGGGAGATTGAAGGAGAACCTTCCAGTTAAGGTTACCCAATGTTTTCCAAAAAATGACAGCCTGAAAGAGACTTTGAAAACAAACTCCTTGAACAAAACAGACTAACAGATGACCTTTGCATGGCAGCAGGGGAAACTTGAGGGATATTTAAGAAGCAAGAGCAAGTAGGTAGAGGGAATTAGTGGGAATGGTGGAAGAGGTTTCACAGTTGTGAGGGTTTTTTAAGAAAATGAAAATTCATAGCCAGGACCAGCTCTGGACCTCTCTGGAGAGCTGTGCAGAAGTAAATTCTACAGATCTGAGAGGCTGTTTCTTTTGCCTGCACTGCCAATTTGTTTTTCTGCAACTCTGTGTCTTCAACCAAGTACAATTCCTGCTGGAGATGAGACCTTTGATAACTTGTGTCTAACTTCTAATTCCATTGAGAGACCGTAACTGTGCTGTGCAGGTAGCTCAGAGACCTGCAAAAAAATCTTTGTTCTCCATGACTGCTTAAGCTCTTGAAGGCTAAGAGTACTTGAAACCAGTGATTTATGTGAGTCATACAGATATGATGACTAAGGAGAGTGAAGTTCAAAAAGCTTCCTCCCAGCTCAGAAACTAAAATTTGCTCAGTCTATTTTGCTGTATTTTCTGGTGGTTTTTTTCTTTTTTGTTTGTAAACTTGCACAGGAATGTCATAACATGTCACAACTGCTAAGAGGAAAAACAATCTTCAAAATCAATGAGGCTAAAACTAATATTCAAATTATATTTCATATAGTGGGACTCTAATGAAGAATGTCTTCAGTCCTGAGCAAAAGCCAGTAGAAAATTAAAATCTGAGTTATCCAATTAAATAGAGTTATCCATTCTAAATGCAGAAAAAGTTGGTGATTCAACTCCTGAAATAGCAGAGGGCAAAATAGAAAGCATTTGTAGATAAGAAAGTAAAACCTAATGGATATTTTCAGTAAGCCTAAAAGATCTGTTACCACTATAGTGCAAAGATAATGGTTTCTACCTCTACAATTCCTTGCAATGATTGTTTTGCCAATATATAGTATAAAAGAAACAAAGACTAATAATTGCTTGTCAGCACTGATGAAGCATGACAGGCATCAACCATGGGAAGGGGGAATGCCTCTTCACTGCTGCATCCGATGGTAACAGACTGCACAGAGTTTATTCTGTTCACCTACGGAACTGGGTCAGGACTGTAAGGGAAAGGACATCTGAAGGTCAGCTTAGGCAAGCTGTTTATGTTTATCTAGTTTAAATACATTCAGGGACTCTCAATCACTGAGATAATTTAAAATTGAACACCATGGTGCTGCAAATCATATGATAGATCTAGGTTCTGCTCACAGATCAGGTCCAAATGAAGTTCACAGAAGCTGCAACAAAATATTTTTTCCAGGAAAAAGCATATGTCTCAGAACCTTACACCACAGAGCGGTATCTAAATATAGGCTAATTACATAAAATGATATGCAGCACACAGATTCAAATTGTGTACTGGAGGCAAAGAAGGAAGGAGTCGCCAGATGAAACCTCATTATAAAAAAGTATGCACAGTGAAAGACAAATCATAGTTTATGAACATCCTTTGTTAACTAAATGAAATCATAGCTAAACAGAAAAAGAAAAACTGATAATGTTGTTATCACTCATTTTCTAGCTACCATTTGAATCAAGCCTCTCAAGTATAGTTCCTTAAGGATTGATTTCTTTTGGAATTCACAAAGGCCTATTTTTTGGAGGGGGTTTTTAGTATATTTGTGTTTCCATAATAATAAAGCTCTTAACCTTTTCAAAACTGTTTGAATAAAAATTTCAAAGGGTACTGTGGTTTTAGGAACTTGACCTGGAATACCTTACAAAAGCAGACTGTCAAAAGCTGGAGCTCTTTAAATTCTGAAATTCAGGAGTCAAGTAGACCTCAAGATCCTCTCACTCTTTAAGTAATGGTCTGTCCTAAGAAGGGGCAAAGCAACATCTCATACATTAAAATATATAGGAGACAAGTAATCCAAGTTTTACCTAGATATTTAGGATATAATGTTAATTGCTAGTTTGATTCATTTAGGGAAAAAAACAAACAACTTTTAGATATTACATTTTAAATACATGCAAACCTATTAATTTTGAGAAGATTCCTATTTTTATCACAATTTTTTTTAGGGCTAATTGTTTTCTCCATCATTTGGGTCTGCAGACTCATTTTACTGTAAAAATTCTGGTGATTTTTTCCTGTAATATGAGCAACTATTTCCCTGAGGAAACACGGCAAAAGTTCAGTAAGTTTATCAGAGGCAGGAGTCTTCCACTTTAACTGTAAGAAATGTACCAATGTTACCAATGCAAATAGTAGAATGTACTACTGAACAAAATTCATAATAAGGTTACAGAAAACAAACAGTCGTTTTACATAGCAGGGTTTCTATGAAGAAAGAAAAAAACTACACAATTTTATATTTAAATTCCAGAGTAAGGAAGTCTGCAGCTAATCAGCTTTATTCCCCTGGTAAATATTTTGCCACAGACCATGGAATTGCTCTAGAAAGGTTCACAGATGCAGAGACTAAGTGTCTCAGGGGAATAATACTAGACTACCAAGCCTTGCACCTCTAAATCGACAGCGGAACACAACACAAGGAAAAAATAGATGATATTCTGAAAGCAGTGTAATGTTTTCTTTAATTCATCACTAGACTCTATGAAAATATTTTCAAAGGAATTTTTTAATCTGATGTGTGTCCAGGGCCAGTGTTAGTGATGCTTGAATTCTTTTATTATGTATCAGAAGTCCAGTCATCATTAGTACCTCATGACAGCTTCAGATTCACATATGGAAGGAACTTAGAAGATGAAATATCACCCCGGAAAATTTCCCTCCCAGCAAGACTTCAGATAAATTAATGGATTTGTGAGAGGAAATTTACATCAGATTCCCTTAAACAACAGAGCATCAGTAGATGTCTTCAGTTCCCAAGGCTATCAAGTCAGCGGCTTTCTTAATTTTAATACCTCCCAAAAAAACTCATAAGACAGAGTACATTCTCAGGAAATCTAGATTCATACAAATCAATGAAAGATAAATCAATGAGCCAAATAACATAACAAGCTACCAAGAGAACAGCACTATCTGAACACATGAAAGAATAAACCTTCAATACTTTATGCCATACAAACCTTTTGGTGAGTAGAGCTTTTTAACTGCTATCTAACTAGAAAGGTTTCTTTTAAGATGTACATATATTTGCCTTCTGACACGGAGTAGTCTATTTATAATCAATGTTTAGCTTTACCAGGATTAAATTTTAAGAACAGTACTTTGAAAATATGCGTCCTTCACCGTAAGATTTACAACAAGGAATACTTGGGATTCATTTAATTAGATGATTTTGCCAAACAGAGATGTAGGTATGTCTTTCAATTTTTTTTTTTTCTTACTTATTTCTGTGTATTATCTCATTTTGTGGATAAAGATGAGTGGTTGTTAACACTAAAGGAAAAGAAAATAGCTGCACTGTATTCCCATTCTTATTGCCGGTCACTATGTCCTTCTAAAATGCAGATTTTTTTTCTTTGTTGCCATAATCTCCACAGAAGATATAATGCAGACAGAATAATTACAGTGTAAGACAAGGAAAGTGTGTCCTTTTTAGTTAACATCTTGAGGGGGAACATTTTCTTCCTCTTATTTTTGAGCAATATATGTAGCTTTATCACATTTGCTGCAGGCAGTTCCCAGAGGATTTTTAGAACTCCTCCTCCTGTAAATAGGCCAATTTGCTTGCAAGTATGTACTCTAGAAAAGAGTAAATATATAAAACTTGAAGGTGGCTGTTACCATGCTCTGGCTGCACCTTGCACTTCACACCTTGTCTACACTAAGGATGTTTTAGGGGAAGTTTCACACCTAGACTAGAAAACCTAGTTTGACTTCTGTCAGCATTTTAGCACCATATTGATTAGACTTGCACACACAGTTCTTGAAACACTGACAGATTATGGTGCTACAGATACCTTCTACATCCAAACAGTGAAATCAAATTAACATTAGGAAGAAGAAATTCCTGTTTCTAAACTTTCTAACTGAAAAAAATATTACAACAGCTCCTGCAGAATTTGGGTTTATATATATACATGCTCATTCATTCAATTCAATATTTCTGAACAATGTAACCCTTTGCTTTGCTTTTAAGGTAAATGGAGTGCATTATGAAGCAATTCTGTGAGTACTCACCCTGTATTTTCTTTCTTAAATTGGGATTAGTTCAGAGGATTTTGTAGTGCAATGAGTAAGGAGACTTGGAGGGGAAGAAAAAAAAAAGCAGATGAGAATGGATGACATTTGGGGGGGAATATTTTAGTGGAAAATAAACAACTTCATACCATTTATCTTCATACCATGAATCATTCATACCATGAATCCATATCATTCTGTTTGTATCACCACCCTCAAAAGTATTTTCAGGAATGAAAAGGTTTCAGTGAGACTCTACAGTCATATGCATTTGACTTATACCCTTCATTTTTCAGTATGCTCAGATGCTTATCTGGGGTTCTCTTAATGTGGTGCAAAGGCTTCACCATCTCCTGTGATCATGGCTCAAACTATCCACTGGTTCTGTCAGGGGGAATCAGCACTGTTATCAGAAAAGGTTGTGGCTGTCTGCTATTAGTCTTGAAATGTTTCATCTGGTTATATTAAACATTAGTACCACTAAAGCTATTGCAATACAAACCCTGAGGGAGGCTTGTGCTGTACTGTGGGAAACCACTGAAATAAAGTTTTATTAAATTGCTATCCATCAGGTGTACCTACATATAGTTTAGTCATACCTTAGGTTGCAGTCTACAATCCAATTTCAAAGTTACTTATCAAGGGTACTCTGAAAACATCCTCTCCAATGACTTTGGCCCTCTGAGACACCCTTCCTGACACCTTCTCACAAACAGGCAGAAAGAAAACATTAGCGACATGGCACGTACCTGCTAAATCTGCTTGCTAAATCTGCCCATTAGAAGATCACAACCAGTATTTCAAACTTCTTCACAAGATGCTGCAATAGATTTGAACTCTAGAAGGTGAACTTCCCCCTATCCTAAGTGTTCTCAGCGGTGGAAGCAGCAGGGGTATCCTGGAGGCAGAAGCAGAATCTCAAGGGTAACTCTTCTGAACAGCACACAACAAGCCCAGAGGCAACCACAGCAGCACCCTCCTACCTGTGGGAGTCCACGGACAATGGCTTTGCATACTCCATGTTTTGAAGTTTTATACCTGCATTATGCAAGATGGTTTTTAAACAGTTTTGAACAGTTTTGAACACGGATGAGCCCAGGGACTGAACCCAGTCAGTATGTAAAAGGGAAAAGGAGCTTTTACAGCAAGGCACAAATACTGATATCACAAGGCCCTGTGATACTGAAAATGTGAAGGATATTGATGTCAGCAATACTATTGATAAGCTTTAGAAAAACACTCTAAGGGTTCAAGGTCAGATTTCCATCAAGCAAAGCAGTCACCAATATAATTCACAGTCAAGTCAGATTTTGTAGTTAACAGTATTAGTAACTGACATTCCTCAACTAAAAAGCCACCCATTAGCTGTATGTTTACAACACATGCTCCACATCAATGGGAGCTTGTGGTGCGCACAAGTGAACTGAGTCTGCTTGTGTCCAGAACCGATGGGGAAAAAACCCAACCCTTAAGTGACCTGTGTCAATGTATTACACATTGTGTGCTATTAGCCTCAGCCTCTCAACAGCTTTCAGTAGCTCAGCACTCTGGTAATGCCCTCGTGTATCCTCTTCCCCATTCAACTCAGGGTACAGAGAGGGCAGGTTTGCACCCAACCCAGAGTGCACAGTGTAAGTACCCTGTAGGAGGACTCTATAAAAAGGATTGTTTAACATCACTCACGTGGACCAAATTTCACTCCTGGAAAAACAAAGAGTTTAAGGATGCGACCATCCCCTAACTCAAGTAGTGGAAGTGAAATAAGAATGTGCTGGGAGGGATGGAGAGCACCAGCTGTAGAGTCACTGATTGATTGGTGTGGGAGGGGCTCCCATACAAAACTGACATTGATCTATCTTTTAATCTAGCAGCACAACAACAAATCTTAAAGCAATCAATTCTAATGGTATTAATAGTCTCATTCAAATTATTCACTTTCTCCCTTAATTTAGGAGGCTGGCTTCATATTTCCTTGGCAGATTTGTCAAATAAATATTGCTGTTTCTTTGAGAGCAGCTTTCCTTACTGCTCCATTTCCTAAACATGCTTGCTTCTTTAAAGAGTGCTATAATTTCCTCCCAGGACTGAATAATTAATAATTCATTCATTTGCTGCTTGTTGTGATAATCTTTCTTCTTTGTATAAATCATTTCCATGTTGGCTTGGTTTTCCTTTTAGCAAACTACAGGCAGCTTCGACGTATCTTAATCCAACATAAACTCTGATCAGTTTAGATAATCTTTGTCACTCCTGAGTCATGACTGGACACAGGTCAGGACTTTTCATTCTAGTAATTGCCCTTCCTTCATCTATAATTTTCTCTCTTGAATAAACCATCAGTTCAACTCTTTTTTTCTTTGCCATTCATTTCAGACCTCACCCAGTGGCCACAGGAATCAATGGGAGATTTTACTGTGAGAACAATAAGTACTATAAGCATGGAGCAAAATTTTTATCACTTTCAAGTGTATTGAACTGGGTGAGAGGAGCAAATGGAGCAGGGCTGGAATGAACTGCTTCGAGACAGAAAGCAATAACTTGAGCAGTAAGCTCAGAGAGCTCATAGCCCTGCAAGCATATGATCATCTTCCACAGCTGCTTAAGTCTCTGGAATAAGTAAATAAATAATAAATACATGAACAGAAGCCAAATTGCAGTATTCCTGTAACCAACAGCCATGAAGCAGTGCAGTAATATTATTTTCCATTTTAATTTGGTTTTAACTAAAATACGAACATAAATATATGTAAACACCATATGTACACCCCATATATCCCTGCTATTAAGGGATTACATTTTCATTTAAGGGAACACAGTTAAGGGAATGCAATTAAGTAAATACATCTTCAGTTTAAAAGAATTTCCTAATTTCAGAAAATTCACACACGGAAAATAGACATCTCTGCAGGAAGTGGGAAGATTGAGTTTGATTTCTCTTTCTTCATATAGTCTTCCATAAGGATTTTCTATTGACCACTTCCAGAGTCAGGTTTGGTGCATCTTAGACCTGACACAGTAAGACAGTCCTTACACACTCACAGTGGGAGGCCCTGCAGTACAGGCCATGCTGGCCTCATACATCTAAGTGGCTGGTTGTCAGCTAGATTTGGGAATGTTGACCATATATCTGTCTCTCAGGTATCCATATTGCATCTGTAATGTCGGAATTTATCTCATGTAATTTAAAACTTTTTAAAAAGCTGGCCTCCACCCTAACACTGCTGAATGACTTTCCGAAATGCCTTACCATCTGTGTCTATTGCAGTAAGAGTCTAACCATTTAGAACTCAACTTCAGCCACCTGGTCAAGGGTGTGACTGCCTGTGTGAAACTCTGCTGGGTAGACATGGCTCAGCCAACTTTGACCTATAGCTGTTAACAGTAATCTGTGCGTATAATTGACTATGAAGTTGTGCAGATTAAGAGAACACAGAGTGGACGAGTAGGCCTATGCTCATAAAAACCTATGAATTCAGTTTCAGAAGAGAAATACTGGCATGAAAAGCTCTAAAACTTTCAGGGAAAAAGTGGAGAGTAAAATGAAAGTGATTTAGCAAGACTGAGGATAAAGTGATTCCATAAAACAATGGAGGCCAATATTTTTCCCAGCAGCCTTACCAACAAAGATTCCTAAAATATTTGCACCAGAGTGGCAAAATTATAAATGCTTAACTTAGCAGTACTTTTGTCTGAGCTTTGATAGCCATATTAACCAATAAACAATTTCTGTGTACACAATACCTTAAAATGTAAACACAAGTTTCTGTGTACACAGAAATTGTGCACATGATTCTGAGTGCAAGTCTTTACATAATGTTGCCCAAAAGAAAGGTCTAAAAACTCACTAAAGGAAGTGATTCAGATCACTAAACCTAGGTAGCTAGCGCCATTTTAGGTGTTTAAATGGTCTGATAAACCCACAAGTATACTTTACTCTGGCAGATAAAGATGCAAGATCTTCCAGACTACCTTGCTGATCAGGGTAGGGTAGAGCATAGGGTATACCATTAAGTGCTCATTGTAGTGTCCTGAATCGTATCCTTATAACCAGATCAAATTAATCTTAACCTTACAAAATAGACAAGAATGCTGGGCAGTGAATTGCAGTTGTCATTAAATGAGGAAGTGATACATATCCCTAAAAGCAGTATGTCTGTGTCTCCTTCAGTTTTTTTCAAAAAAGCTCCCTTACCCTTCTTAATAAGGAGATTTCAAGCACAGATCTCGTATGCACGTTATCACTACTTATGCGTAATTCAGTAGCACAAGAAAGCGTTCATCATGATCCTGGAGTCTTATGTTGTGCTTAGTAAAACATAAAGGACAAAAGGAGCATTTCCCAAATACCTTAAAATGTAAACACAAATTTCTCCCAGGAATCTGTTGGACCAGTAGTCTGTTTCTTTTATCACTTTTTGTTAAGAAAAGACATGGGGAGAGAGCTGAGAGAGCTCATATTACACTGGGAGAGAAACAGAAGATGGTAGAGCTTAAAACATGCAGAAGAGGAAAGCTTAGGAGGAGATAAAAAGGGTAAATGAAAAGAAAAGAGAAATATAGACACAATCTCCTAATAGGAAAGAACAGACAAAATCCTTTTATAATGAAGCCATCCCCAAGGAAAACAGAAAAGATTTTTTTGAGAAAGACAGAAAAAAAAAAAATACCACTTTTACCTCTTTAAGATATTGCAGGGAGAGAAATTCTTCTGCCATAATTTAGTTAATGTATGAGAATGAAGACAACCCTAACAAAAAAACATCAGTAGGACAGAGATCTTATGGAAAATCATTGCAGAACTTAGCTGGAAGAAGATGCACTTCATGGTAGAGAATAATTATGCAAGAGTTTCGCTGCAAATTATACAATAGTTGCCATTCATAAAAATGGAACACAACAGAGAATATCTTAGCATTTATCCCACAGGCTGATAATGTTTGTTTTTGAAATCCAGGTGTGGTATATCTGACTACACACTTAATAACACCGTACTAAAAAATACTGTAACCAAAGTTTACTGTACCAGCGATGAATTAGCCATGCATAATCACTGTGTTGAATACTTATTGAATATTTTAGAACCTGTATTTCAGCATATAATGATATAAGACATAAATGTGAGATACAAAGACGATTACAGTGCAATTATAACTACAATTATGGTGCATCTATAGGATACTGAATGAGCAGTCAAAAGGATTTAAGTGTGCTGTGTTGGGCAGTGCATGTTAAAAGTCACGCCTTTAGTCCCCCCAAAATTGAGAAAAAAGTACATAAAGATCTTATCTGGAAGAAGAAATGAGGATATTTAGAGAAACAAACATCAGACCACTTGGAGAAAGATTCAAACACCTCAAGAAGTCAGGGAAGTGTTGACTAGGAACGTCTCATGTCATACCTTGAAGGTAATATGTGCCCTTGGAGATAGATGATGATAATTACTTGTTTTGCTAATGACTTATGGAAGGATGTTACAGAAAACAGTCAAATAATAAAAGAGGAGACAACCCAAAAGAATAAACCCACAGCTGGCTGTGGTGTCTGGAAAGAAACCTCAGCCTTATGTGAAAGGGAGTAAGTGGCAGTGTTACCCATTTCTGCAAGGCATTGTTCTCTCACTGCTCCTTAGGGTTTTTTTCCTATCTTTTCTCTATTTTTAATGTTTGGAAGACAAATTGATTGGGATATTAAGGTGTTAATCTTTCATCTGTAGGAATCTCTTTAGTGCCTAACATCATTGCCAAAATTTAAAAAATGTTTTAAAACATCAACAAATGCCAGCACTCCTAGCAGAAGTCCTCATACGCCGCATTTAAACTCCTTCAGCTTTATAATGGTCAAATTCTTGCACCCATTTAGTCTGACAAAATAGCTTCACATGACCCCATGCTGCTAATCCCATCTGACTGGAGACTGAGACCCTTGGATTCAAGGACTACAGGAGAAAATGTATGTGTTGATCACAAAACTTCACACTGTTTGGTATTTATATCATGTCAGTCAGCATTTCCCAGCATAATGAATTCTCATTGACTCCTGATGAAATTTAAAGTATGAGCTGTCACTGTATGACTTTCCTGACTGTATTAGAAAAGAAGCCTGAGTGGCAAAAATGCTGTATGATTACGGCTCTACAATGAGCTAAAAAAGAGAGAAAGACCTGGTCATCAAGTGGAAAGGATGTGCTTTCTCAGATACCTATAAATAGGTTGCATGAACTGTGTTAAAATTTATAACCTTGCAATCTCTCCTTCTTTCTCTTCCCCTTCTCTTCCAGCTAGAGAACACATGGCAAATGTCTCTTCCATTTGTTTCAATCATAGCTGATAATTATGCCTTTTTATTCATGTGTTATTAACACCTATGAGTTCCGGACTAAGAACTTGTGGTCACAGACAATGCACGCACAGATCAGAAAGATATTCCTACTTTACCTTTTATTCCACACAACTTTGGCAAGCAATTTACTAGACAATAAACTATAGTCGTGTTTTCTATGTGTGCAGAGATTGGTTTATTTTGACTGAGAAACTGGAATTGTTGTAGGCTGATCCTGAAAATCATTTCTATAATATTGATTCAAGTGGGCAGTTAAGTCCATTGGGGCAAGACAGAAGAGTGCTTTATGACCCTTTTCTTAATAGGGGGAAAAAGATAGCTGCAAATTTTCGAAATACTTCACCTGCCATCTCCTACATTTCCATTCTAGTACCCCCTCCCACAGCTACCTTGAGCTAGAGATGGCATCCTGGAAGCAATGAGCTGCTCACAGGAACCATCCTCTCCCATGAGAGCAAACAAATAGCTCCAGGAAGAGAAGGTGGACAGGAAAGACTATGCAAGTGGTAGGGTCTGCAGTCTAAATTACATCCTGCCAGCAGAGGTCCAGAGCTTTCAGATGCCAGACAAAAATTATAACTTTTCACGCACAACAGGCTCTTTTTCTTTGAAATGCAGTCAGAGTTAATAAGCATGGTATTATACAAGAAGAGGTTTGTTAATTTATTTCCCTAGAATTATAGTAGTGCTGGGAAATCACACCCTCTTAACAAAGCCTGGGAGCTATGGGCAGCTCTGGTGACTGTGAACTCTCTACAATGAGACGTGACCTTACCCCTCTCACCCGCTGTCTGCTCTGAGGACAGCTGTCACTCTCTGACCACTCTGCTTTGGCATTTCTCTTGCAGCTTTAGACATTTTATTTGGGCACAGAGATAAGGCCGTAGCAGGAAAACAATGGAGGCAGCAGCACCACGGAGCAGTTTTCCTCCCCCCACCTGCAGCTTCTCATCCTCTCCCAGTAAGGCACAAACAAATAATGTGGCTGGCAGCCTTTTAACAGCTTGGGATCGGGTTCACACTTACATTCAGGACACTCCCATAGAACGATTCGTGTTTATTTGAGCCACTGAAGTAGTCAAAACACGGAACAGTGTTTTCTTGATATGAAAGCAGTTCATTGGAGCATTTCAGGCTTTTTATGGCTTTTTCTGGCCTTTTCTGGCTGCTCTGCCATAGAATGAAATCCAGTGAAAAATATAAATGTTAAAATAGAACAAGCAAGACTTATGCCCATCCAGTGCTGCAAACCCTCCATTAGTGGTATTTAAGATCTTAGAGTTCAGAAGGTGAAAACTTCTTCAGATGGATCAAAGCTGCTATTTTTGAGGGGAGAAGAAAGATTTTAAACCACAGTGGAAAGACATGGAAAAGCAGATGTATCTTTTTATAAGTTTACAATAATTCAGATGTTTTCTAACAGGCATTCTGAGTTTCTTTCATTATTTGAAAATGGGGTATTTGGTATTTTTTCTTAAAAAAAGATAAATCTCATTAAAATGCCAAATGAAAACTGAGTTTAAATATTTTCAGACACCTCATTGTCTTTCTTTTACCTGGAACCCAGGTTTCTTTTCATTTCAAGTATTTAACAAGCCATTAATGTAGTCAATACTTTCATATAATTTTAAATATTTTTTTTTCTCTCTTATTATTCGTTGTTTTGGTTTCTGAGACTTTGAGATATATGATTAACTTTTGTAGTACCTCTCTGGCCAGATGTTGAAAGTTTATGGTTTTTAGAAAGTTTTGTTCTGAATCAAGTTTTCTGACTTAATTTCCTAACACCAGGACACCATCTTCTATACTAATAAATAAAATACATAATGCAGTTGCAATATTGTCTGCCTTTCTTTAATCTGAATATAACAGCTGGTGAAAGAAAATCTAAACAAGTATAAGCAAAACAAAAATTTCACAGATGAAAGATTCTGCTTTCATCAAAAATCATGCATGTGTTTCCAGACAAAGATTTTCTTTTGAAATCTTGTTTCTCATTTCATCTGAAAATGCTACAGAAACCTTTAATTGATAGGAAAGTTGTGAAATCTTCTGACAGATCTTTCCCCCACTGCTTAATCACCTTTTCTGTGTAAAGATGCTTGTTTTATTTCTCGTTTGCAATTGTCTGACTTCAGCTTCCAGCTCTTATACCTTGTAATGCCTTTGTCTTCTAGATAAAGAACACTTCAGTAGGCAGTGTTTTCTTCCTGTGAAGTTACTCCATCTACGTTATAATCAAGTAACCTCTCAATCTTCTTTACTTTAAAGGAGTGTGAGGGATGAAAGACCTAACAAGCTATGAACTCCGGAGGGGTACTAGGATGGGAAACCTAGTGTTCATTACAGGACCTATCGTTCACCCTCAGGCAACCTGCCTTATCTACCCCCTGTTTTCTTTCTTGCAGATTTTTCTTGGTTGTTTAAATTGCAAAGCCTTTGGGTGTGTCTGTAGCACAACAGATTAGAGACCTTTTTCAAAATTTATTAGTGCAATAAAAAGCAGCTAAACTATAGTACAAAGGAGTTTGTCCTTTGTAGCTCATTTATGCTTATTTTGCTGGTAACTGTTCTTACACTTTTCTCTAAAGTTTTTCTTTGTTTGCTTGTTTGTTTTCTAGATGAAGCATTGATTTACGAGACATGAGGATCGCTCTTTAGATCTCTGCTGACCGGATTTCAGAAAATGTAGGATCCAGTTAATATCTTTGTGTGGGTTTTGTGAACAACCAGATAGCTAATGCAGGAAATTCTGTTCTTTTGGAATATTAGTTGCTCCATTTTAATTAAGCATAGACAAGAGGTCCTACCTTATAGAAAAAGCTTAATTAATAATATTAAAAAAAAAATGTTTACTTTATACATTACTTTTGTACATATTTCTGCAGTAATTAAAAGTCTTAGGTGACTGAGGCAGAAGTAAAAGCCATCATTTAATGATATCTGAGCTCTATTCCATAATGTTTATAGGTTTTGATACAGGTTGAGTCAATTAAACTTGGAGTAAAGGGTAAAATGTTAATCAAACCCAGGGCAAGGTGAAAGATTTTTGAAGGTAAGAATTTCCACAGGTATAAATGCAGTCAGGACAGAACAATTCTGGAAATACTTCAAAAAGACAAAATAGCATGGTAGCCTGAAATAGGTAATCTATGGCAGATAATTTGTAATAGATAACATTCCCTCTGGCCATGCAATTCTTCCTGCATCCTATGGAAGTCACCAATGCCGGCTAAACTATGAACACTGTTTTAGTAAAACAGACCAAACCAATGGAATAAGAATATAGTATATTACTTTCATCAAGGTATTCACTTCTTATTGGATTCTGCAAAAATGACTGGAAGGAATACTGAAAAGTCCCTGCTTGTGTACAAAAAAAAAAAGATTGATGAGGCATAACATATAAATAATTATTTTTGGGGGTTTTTTTCACTGAATTCACATGGGAAAAGTTGGAGGCAGAAAAAATGAAATTTTGAACATTAAGTCAGGAAATTTTGAAACACCACAGGGGTTCTTTATCTTCGTGCTTCATATACCACTTTAGATATGACAGCGATTAATTTTAGTATAAGCTATCGTTTTGAAATGTACTTTTTTAAAGGAGAGTCCATTTATGAATATCATGGAATCAAATTAAATTAACATTTAGGCAGGTACATGAATCTACTAAGAAATACACTTTCATGAATTTCAGTTAATTACTTCTTACCCATCCCAAGAATTAAATCGGAGTAGGGTTTATTCTATGTCTCAGTCCACTCTGGGAGTTCTCCAAAATAATGAAGCTGAATATGAAGTGTTGCTCCAGGGAAAGGGCAAGCTAAAGCGCTAAAGTCCTGTAGAAGACAGAAACAAACTGATCAGGACATGGTAAGAAAGTTTGCTTTCAACAGTTATGTAAGCTGAATTTACTTCATACCTCTGTATAGCAAATTCCACTCCAACCGAATTAATAAATACAGAGAAAGACAAGGAAAAAAGGTCTAAGATGAAGGTTCATTAAAGTGACACTTCATCTCATGTTGAAGTAAGTGTTAGGGTCATCATGGGTCACCTTAATGCCAGCACATTATTTACGCTGTCCGTTTTACGCCTCTGGGCAGAAGCCTAAAAGTAAAGCAGATGGGCTGAGATTTCCTCACAAAACCCATTCCAAGGCTGAATTCCTGTAACTGTGCAAGGCACGAATTGATTCTTATGATAAAACTGAAAAGATGGTCAACCTATCCAAGTATGTTGACCCTGTTGTATCCAGGGATAACTACTGGTGGCATGAACCTATCATCCCTGCTAGTCTCTGGGCTAAAATTACCTATTTGCCTTTGTATTTTATGCTGGCTCTTTCCAGCTCTAACATTTACACTTTGGCTCTCATGGCTTGAACCTTAACTTTAGGAATGGCCAATATTAACTCTGGAGAGATCCTAATTGCCATATGGGAGCAATTCTCGTGTGAGCACAGTGCCTTTTGTACACCCGTGCCTGTACAAGCCTCTACCCTCTCTGGTCTTAATTTCAAACCAGAGGCTATTTCCATAGCCAGAGATCATAAACTGGGCACTGATCCTGCTGGTTGATCCTACACTAGCCCTAGTCCAGTTTGGCCCAGTTTGGCTCTTGGCACCTCTTGCCTTGTGTGTGTGTGTGTGTGTGTGTCATATAGATATGTAAAGGAATAAATACAAAAATCCATACCCATCTATGTCTGTAGGTGTATGCACACTGTACACACATATACAAATACACACCAGAATACATAAAAATATATATTCATATATACATATGTAAATATGTATATATATGTTTAACTATGCTGGTAACAAATACCACTGTTCAATTGTGATCTATAAAAAGACAGGTCATATTTGCCTATGTCAATGTGAGTGTCTGCTATATCCGTAGCTCAAACACATTAACCCCTCCTAGCCCCACAACTCAAAATAGTCTCATACTAGTCCTTTCTGATACAATAACCCATGCATGTTTCTCCTTCTCACTAGAATTCTGAAAAGAATATTAGAAAACAACAAAAACAAACATGTGCAAGGGCTCCTGGAAGATCAGTTTGAGATTTATTTTCACAATCAGCAAATCTGATGTGATTCTGAAAGTAACTAAAATGTTCATTATGTATCAAGGACATAGAAAGGCTCTTTAACTGGTGCCCTGGATGGCTTAAAATTGTACTGGCGCCTTCCTGCCTGCTTCAGTATCTTAAACTAGGCATGAATCACAAGTAATTGCTCAGTCTAATCAAATTCTTCCTGAATATATGTTACATAGAGTTACAGAAGATGTGCTATATCTTGAAAAACGGAAATATTTCAAGGTATAATCAGATCACTATAAGTAGAAAAGCAGTGATCACTAACACCAAATGAAATTAGACTGTGGAAAGTACAGAGTGGGTTATTAGATAAGGGCCAAGTGATCGCTAGTATAAATTATTGATCACTGCTTTCAAATTCCACTGTATGACTGACATCTCCTCCAGCGTTTCTAAGCGTGGCTCAATTGTTATGTGACTTACACCCCCTAACCTTATACTTGCAAAGTACATGCCAAATTTTCCAAGAACAGATCAGTGCAGTATATAAAGCCAGATTCAGCATGCTTTAATTTCAGTTTTGACAATAGATGCAATGTTGTTTAGTTCAGTGGCAAATAAGTAGAGGTAGTGCATAGAGTTATAATGATCAATAAGACAATTGACAGATAACTATCTTAAATTCCAATATAAGCGTCCCAGTGCTCCAGGATCGAGCTGAAGGAGAATGCTGCAGAAGAAGCAGATAGAGAAGGAGCTATGTGATTTCAAAGAGTATCTCTAGGTAGAAGTTAAATCTTTTTTCACTGCCACAGGTACTCAGAGAGCAGTAAGAGCAGGGTAAAGAGTGTGCATGTCTGTGTTGGTGTGTCAGGAAGATGGGAATGAGAAGCAAAGATATTAGCAGCAATGGGCTGAGAAATCCCTTTGTTATGAAGGGTAAAACCCTGCCTATTTCTTGGAAGGCTTTCAGACACAACCAAGAAAGATTCAGTTTACTCAGAGCAGAGAAAGCCCCAAAGCATCCAATTCACAGATATTTGGAAATACAGAATCCAAGCCCAGCAGCTCGAGGATGTGTACCTGTGCCACAGAAATAAGTACTGACAGCACTAAGCAGATACGTAAAAGGAAGAGAAAAACCACAGAGCGACTCACAAAATATGGATCATTGGACAGATGCCTTCAGAGAATCACTGAAAATCTGTATCTTTCACTTACACTGCAATTTATACTTCATGCTGCTTAGTCTTCCAAGCCAGGTGCACACACCAGATTTTTGGCTCACTTAACACTTTACTTTCCTGTGGTTTTCAAGACTCTCCTCCTGACTATTCTATCATATTACCATGAAACATTAAAAAAATCCATATTGCTTATACAAGAGCTCTACTGTCTCTCTAGGGTGTATAGGACTGATCATTTTTGTATGGAATCCAAAAAAGGAGTGGAAAAGTAGATGGGCAAAATGAGAGAAAAAGCCGGTCGCTCTGAATTGCTTTGTTGCAGTCAAAACTAAAAAGTTCAAGTACTGTGAAGAGAACAAAGGTTGTCTTTTGGTTTTCATACAGAAGTGTACTCCTCAAAGATTTCCAGCTCAATATTCAAATAAAAAGCATTCAATAGAACTGTAATATGAGTTCACCTTCTGCTCAACAGCATGCACTGTATGTCAAACATACTATTTGGGTCAAAAGTATAATTTTCATTTGATTCCTTAGTCTGAATGACTTTAGTTTTTCAGAGTGAAACAAAATTTGACATTGAAACAAAAGTTATTGCACACTAACTGTCCACATTTTTCACAATATTTTTGCCAAAACAAGTTTCTGGATCAATTGAAGCCAACTGGCTTGGGAGCTTGCTATGAATTCAGATTGCATCGGTATGAAATCAATAGAGCCATTGAAATTAATAGTGCCATTCTAAAGAATATGGCCTGCTAACTAACCAACATTTAAATAATCACTCCTGGGCTCAATATAAAATTTCCTTGGCTTTAAACAGTAGTTTGAGCAAATACTCATTCATTAGCATGCCAGATTTTTTAGATATGGTTTATTGATTTTCAAATCAATGAAGGATGGTTTTGAAAATGCAGCAGAGACTATTTATTATGAGCTCTAATTTAAATTCACTATGAGAGGGCCCATTTTTTTTTCCAAGTTTTAACCAAATTGCTAAAGATAAAACCTCTAGTATATAAAACATTGAGATCAGTAAGAAAGGGCATCATTTTTGCAAGTACATTATGCTTTTCTGTATCCATCTGATCTTCCTAGTGTATGAAAAAGTGTCAGTAGAAGTCAGAAGCAAAATATGAGAACATATCTACAGACACAGCCAAGAATGCTTTTAATATTCTTTAAAATCAAGAGCAAAGAATAAACCTGTAGAAATCTAATTGATCCCATGAAAAGAGAAAGTAAGGTCAGGAAAAATACACTGAGAAGTGTATACTTCAGAACAGTTCATCACCACTCAAAAGTAAACAGACTTATAGTTATTATTGTTTTCTTAAGATTCATTTTGCAATGTCAGTTCTAGATCAAGGCAAATGGGAAATGAATTTCCCATTGTATTCACCTTCTCAGAAATCCCATTTTCTGGCACAAATGCAGAAGTGTATTTCAAGTATACACAGAAATAGGATTTTCAACTCACCCATGCAAATACCCACCCTGGAAGACTATGCATGGTCATTCAATCCAGAAATAGAAATTATATTATGTGGGGTTCTGACCAGCTACAATTGAGCAACACAACTATAAACTTGGACTGTTCACATATCAACTACTCCTAGAAAATGGTTTATGATTAATGCCTTCAGGCAATAAATATTGAAAAATGGCAACCAGAGCCCACTCAAAGAAGCGAGGAATCCTAACTTGAACACAGCTATTTCAGAGAACACATACACACACAAAAAAGATGAAGTTATATAAATGATTGACTTCAAATTCTTTCCGGTTGGAAACAATTTGTTATTATTTTAGATACGGTGATTCTAAGCGAAATGAATTCTTTCCAGTTATCGAAAAAAAGAAAACCAAGTCAGCTTTGTCATTATTGACTCTTCATTTGCTTATTACACTGTACATGGGAATGTTTTGCAGTACTTAGCCACAGCATAATAAGTTACAGAGACACAACAGTGCATGAATTTCTGGACATATATAAATTCTAAGTGTTATACTTCTTCAACAAATATTTTATCTCTTCTTTTGCATTTGACCTTCACTTGAAAGGATTTCTTCTTCTTTTTTCTTCTTGCAGGTGTACTCTACTGTAACACAATAATATTATTCAATTTTTCATATGTTTAAATTGTACGATGAGAAGAAAAGTACAGTCCATATTGACTGTAAGAATACTCCCTGTGTTGCCCTTCAGGAAGTCAGGCTGTACAGACAGATCATCAGCAGGTTATTTTCTGCTGCTTGACAGTAACAGCTGCATTGTGGGATTTTTTTTTTTCTTTTTATTCAGACATTTGGAATTGTTTGTTTCTGTTGGTAATGAGTCAGTGTTCCTAACTCATAAGTACTTGAAATTTTCTTATTTGAGAAAAATGACAGAATAACATGAAAGATGCTGTCACTTACTGCATTTTTCTGCAACCTCTGTGACATATCTCAAGTAAAGTGAAGAAACAGAACATTTATTTTCCCCCTCCCTCACTGGGAAGAGAGGCTGTAGTGGATTCGAACCACTTTAACTCTTTAGTATCCGACAACAGAAGAGAAGCAAACAGCAAGCACTAAAAAAAGTAAGTACGGAAGGATGAGTCAGGCAGACAGGAAGAACAAATCAGAGATCCACCACTCTCTCCTCGAATAAGGGAGAGAGACTAAGCATCTCAGGGACCTGGTAAAAGATGTCTGGAGTTCTTGGGAAGGAAGGGTTGCTGGATCCAGCCCAGACCATGGTACCCTGTATGAGCACAGCAGGACACTTCTCTAAACTGATTAAACTGGATTATTTTATTAACAAATAAATTCCAGGAGAAAAAAATGGGCCCTCTCATAGTGCTAAGCTAAAAATATCTTGTTTAGTACCTCTGAAGGTGTTTACTACCTCTATCAGCCCTAGCTACAGGATCACAGAGCATCAGCTTAGTTGCTTATTACCACAAGCACTCCTCCAATGAATATAGAACTGGCTTAACAAGCTTCAAATCGAGAGAACTGTGACTGTGATGGCTAATACCTACTGTCTCAGAGTGACACAATAGCAGTGATCTTTTGTGACTGACTGAGCATGAATGTTATTTTCCCCAATGTGGCTTAATCTACCCTGTCAGACTCGCAGGGGGTAAACTAACATCAGTGGGAACCCTTCAGTTAAATCCCTGTGAACTATTCTTTAAATTTCCTCCCCCCCACATCACGTTTTAGAAAGGCAATTGTACTGCATGACAACACCCCCTGAGTGTCTGGCATCTCATTGCCAGAGGAGGAACACATTTTCAAGATATCAGGACAAGTAGGAGTAATGCATACCATCCCTGCTAAAGGAATCTCTTCTAAGTGGAATGAGAGGAGAAAATTTCTGATGATAAATGGGACACACTAATAGCAAGAGACCTTGCCTTGTAACTGCTGTCTTGACTCCTGCTGAAGCTACTGATACTGACCTTTGTACTCAAAAAAACATTTCCAGAGTCATCCAATGCGCCTATATTTGGCCTACTGACTGAGAGAAAGAAATATTCGAGGATTCAGGATTCAGGTCTATTCAATCAGACAGGCCTAGTGAACTTTGTGCTGCTCTATTTTCATTCTTAGGATTACTATCAGGAAGGCAAAGGAAGCCTTAGCTAGCAAAAATAGATTATGATACTTGAAGGCTGAGGTATGCTAAAACCTGATTTACCTTTCAATATCTTTAAAACTTTACCTTTGAATTTTAATGCCTTTTTTCCTTGCAAGCTCCCTGCATGGCCCCACATGTCAGGCTTACTGCTCTAGTTAGAGTTACAGCAGTCATCACCACTCTCAGCTCTCATCATTCCCTACTCTTTACTTTGCAATATGAATTAACAAACTGAAGGACTAAGAAATGTTAATCCAGATTTCATTTCTCTTCTTCCCCTGTGGCCAACCATCTGCCTGCAGCAACACAGTGCGTTGTTTTCTACCCACTGTTGTGTGTGCTATCCTCCAAAGGGAGTCAAGGCCCTGCAAACCCAGATACACATCTCTTCAAATTTCTTCTCATCACTTCTTGGAGCATTTTTGCCCACCAGTATTATTCTCCTACAGTTCTTTTGCCATGGAGAAAACTTTAAGCTCAAGATGCTAGAAAGCCATTTCTTCTTTCCAAGACCTGGTTACTCCCCCAACAGCAATTTATTGCCACTTTTCTGCAAGTAGGTTTGTATTCAAGGATACTTAATACCTCATTTTAAAAGGGACACATAGAAATAAGTAATTCTTTTTCCATTACAACGATTCTCCCCATACTTTAGTTCTTCCTGTCTCTTTATATAAAATGTAAAGAAATAACATTTTTTTAAATGTGATTTTTCAAATAGTATTAAGAATACATAGTAATTTAAGATGAGACGATTTTGTCTTTTATTTTCCTGTACCTATTTGCCGCATTCTTTACATCAGCTTTTCCTGAAATTCCCATCAGCTTCTCCCATTCCAAGCTCTACACAATTTTTTTCCTCTGTAAACATCCTGTGAATATAGACTTTAATTAGTAGAGTGTTTTCCCTAGGCGTGGATTTTATTAAGGACCCCCCCAGCCCACTGGAGCTCTTCGGCTTTAAGTGAAGCTGAGAAATGCGGGTGGAATGAAAACTGTTAGAGGAAATTCCTTGAAGTATCTCTAATACCATTATATATTGCATTGCTCAGCGTAGTACCAAGTAGAGTGCCACAGAAATTTTCTCCCCTCTTTCATGGCACTGAGTCACTTGTATGGGGTTCATGAAGTTCAGCCTCTCTGGACAGATTAGATGTGGAATGAGTAAAAATATTTTCACTCAAAAATGTGAAACACAGTATATGGAAATTTGGGTATATGCACATTCACTGTCATAAACAGAAAGCATACAAAAAGGAAAGGGCTTAAACAGTCCTATAGAGAACCATTCACTGGCCTGAAACTTTAGCTCACCATGGAATGCTTGTTCATGTTATAGACAACTATTCCCTAATAAGCAATTTGGAGTTTCACTTTATTCTTTTTTTGTATTCAGTTCTGGTTTGTACTTTGTGTTTCACATATTATTTTTGCACTGTATAGATCAAATACAATCGTCTTCAGAGTGACAGAGAAAAGATGACACTGGTAAGTAAGGACTTGAAAAGCTTCCCAGTGAAGAAAAGCTTGTGGTGTTTTTGTCTGAGCACAACAGCACCTGGAAGGACACGGTATTGAAATAGTGCTGATGTTTCCCTTCCTCAGCTAGAAGCTCACCTTTGAAGACTGAAAGCTCTGCAATCCTTTTCTGCTCTGCCTTCCAGTGCTTATTGCCAGGATATCCTCTGAGGAGCAGGGGTGAACAGCAGCTAAGGAGTGAGGCAAAGCACTCAAAGGTAGACAAACTAATGCACTTTCCATTCATCAGCACTGCAAACATTTATTCTCTCTAATTTCATTTCTGCAGCATTTAGATGGGGATAGCCCACCTTCTACATACTTCCACACAGGTGAAATTATTTCACTCATCTTCCAGTTTGATAGCTGCTGTTTCTTTTATTACCCCCAACACTTTCTGAGATCCCAAATAAGATATTTATTCAGTGCAAACAACCTCTGCCCTCCAGGCCAGCGCAGGGTTTCTTAGATAAATAGCTCCATATATGCTAATGATGATGTCTGCCTGGAAGTAGGGTTATAAAACTCCGAACCACCCCTAGCTGCTTTTTTCCACCATAAAAGAAACAGGTCAAAACATGCCCCTCGGACTTCAAGAGCAGCTTATACTACCAAAGAAAAATCCATGACAGCGTAAAACCCCTGCACATTATTGCACAGGGAAAGCTAAGTTCTTTTAAAAGCGGTGGATGCAAAGCAAAGTCTAAAAGAGAGCTGAATCCACTTTGGCATTTGCAGATGCAGGTTCCTCTCAGGTGCAGCACAATGTAATCCCTCTTACTAATTGACTAATTTATTCATGACAGAACAGACAAATATGCCTTTCAGGAGCATTTGCCAAGACCAGCTCCTGCTTTCTTTTCTCACGTTATCAGGTGAGATCTTTCACCGTGACCAGACCCTAGTTAAAAAAGAAGGAAGGATGCCAGAGTGATGGCTCAGACCACAGAGGATGGGTTTGGTGCTGAGAATACTTTTAGGACTCTGGAGCATCTAAATTACACTTGTACATTTTGGAGTCCTACTTCAATGTTCTTCTCACACATCCTAATTTCCTCCCTCAGGAAGCCAAGACACAGCTTTAACACCCAAGTTTTCCTCCTTATCTGAGATAACATTCTCTCCTTGTAAAAACTCCTTTTTTGTGTCCTGACAAAACACAAAATGGTAACTGGGAGAGTGATACAAGGATCTAAGTCCCATCCCTTTCTAGGGATGCTCTATTAAAGTGACAATTTGGATTGGAAGTTTTCCTATTAAGTGCCTATGCATTAAGGCTGTTAAGATCCTGCACAGTGTTTCTTTAAAACAAAGAGCATCTTTTTCCTGCTACTACTCATGGTTCAACAGTGAGGCAAACTAAGTAGCAGATCTTGATTCTCAGCTAAAAATTCAACCATCAGTTGAAAGAGCAGTCACTACCACTGAAAAGATGCAGCAGCAAAGTAAGTCAGGAAACAGGGGGGAAGGTGGGTGTGGGGCTGTTTATGACACATATGTGAAACAAATGCCCAGACAAGCCCAGCCCACACACCGAAAAAAAAATAAAATAACAACAACAACAACNAAAAAAAAAAAAAAAAAAAAAAAAAAAACCACAACAAAATCAAAAAACAACCTAGCTGTTTGGGTTTTCTCCTAGAGACTATGACATGAAGTTTACCAGGAAAAATTCTCATCAGATTTTTCTCAGGACAGATGGATATAGCACTGTTAAAAGTAAAAGAAAAAAATAACAAAAAAAATTAGGAATAGCTGGCTCATTATATGCCAGCTGGGATATCTGGTTATATTATCCCTCTCTTAGTCTGTTACATACTTTTACAGTTCTTACCATGAAAATGAAACCACTGGCTTTGTTGTGTTGTTTGCTTTTTTTCATTATTCAGCATTTAAGAATGACATGACAGAAATCTCATTCCAAATACAAACGCTCCTCAAATTCACTAGTTTGATAGCTGTTTGCAGACTTGTCTTTGGGAGGAATAGGTCCTCAGTAACCAGGTCAGAAACACTCCAACCTGATCAGTTTACCATTTGTTCCTATTTAGGAGTGCTAGGGGAGTGCCCACGGAGGCTGGCTGGCAAGATGCCCTAGAGACATGGTACCGCTTAGCACTGAGGTTTCAAAAGGAGTTTAGCAGAGAGAAGAAGAATCAGAAACACTGTCACAGAAAAACAGGAAATTAATGTAAGGAAAGTCCTTCCACTGTATGCTTTTAGTCCTCTAAAATGGCTAATTGAAGCACAAAAGGAGAGCTTATGTGCTCAAATTTTTCTGCATTTTCAATGTTATGGCTTGCTCCCACAGAAAATAGCACCTCTTTCCACAAACCCAGCTGATAAACAGGAGAATTCTGCTTCAACTGAATCAGCAAAAAAGGAAGAAGGTAAAAGGAAGGAAAAATAATATTGTATCAAACCTCAGCAACAATAGTGTAAAGGCTTTTGTTAATTTAGTAGTTTGTCTATTTTAGTTTTGGGTTTAATGTGCACAGATAATTTTCTGGTTCATATTAAGAAGTAGGAAACAAGTTTCACTGTCAACAAACAACCACCTCCAACCAGGATGTGACAACATCTTGAAATTAAACTCACTCTTGGTCTAAAGAAGTTTAGCAGAAGAAAGCAATTTTCTTGACTTTTTATCATTATAGGTTTTTTTGCAGTACATTGACAACAAAGTGACCATTTAGACTTATTCTACCAGTCTGGAATTTAGACAATGCTTAAATGGTTATTTTTGCTTACACAAGCTCTTGAAATATTTTCTTTGGTGTTTGTGGGCCTGATTATCAAAAGAACTAAGCAGATTTTGAAAATCTGGCTACCACATTTTACTTGGAGAGAGAAGGAGATTGATTGTGTGACTGAAACATTCTTTTTTTTTTTTTTTAATTGATACCAAACATTCATCATCACTAGGCACTGTACCTCAGACCTTTGGCATGAAACTGCTAACCTCTACCTTTTGAAATAAGGAACTAATCTGTTGGCTTCTAACTTCGTGTCAACAGTCTTTAGAAAGGAAAGAGTTTGTATGTATCATTCTCCTACATGACATTTATATCAACTGAAACTCTTCAAATTCTGACAGAGGTCCTTTGGACAATCAAAATTGAGACTCATGTGCATAGAAAAGTCAGTCACAGCCAAAACCCATCTGTGAAAATACCCCTGAATACCACAATCCCATTGATTCTTGAGGTACGACTGCCTATACCTATTGATAGATACACATGCTTTAGAAAATACTACCCTCAGTGAGCATAGTGTGTTCTTTAGCCATTCCACTTTCCTTCAGCCTTCTGCATGCCTGTGAAGGAATGAGCATCACCAGAGCCCTACATGGTTTCATTTTACAACGCAATGTACCCTCTCTCCACTGCACCAGAAGAGTTATTTCTCATGGCAGCTGAGCTCTCCAGTATAGCATAGAAGAAATTTGCTTTGACATCTACAACAAACTTCCCACCCCAGGAGTGAGCTACTTTCCTCAGGTACTGGTGAGGTCACTGGGCTACACCATCAGAAAAAAGCTGCCTCCTGAGAGGACTGCAGAACTGCCAGGATCAGCTTTGGATTGGGCCTGGAGGCAGCAGTGATATTAAGGAGCAGATAGGACAGCAGTACCTGGAGACTACAGCATTGTGTTGCGGTAACTGCTCTTGCAAGCTGTCGCCTTCCAGCCAAGACTAATGCTAGAACTGTGTGACAATAAACAAGATATAGAACAAACATACTTTACTTACGTGTTCCCATGTCATGAGAAGAAAAGAGTTTTCCCAAGAGCACAGACTATCTTTCAGCTCCATCCTCCAGTGACTTCAGAGAGTTCAAAGTTCATCTGATAGGAAACATTCATTATTAAAAGCAGGATAAACTGAGATTATATCCAGCTCTAAAACTTGTTTTTGTTTTGTCAGAAGATACACCACCACCCAGCTTCACAAAAATGTACTTTATTGACCTCATCGTTGTATAGGATAGGGTCAGTAGGGTTTACAACCTATTGTTGTATAATAAAGAACTGTTATATTGGTGTACCACTTGTTTTCCCTGCAAAGTACAGATTATTTTCACCATAAAGGCTGCTAACTCTACCTTGTGTCAGCTTCTAAGATCCTTGGGACTCTAACCCTAAGTGTCACTATGAGCAGTTCTTCTTGAGAAGGGTTTGCTGCAAAAGAATTACTTTTAGTGAGAAAATATGGCAAGTGACACACATTCATGGGAATATAATACCTCACCCTCCCCATCATAATTCATCAGGGTCAATTGCCATTTTTGACATAAAACATGCATGCTATCATCACTACAATCTGGAAATGTATGCTAACCCATGGGAACACAGTAAATCATTTCTTAAAGAAATAATAGAGCATATTGTTTGTATGGTACAAACCTTTTAATAGAATTATAATCTAGTCCGTCTGTATTTCAGCACAATGTTTGTGTTACTCCATAATCCTGGAGTGTGGCATTCTGTGTCATGTATTAAATATTTACTTTTGACTTATTGGGCTCTCAATCTAATATAAAACACCTTTTGGATCCACTTATCCTCTCATATAAACCAATATTATTTGCTAGGGAAAAGCATTCCATATTCCCAGGGGCATATTAACAGCTGCCTGGCTTAAATCCAAAATCAAAATGAACAACAAATAAAAAAAATTCTTTTCAGTGACTATTTTATTTCTGAGGGGTCTAGAATAACAGGGGGCATTATCAAGTATGTCAAACGATTTCCTTGTATTGAGTTACACACAGAATCTCAGCCACATGCCTCACTGTTCCTTATGTTATGCAGGACAATGACTACATCCTTCATTTGACACCTAAATCATTAATTTCCCCAGACCAGCTCAACATCAGGAAACTTTCATTCCAAACTATTTGCAAAGAATAATCTGACCCAAAATCAGTATTTGAAAAAAAAATTCAACAAATAATGAAGAACCCCCTATTAATTAAAACAAACATTTCCTTCACAGTTTTTCCCACCTTTCAGGCATGGCATATAGGCTTGGACTGCATCTGCAGAGGTATGGGAAGCGGAGCATGTTTCTGTGAATATCAGAGTGCTTGTTTTAATATGACTGTGGAACCAGCTGAACACACTTACATGCACATTAGTGAATGACTTGCAGAATTGATTACTTGGTCCTGCCAAGCACTTAAAAATACATGACTAATGACTTTTAACCTGGCATTTGAATGAACCTGCAACTTCAGTGAACACAGATGACAAAGCCAAGTTATGGTGGGCTGTCTTTTACAAACGTTTTTATCCTTGTCTTGTTCTGCCTTTTTGGCACAATGTTGCAGTCAAAATTTATGAGAAGCACACAAAGTAATGACCCTCTCAAGGTCATTCTCTTGCTTCTGCTAGCCTGCCACCCCTTATTATACAACTTTCTTCAGCTTCTATCGAACCTATTTTAACAGGCAGTGTTTCCTACAAGCCACTAGTGTTATATAGTCAAAATTTCACATGAACTGCAAATATTTTCACCTTAGAACTGCTCCTTTTAATTTCCTTCCATTAAGATTCCTCATTTGCAAGCTGTTTTCCCTTTTTATAACTAAGTATTACACCAATTAATTTCTTGGCCTCATGGGTGCTGCATCTATGGACATACCATGTTATTTTCTAGCTCTAACACTTGTCATGCAACTTGTAGCCATTACACAACCCCTTAGCCTTTATTTGATCATGTCCTGATGGGCTTACTGTTCAGCGGGAAAAAAAGACTTCTCTAAAAACAACCCATAAAAATAAAATCCTGCCTAAGTGAAAATGGAAATCAGGATGTTACTTTACTGCAGTCAAAAGGAATATGTGCAGCTATGACCAGATCCTAACACAAAATAGTCTTTATCAAGCATCAGTCTATCACTACATGTGATTGTAGTTGCCTAATTATTAGGAGAAGAGACTTTAGAAACGTTGTGGATTGAAGGAGTCACTGAGCTCCCTTGCCATCATAACTGAAAAATGACATCTAGGAAATGGCAGTTTTCTGAGAAGGCAAGGAGCAGCAGAGCTAGTGCAGCTCCTTGAAATATAGAAAAAGAATAAGGTAAAGAAAGATCCATGAACAAGCTTTGAAATAAAATATGTAAATCAAATTACCAAAAACATTCCTGGTTTAAAAAAAAAAAGCTAAAAAAACCCTAGAATTCATATCAGCATGGAGCAAGGAAGGCAACAAACATGCAAGGAAGTGACAAACCTCAGAAGTGGGGACACATGTCAGTGGGAATCCTCTGGGGCTTGGAAGACTGAGGAGGAAAACCAAAAGTAATACCAGCTCTGCTTTGGAAGATCAAGATAGCTCCAGGACCTGCCCATGTGGAAAAAGCATGAGTGCTTCATACACACAGATAGTCTGACATATGTTTTTTTTTTTATATATAACATATGGTATGTGTGTGGACTGTAATTAAAGGGAACCACTCTTATGAATCAATATATGATCTCACATAAGTTCAATATGTAAAACATATGCTATTTAGGCATATATAGCACTTGCATATAGCTTGCATTTTTGATGCATCATGGGCAAGGATAATAGAAGACATTTGATGACTGTGGATGCAGAGGGAAGGGATTTTCAAGGTGGAAGACAATATTCTAAAAGAGTATACAATAGTGGGAATGATGGAAAAGACACAAAGAAAAATCAGTGAGATGACTTAGAGACAGTAAAATTGCAGTGTAAGAGGAGGAGGAAGAGGACAAGGAGGAAAAGGGGTACTTCTGTATTGTAGCTTGGAGTACAAAAAGCCTATAGTGAGAAAAATACATCTTATAGAAGAATTTCTATGACAGATGGGAGAGGAGCAAAAAGCAAATAAAAAAAAAAATATGGGTACAGGAAAATTTTAAAAAAAACAGTACCAAAAAAAAAAAAAAAAAAAAAAAAAAAAAAAAAAAAAAATAAAAAAAAAAAAAAAAAAAAAAAANAAAAAAGAAAGAAAAAGAAAAATTACAGAAGAATGAAAGAAAAATGAATGAAATGAATGTTAAAAACAGGGAATTAAAAGAAATTAAATGCTAGAAAAAACCCCACACTAAGAAAGAAATGTGGAGTACAGAAAAAGAAACAAAAAGCAGTTGATTATTTTATTGATAGCAATTAAATGCATTAATACAGCTTGAAAAATAAAGTATGATTTTCTGTGTATTAACAAAGTAATATTAGACATTTTTTTCTCAGCCTCTGTCACATCATGCCTCCTCCGGATGTTGAGATTATACATCATTAGGATCCATTCCGATGAAAGGCACTATGTAAATTTAAACTTATTAGCATAGTAATTGTGACATTTTCACAAATGCATCATGATTCACTCTAATTTATTTGTTATTTGAAATGATTTGCAACTAATTTCTATAATTCTTGGTCTGCAGCTCATCCATAGTTTATTGTGAAGAACTGAAATTCATAACCCAAGCTATTTTGGTTGAAGTAATAATCACATGGTGATTTTTTTGTTTCCTGATTGGAGGACTGTGACTCTTAGAATATTCATTTTTCTCCATATATCTCCTTGATTACCAATTTAAAATCTGTTTGTAGCTAACAGTCTGTATTTTTCATATAAAACCATGTGGTCTAGAAAGAAATCTTGCAGGAAACTTGTTTGTAAGAGTGGATATTGATGGAAAGTGAATAAAATAGTTATATCTACAAAGTCATTAAAATTCATTTAAAACTGCAAATGAATGTTCACAGTATGTTTCTTCTAGCATTTGCCAGCTCTGGAAATAATCATGGCCTAAATTACACCCAGAAACATGTGTGTACACCATATTTAAGACAGATTTAAAATTCTCACTAATTTATGTGTGAAAAATGGAGTTGATAACACTTCTAATTAGCTTGGTTTAAAAAAGAGCAACATACTATTGTTCTTCTAAAGACAATAAGCTGATAGGCTCTAATAGATCAGCAGCAAATATAGTTGTATCTGTATTTGTGCATCTTTTTCTAAAATGCAGATTTGTTTGGATAAATTCAATGTTTGATACAAGACATGACTCATTAAACCTGAATTCACAGTAAACACCAAGCAATTCCTTTATTCTTAAGGAAAGGGTATGTCAAACATTGAGATGAAAACATCGCTCATGATTTCATCTCGCTTAGAAATATTGTGCACATTTACATTTGTATTGAAGAACTGTCTTTCCATCAGAAAGATTTTAATTTGAACCTATAATCAATCTCTAGTTCCTATAATGGCTAATTTCTATTTCACATGGCACTTTGCCACATCAGCTTGTGTTTCACCTAGAGAGAGAGAAAGAGAAGAATCATAGCAAGGATACAGTAAAATGCCTCCAGATGGAGTCTTAACTGGGATTTTTTAATTACATCCATGTACTCATTTATTGGTCCTGTACATCACGTCAGTTTTATAGTGCTCATAGCCATGGTCTCATCTTCATTTGAAGATACAGTTTCTATTACAACACTTTCTGCCGATGAGTGAAGTTTTCGTTAGACAGAGAGTTTTTGTATAGTCAAAGACCTGAGATACCCAAATTTTTCTGAGAATTTGAAATTAAACTGAAGTTGTCAACAACCATTTGCTTATATAAGCAAAATAGCCACACTAGTTGTATGTTTGCTGTCAATCTGTGTCTCCCCCAAACTATAGGATAAAGTGGCAGGTCTACACACAAGCAGAAATGCATGATGTTCATAAGAAGGCTATAAATTTGCTCCAAGAATAACAAAGGATAATTTCTAACTCCTTTGTTTCATTTCATGTCAACTTGATGCTTGTAAAAAATGATAGAATAATTGTCTATGGGAATTAGTTCCTGTGTTCATCAGCTGTAAATTTAGATCAGCGGTAAGAGGACTTTCCAACACTTTCCCTGAGAAATGCCTCAATCTTCGTTTTGAAGATCAATAAGAAAAATCATTCATCCACTTTTCTGTTTCTCTGTTAGACTCCTAACAAGTGGTAACTGTCATGACTTTATGTAGGTAACACACTGCGGGCTTGGATACACACCCAGTCAATCCAGATGTGTAAGATAACGTTTAGATTAGTGAGCAGATGTTGTAGACAGCGATACATTAAAAGTGCAGGGAATTTCAGTGTTGCCTGCATATTCCATGGTGCATATAAATATTTTTCTACTGTTCCCTGCACATTAAGGAATTACATTCCACTGGATGATAATCAGCTAACTAAGCAAGTAAACCTGTGCAAAATACACATATACTAGATGTTTGATAACAAAATTATTAAAGTAAGAAAGGGTTTAAACTGTGAATGCAATTATATTGTCTAAATCAGTGCTATTATTTCTCACTGAAAATAGATGCTGTAATAAGACACTTAAATGATAATACTCTGTGATGAAAGAAGCACCAGGCTCTGAGGTATATGAAAAATAATTTTTTTTCTGCTAAAACTTTGTTCAGTTTTTAGCTCTAATTACACTCTTCTAGGAGAATAAATTGAGCAGTTTGACATACTTAGAGGTTCTCCATAGAACATCGATAAACTTCAATAAACTTCAGCAAAATTTCAAGAAAAGCAAGCTGTGTTTTGAGCAAACTTGATTCAAGTTATGGAAACCATTCAAATTGTATAGTTTAAAATTATTCTTGTCACTAAACATAACAAAAATACTGTTGCCAGTCTGATTCCATTTTAAGAACCTAGTACTCTTCAATTTAACATGAAAGCAAAACTCTGTGGGTGAAACAAAACCAGAAACAAAATTATTCACATGAAAGCAATCTGTTGAATCTCAGAGTCCTCTCAGTATCTCTGTGAAATCAAACATGACATCCAGAGACAAGAGGAAGAAGAAACAGTGCAGTTGCAGTTTACTACTATAAAAGTTTTTCTTATTGTTTTCCTTTCAAAGCTAGCACTTGTTCTAAGATTTAATTGGCTAGTTATAAAAGATAGCAAACATCTATTATAGAACCCAACGTGGTACTTAAGCATATATATTTAGACCTTCGCATCTGTTCCTAAACCCCCACACTCTCTTGGATGCAAAGAGAATTTACAATCCGGTGGAGAACCTTGAGTGCCAGATCATGTGACTAATTCAAAACACATTCAAAATAGATGAAGAGTGGGCAGAGCTAGAATCTAAATACAACTTTAAAAAGCACAAGGAAAATACGTGGGCAGCTTCCCCTTGTGGTGGACAATACTATTTTTAAAGACTATGCTTACTATATAGTAAATTCTTTATTAAAATACAAATTAAACTAATTAGGTTTTATGTAGAAGAAATGATCAAATACAACATGAAGAAGGCACTATCTTACAAAAGGGACATTGTAATACAGAACAGGGTTACTGCTCCTCTTTGAATCAGCAGTATACACCTTTGTGCAATGTAAATTTATTGCATGGCAGCGTAAAACATTATAAAAATTATAAAACATTAATCCTCTCTAAAAGAAAATGGCATCACATCATTGATTATCTTGTTTAAATGAGTGGAAAAAAGACAACTTACATAATTCTCCTAACAAGTCAGTAGTGAATCTTTTTTTTTTCCTACACTATCACCTGAAATGCTTTGCCATTAGGGCAAGGAAAGACTTGAAAGATCAAAGTCACAGTGTGCTTGTGTCACGTTTTTCAACCCCAGTGTTCCTGAGACTCTCTGACCATTTATGTTTTAAAATCAGATGTGATGGTTTGTATTGTGGGTCTCGGTAGCAATTCAGGTGAGTATCATCTCAGCCACACCATAATGGGCAGTTCAACAAATAGTTCAGTATTTATGGAAGACACTTTTGGCACCAAGTTACAGGACGAGGAGTATTAGCTTCTTGAATGAGCCTATTGGTTGAACATTGCTAAGTGCTGTTTAATAAGTGCTCTCTTTATTCTTCTCATGTGGAAGGCTGGATTACCAAGATGATGGGCTTTGTAGGTGGAAGCAGGCAATTAAAATCTTTTTCAAAAGTGCAAACTCCTGTAAACTGAACAGGGGCATTCTGGGCATAATCTTCAGTGGGGCATTTTATTTCTTTAATTTTACTTTAGTTGCTTTGAACTTTAACTTTGGTGTTGAATTGTTCTGTTTTTATTGGTGTAATTTCTATGCAGACCTCCCACACACATCTAATACAATATATTTCATGTTGTACTGTGCTTTTCTGTTCTTTCAGGCAAAATTTTCATTCAGGCTTGAGACTATTTCTGGGCTCCATGAAATTCCAGTGCTCCCGAAAGGTCAGCTAACTGCACCAAGGGGAAGACTGCTTCTACTTGGAGGTAGTAAGCATTCACCATCCTCTCTTGGGCTTACCCCTGCATCTCCCATATTAGGCTGTAACACTTCCAGGGGGGACCTATTTATTTTCAGATCTTTCCAAACACAGACAATTTGGTCACTGCCTTTGATCCCAGCAAAAATCTACCAGGACTGAGAAAAGTTTGCAGACGTATTTCAGCTGGTCAACACTTAGCGCAGGTGCACAGTTGTACTACTCAAATTTGGGTAGCTGCCATGAAGATACCTGCATCTGAGCTAGTCATTCTGGGTTCTGTTTGTAATTTGGAGAGGAGGTGAAATCCCTTTGAGATTCATCAGATCTGCCATGAAGAGTTCACAGTAGGAAAAGTTAAACCTTTATGCTGGAAATGCCTAAGAGGCATAAAAGAGAAAGATGTCTGAGCAGGATGGAAGAACTATTGGGAAAGTTTGTTTCTGGCAGATGGAGACTTTTCAACTGTCAGCATGTGAGAAAATGGGAAGCTGGCAACAAAGGAAGGAAATGTAAAAGGAGAGAAGGAAATTGCTATTCAAAAGAGGCTAATCAAAATACATGAACGCATGCACTACACTGAAATTCCTGGACTCCTAAATGACCAAAAATATTTAAGTATGTTAAGAAGCCTGATGTTTTTTCCCTGAATTGCCTGGTTATTTTTCTTTCTGGATTTGCTTTTAACTAACTAAAATTCAGGTGGCTCTGCAAAGCTTGTAGGTTTGAGTGCTTTCACCATCAACTGTCAAAGAAGCAATGAGCTGTAAGCCAGAGCTGTGACAAGGTGAATCTTCAGGGAAGTTTTCCTGGGAACCTTTAGATACCAGCTAGTCTTGAAGAGCTGAAGCTCTAAATTCCCCTTTCTAACAGCTGGAAAGTCTTTTTGCCTAGAGAGCATGCAAAACAGGCCACAAAAAGTACTGATCCTGGAATGTCCTTGGAAGATAAAGGCCCATGAACCCAAAACAGAATGTGCAGACCCAGTGCCTAAAACTATCAAGTGCTGAAGTGCGTGGCCAGAATTTACTTTGCGGAGTGTTTGATCTCATGCCAAAGTAACTCTCATTCTCCTACAAGTGCTCCTTTACAAGTTTAAAATTGTATAAAAGGATTTAGATTGTGGCAGTAGAGCATTTAAAAAATAAACCAACATCATCTAATAAGCAAAAATTCCCATTTCACTCACAGTATCACTGTGTCTTAAAACATTTGTTCTACTTTTATTAGGCCTCCAACATAGTGACCCATACCACCAATAAGAGAGAATTTTGCCAAGTGAAACAAAGTATTTAACCATCTACAGGAAAAAATAGGTAAAGGAAAGGAAATTAAAACTGTTTTGGACATCAAGGTGCAAGTCTGCAATCGTGAGCATAATTAAAATCTGGAATTAACAATTTTCCTGAGAAGTAAGAGAAATTTCATTGTTTTAATAATCTGAATTGCACAATATACTGTAGGTTATAATCTCAACATGGCAGAAAAATGGATAAAATGGCCTTATGCCATTGTTAGTGTCTAATTTACAGGACACTAGAAGCCAGACGCTCTTGGTCAATGTGAATTTGCATAGCTCCATTGAGTTCAACAGACCCTTGAAGATCTACAGGCAAAGAAGGGAAAGAAGTGCACTCCTACGTACAGCAATTGGAGATTTATTAATTATGGAACAAGTGTTTACATCTCCATTTGAATGGAATACCATCTTATTTCTTTTGCAGCTCTTGAGCTCCTCAATGTAAAGATATTTGAAGCCGGCCTTAATTCAGTTCTGTTCTGAAGGTCTAACAATTTTTTTCAGAGCCTCTAATTCAGTTCATGAATTTTAAGTCTGTAATGAATTGGAATACGTGCTCTTGACACACCATAACTACATGATTACTTATGTAAAGAAGTACTGAGGATCTTAACTCTTCTGTCAAAATATACAAAATGCAAGTGCTAGGTTAAGAGCATATGTGAATGCCATCACAGAAGCCGATCACACATTTTCCTTTCAACACTTCTTTTCATCTGTATTTAGCATTTAGCAATAGTAACATACATTAAATGATTTGGAGCCTTTGCAGGTGTAATTAAGTGAATAAACACAAAAAGAGTGGAGAACATTTACCTCTCTAGCAAAACATAATATTTATCTTTCAGATATTGAACAAATGAATATTTGATCAGTACACTTGATTTTCTTCCTAATGTTACAAGGGTATCAAGCAGCCACAAAAAACAATTTTAGTCAAAATCTTAGCTAATGTGTAATTTTCACAAACTGAGACAAAAACTCTTTAATTGAACAACAAATTTCAGAGAAATTTAGCAAAAAGTTTTATTTAAAAAAATAATTGAAATTTAGACAGGGAAAAAGAAAGTATGTGTATGAAAGAAGACTGTGGTTCCAGAAAGATCCCTACAGAAAGTTTAAGGGCTTAAATTAACTGTGATCTTCTAGAATAAGGAGAAAGGTGGAATATAAAAGTCCAGAGCTGCATTTAGCACAAAACCAAAATGCTTAAAAGGCAAGGAAGTAACCCTTATAGAATTCAGCAAACTTTAATATTTAATATTAACCCCCCAAAAATATTAGTTGTTAGCATTTCCTTATCTGAAAATATTAATTGCAACTGTAAATAGTTATCAGCGGATCATTAGGGCTGGAAGTTTTTTAATGATTTTTCCAAAGAATCAAAGATTAGTCACATTCCTCTGCTATTTGGCAGGCCTGTCCTCCACTGATGAGGAAAAGCCTCTGGCTAAAAGCAGCTACTCCTAAGAGGCTTCATTGGGTTCCCTGGCTCTGAGCTATCTGATCTTCCAAAGCCTATCCTGATGAAAAGCTGTACTATCCTCCAAACCTTTAGAACAAGCAGATGCCAGTACAGTGCAAAGGCTGAGTTGATTAATGCTTGTAAGGGCTTGCAAAAATTGAATGTTTACATTCAGGAAAATACATCCAACTCTATCTGGGATTTGGAAGCCAAAAGGCTCTCTGGCCTTCAGCTTGCTTGGGTGTTTGTTATAACACGCTTCCAAGGACAAATTTTACAAGGCTGCCCATGCAAACTGGTGACACTTGTGAGCAGAGCTGGCATGGACAGCTCCTGAAAACAAGTGATTTATGGTTCCAGAAGGAGGGATGAGAAAAAGAGATGCAATATTTCCACTGCTGATTGACATTACCACATTCAAATTCCTTAGTCTTACAGTACAATATATTTTCATACAGGATTTACTTGATTGATTGGAGGTCAATACAATTATTTTTGGCTTTAAACCAATCCAGAGCAAGAGAGATATTTTTCAACACTTTTTTTTCTTTTTTTTTTTTTTTTTTTTTTTTTTTTTTTGGCCTAGAATATCACTACCTTACAGGACTTTCTGCAGATAAATCCTTCACCATACGATCATGACTTTTGTCAAAAGCCTCTTAAAATGCAAAGCAGTAAAATTTGCTTTAATAGGACACTGAAAATATCTTGAGAGTTTTCTTTCTAAAGAGAGGATATATTTCTTAGCCTTGTTTTCAGAAAAAAAAGGACTTAAACTCACAGATATAAAATTATTATTATTGTTCATATTTCAAAACTCATCTCAATTTCACTAGCAGAAAAACTGCAGAGTATATCTCGGTATGATAGATATCAGTCATGCTGCTCGAAGCAGATCTAGAAAGTGCTTGTATAATATGATGGAGGCAGCAGAATTTGGGCTAAGGCAACATCTATGGCTGTGACTAATTAGACCGAGGCACCAAATGGATTCCATAACGATTGCCTGCCCATGTGGCATTTACCACATGGCTAGTATGGAAAAAGGGGAGCTTTGTACAAGGCTGGAACAGTACATCAGTCAGATGCTAATTGTCCTGAAACTAGTTTCCCCTTTTTATCCCATTGCTCAAGTCAACCACAACTAGAAGGCAGATCTGAAAATAAATAAGAGTAAATGGGGGACCCAGGGACTGACAGATCCAGCCTTTGGTAACTGAACATCATTGCTGCATGCATGATTTGGCCTCATAATTTTTTTACAAAAATTGTTCCTCATAGTTTCTCTGTATAGACAGTCCTGTTGGAAGCAAAGACCAGAGTTAAACTGTAGGATTTAGGAGTGCTCTGTTGTGGTTGAAAGAGGGTGAATACCCTCTTTCCTCTTACCACAAACCCAGGTTTCCACATAAGAACATCTGAGTCCAAGCAGGAAGGAAGTTGTGGTACACTTTAGTGCATCTATGATGAGATAAGGAGGGGACCAGAATTTCATTACTACATAAAGTATCTACCACAGAATATAAACACACCTGATATGTGACTTTGCAGATGTGGGAAATTAATCTACTAAGCAGAATAAAGCAATCTTAAAGGAAAAGTGTTGAACCACCACTGTGCACCAAATTCTGAAATCCCACTTTCCAAAGTTGCTCCCTCATGCCACATACTTGCACCGTTCATCCATTAAAACACAGTTTCATTAGTCATGCTGGACAGGCACACAACAGTTCACACATGGAAGTGCTTGAAACTTCAGTTGTGCTGAAATGAATTGCTTGTGGTTGATCAAGGTGATAAAAGGGGGCTATCTTCTCTCCCTCTCACACATAGCTTCTTGCTCAAACACATTAAAGAAACAGAGAGCTGACACTGAGGAAAGTATCCACGGTTTCCTATTTTAAATATCAGTGGAATATCATGACTGAAAAAAAACAGATGACCTGAAAAGTTCAAAATATTTCTCAGTCCTTCAAAGTGAAGATATCACATTTTAGAAACTTGATACAATTTCTTTAAAGGGCAGAAGTCAGAAAACTTGAAAGCGGCTCATCCATTCTAAGTTCCTACTTTCCAACTGAATCAGTCTTTTTCTAGGAGATTCTTTGAGTTGGAGGTCTGTTTCTGAACTATATATAGAGATCACATCCCACTGCAATATTTGGAATCACATGTGGAAACCAGCTGAAACAGCTGTCTCATATTTTGAAGCCAGGCTATTAATTGTTAAGTACCCATCAGCATACAGGCATTCATCCCATTCACAAACCTGTATCTACAGAGCTTTATAATACAAGCAAAAATAAATATTCTATGAAACATCTTGGCATGGAACATTCTTTCCAAAGACCATATTCTGCACAACCTTAAGTATGCCTGCACAGGGAATTTGCCCATTACAACTGCAGTAGAATAAGCTCTCCCTGTAAGGGCTACCAGAACAGCTATTCAATGAATACTTCACTCCAGAATAAAAGTGATTTAATATCAAAATAATTATTCCACTGGGATTTACTTTACCATTGGTAAGCTGGACAATTTCCTGTTTCCAATTTTCCTGTTCCAACAGGAATACCTACCTGAAGGTTTTAATCGTGTACTAAAAATAGAAAAAAGTCAAATGTTGTTTGAGCTTTCATTATACTTCTGTTAAAATGAACATTATTTATTTGTTCAAATATGGTCCAATTTATGTGATATTATTAATTATTTCTACACTGGTAGAGACCTTGAAATTCAGCAATCAGTTACTGCACATCTGTAGCAAATATTGCAGAATAATTTGGTGAAGGGATTTTGTTCACAACATTGCTACACTTTCTAATAAAGCAGAAATGCCTTTTAGACTGGCTTCAATAAAATTACTTCCTATGCATATATAAATAGAGATTTTATTCATAAAACTGGAAAGTCTTTTGGCACAGTCTCACTCCTTTGGATATGATAATGTTTTCTTTTTGCTTTAAGGACTTTCTTTGCTAGAGATCACATATTGGCATTCATTAGATAACATTCTTATATTTTAAAAATGCTTTGTGTGAAATATTTTTAAAGGAAAAACAAGTGTGACTAAATGTTTCTTTCACTCACTTATGCCAGAAATGCTAAAATTCAAAGGGAGTTAAAGGTTTTGGTCACATCACACTTTCACTCCTACTTTTCCCTTTCTCCATCATGGCCTTCTCATCGCCTTCTAGGATATCATAAGTTAAACAAGGACTGTTGACTTCCCATTGTATTTTCTGCTTTTTTTCAGCGTCACATCAGATGCTTATTGTAGTTCAAACATTTCTGATAGAACTTAATCTTTTGAATCATTTAAATGTCTACGACTGAGACTTTTCATATACCTACAATATGAGGCAGTTTATGCAGCATAAGTTTAAACAACTGAAGAGCTTTTTTCTTCCACCACTTCCTCTATGAAATCTATGAGATATGCTCACACAATGGGGATCAGACCCATGCTGAACTAATATTTGCCTTTAAGTGGTGACTTGAGGCCAAATTGACAAGAGACGAGGAATTAAAATTTCTCAGGAAAGTCCAGTCTCCATAAAGTTCATTCCTCAGCTGCTTGTTTGAAAAGTAAACCAAGGAGATAGAGTTTGATTAGCTGATATAAGTGCAGATCCTTCAAATGCAAAAATGAAATTATCTTAACAAGCTTTGCTCCTTGTACCTTATACCTGAACATCCCCAGAAACTTTGGATGCATTTAATCAGCCTAAAGACTTATCTTTTTCATATTGACAATATGTGAAGGGAAAACCCTAATCCCAGAAAAGAGGTAGACTGATAAAAAAAGAGAATGAGCAATTGCATATTTCAGAAAAGAATATAAAAAGTTAGTGTAAATTCCATCTTTTATATAAACAAAGAAGTTTGTCTATACTTGTGTCCTTGAGCAGCACCCAAAAAGAAATACAAAGGACCAGATCAGTGTATGAATGTATGAATTGCATGAATTGTATGTATGAATTCTCAATCTCCTCTTGCAGGTCATAGCTGTTAACCCTCTTTTAAATCTGGGAACTTGACACTTCTCTTCAGTAACTGAGGAACTAGAGTCATTCTGAAACAGCTGCCTGAGGATTGCTGTTCACCCTGGAGGAGACACATAAGGTACTGGCCGACTTGTTTCTCCTGGAACTTGAACCACATCTGATCTAGTGGGAATCACTAATCTCCATGCTATTAGCCATTCTGCTCCGCAAACCATGCCAAGGTGCCAAGGTACCAAGCTCCAAGGGTTAAACTCAGAGAAGCAATCACTATTGTGCTATTATTGAGAGTCATAAGATCATCATATAGTTATACAATGAACATTTTTGCTATTGATGTTATAGCCATTCTAGCCAGCTGAAATGCATTTCTATCCTTGAAGCTCAATTTCTGTGTAGCTCTGTGTCTGTGTAAGATCTAAATATTTATCAGACCACTGTCATTGGAGAATGACTCTTCACCTTCTGTTAGCACTCAGGTAGGAGTACAGAAAAGTAAGCTCCCAGGCTTTAAGCTTAAGCTGTAATATTTTAGTGAAACACATTCTGAGTGTATCTTTTGTAAGATGAAAAACCAGATACCAAAAGTGTGATAAGAAAGAGAATTATTGTGTGAACTTTGTCATGGGAAAACAATAAAACAGGCATCTACAAACTCCTTGCTGCTAAAATTTTGGAAGTTATTCTGATGCCTTTCAACAGAAACTTGAGTATGTATGCAGTTTTAAGCACCTATGAAAAGGTGGGAGGGGTGATGCGGGGGTGTTGAATACCACTAGCATTTAAATGTCAACCCTGGCTGCCTGAAGAGGTATTTATGTGCCTACATTCTCCTTGTGAATCTAGGTCTTTAATGTTTAATGTGGATGTTACTGATTGCTAGAGTGAGATGAATAATTCACAATTAGCAATGTATTCATCCAGCCTAGCTCTTTCTGCTTGCAGAATGTGCAACAGTAAATCTAGATTTTCCTGAATTTATTTGCTTTATTCCTTTAGAAGGATTGCAAACAGCTTCTGTCAGAGATTTGTCCATCACAATAGAATTCTGAGCTTCATAAATTAAACTGTAAGAGTTCAGATTATTCAGTGCATTTTTCTGATCTCTGATCATGGTTTCTAATAGGTTTTGAACCTCTTGGGGAGTTTCAGTAGATAAAGAAGATTAAGAAATTTTAGGGCAGTTTAATTCTTATCCTCTTTAGTCACATAGCTTTTCAGGAATTCATATCCACCAAAATTAGCTTGCTATTGAATACCTTTCCTGAAAACTGAGCTGAAGTTACTGTTTCTTTCACTCTGTTGGAAAGTCTTTGCATAGAAGACTTACGAACTTGAGTAAGGGCAGGGGGGGAACCAGAGAAGCCTGATAGATCAGTCTCAGTCATCACGTTTTGTCACATACATCTTCGTTCTCTTGGACTGCAAATTTTTACAGTCAATCCATGGCATTGCTACCTCCCAGACTGTTGAAGTCACCCATTCTCAGTGGGACAGCTGGAGATGCCACTGTTGTCCATCTCTCTGAGTGATGTGAGTCTCTGAAGCTGCCCTTTTATCTTGAGACATCAAACCTGTACAGCAACAGGCAGCGTTAATCCAGTTAGACAAGAGACTGCAGTCTCTTAAGTACTTACAGTAAATCCCTAATAACACAAAACCTATTCTTGTATCAGTTTTGCACCCAGGTGTACTGCTTCTCTGTTTCCTCTGCACAATAATAAATGACACCTATTGTGTAGAATGGTGCAAATAAAGCCTGTTTGCTCAAGACTTTGTGGAAAGCAAGTGCAAAAGGAATAGAAAATGGATGTAGAACTCAATCAAAAATGCACAGAAGATATTTTAGAGTATTTGTCTAGCTCTTAATGATTAAACAACCAACATGTCAAGCAGCTGCCATACAGAATACATTCACTGCTTGTTTGGCAGTTTAAGGCACCTAATGTACTCCAATGCAAAATGCTGATGTTTTATTAACATGTCAAGCTTTTTAATGTGTCTTTAATTAAACATTAAAAAAATTCTCCAGGATAAATGTTTTGATAAAATTCCAGTATTTGTCACTGCTTTCCAACCATGTGCTCTATCCAGTACACCTCTACAAAACCAAGTGCACTATAGCAATGGGAATATTCTAAATGTCCATCTTGGTGTTAGAATAACAATTATTTTGCTTCAGTTTCTTCTCTGGACAGTCTCATCTCTTCTTTCTCTGGAAGTGGAGAGGTTCATACTGTCTCGGGTTTCAAACAGGTAACCCATTTACAATAACAAATCAGTCATTTGCTTCTTTAATCAGATCTTGGCCAAACCTGGGTAGATTCAATGTGGACACACCACAGCAGAAAGAGCAGAGTCTCCTCTAGACATTTCCACAAGGACCCTCTTGACTCCATGAAATTTACAGAAACCTTGAAAATATTAGAGAACGCTTCTTAGATACATATTTTGAGTTTATTATAGCAGCATATTTTGACGTTATGCCACTGGGAAAAAAGACAGTGGTGAGTAACATGTAATAAGTGATCCACAAAATATAGCAACTGAATTGCTGCCACAAGCAGCTGGAACTGAATGAATATTAAAACCTCTTTTGATGTTCAACTTCTAATAGCACTTACATTTCACATACCATCCAGCTTGGATAATAGTAATATCAAACTCAAGCGTCTGTTGCCGGTTAGCTTTAATTCCATAAGTTTACATGTAATTCCTTATGTTTCAACATAGTAGTAGTAGTTCAAATTTCCTCTAACCTGAAAGAATATTTAAAAGCCCCTAAAATGCTTTTCTGTATAATGAATAAATAAATAAATAAATAAATAAATAGATATATAAATTACAGTTTGATGATATTTCTGCAAAATTTAGTTTCATTAGTAGAGTTCTTAAACTTAGATCCTCCCATAATTTGAGCATAAGAGTAATACGTATAGGATACAGGTGATACATAAACTTTTGATGTGGATTTTGATTTAGGAGAACCTAACTTACACTCTTCCGGGCAACATCACTGCACTGACAACAGATCACAAGAGAGCACATCCAAGGAAATACCCAAGCCAACTGCAGTCCTTTACATTTCTGTTTATAGAAATATTAACATGTGGTGCTTACTCAAAGTGACCATGTTCCAGTACATTTCATAGCCTAACATAACCAGGAGATATTCATGCCTTTGAGCACATAACATTTTGAAAACTACAGTTGATACAACAGGTAACTAATCACATGGAAAAATCTTTCCACAAATATTTCAGAAGAAGGAAGTTTTCCCACACCTGTGGCCAAACAGTACAAAAAAAAGAGGATGTTTTAAAGGAATGTTCTTGTCACAAAACCCCGTATTCATAAGATCTAGACTGGTCCCCAGGGGGTGAATAAAAAATACACTGCTAGAGTTACAGTAACTCTCGCTCTTGGAAAAGAGAATCTGATAACAAACTCAACTGACCTTTCCTTCATCGGCAAAAGCTTCTTGAAATCCAAAGGTTTTTGAAAGTTTTTTCAAGTCCTTTCATCAAATATCATAGAATCATTAAGGCTGAAAAAGGCCCTTAAGAACATCGAGTCTGACCATTAATCTGGCACTGTCATGTCCACCACTAAACCATGTCCCTAAGTGTCACATCTACACATTTTTTGAACACTACCAGGAATGGCAATTTCATCAGTTCCCCAGGGAGCCTGTTCCAAAGCCTGACCACTCTTTCAGTGAAGAAATTTTTCCTAATGTCCAATCTAAACCTTCCCTGGTGCAGCTGGAGGTTCTTTCCTCTTGTCCTATTGCTTGTTACGTGGAAGAAGAGGCCAACCCCCACCTGGCTACAACCTCCTTTCAGGGAGTTGTAGAGAGCAACAAGGTCCCCCCTGAGCCTCTTTTTCTCTGGGCTAAACACCCCCAGCTCCCTCAGCTGCTCCTCATGGCTTATGCTCCAGACCCTTCACCAGCTTCATTGCCCTTCTCTGGACATGTTATGGCAGCACAATATCTTTCTTGTAGATCTACTGTAGCTCCATAAAGCACTATTACTACAAGACTCAGAACCTTATATTCCTGCTGTCTTCTTAAAAGACAGGCTTTCACTTGCAATGTTCATTGCTGCTAGGTAATATGTGCCCACAATTTTAGATTTCCCGCTAATAACACTTCAAGTGATAGATCCCAGTTGTGTAGCTGTTAATTTTAAAAAAAGCATGACACCTTTAGTAATCAAGATGAAATTTCTACCAGTTAATTTACTCAACATCCATGGGTGAATCTAGTGACCTTGGGATTTTCTCTGCTTTGGATGGTTGAAATCAGGTGTGTGGCTGTAATAATGAGCTTTTTTCAGAAAAGAAAGGGAAAATAATCACTTTTTCTCAGCATCTTTCTCTAATCTTGGCCTGGAGATGCCATTAATGAGAGTCAGGCGACTGTGCGTTCCACTCTGCTTGTTTTCTCATCAGCTTTCCTGATTTACTCAAGTCTCTCCTGATTGCGATCTCTCTTGAAACCTGAAGTCAGTAAGCATTCTAGAGATCTAAATATGTACTCATTTGTTATCCAAAAATGTACTGGTTTATTTGCTTTTAATGCAGGAGCTCTGGGGCAGGATAGCCCTGTACTCCAGGATTGGATAGACAGAGCCTGTTTGCCATATGCATTTACACCACAGATTTACATTCCTGTGCTCAGCACTGAAAAATAATCAGGTAGCTCCACCTCTCTCACAATTTAGATAGTTCCCATCTAGCTGTATTCACTTTAATGGTGTTTATACTCAGCTGGCACTGGTGAACAAACCTACAAGGGAATTCTGGACACCCTCTAAATTGGAAATTTAAGTTTCTAAGGGACTGATCTGCCTAAGAACTGAGTATTCAAGAGACTAGTTGAGGCAAAGAAAATGCAAGGTGATTAAGATCTCTAGATACCCAAGGCTGCCTTCTGAAATCATACACTTCTAAAGGAAGGTGACATGAGCACTTGAAAGTACACACTATAATGATTATATTTAATATCTTTGCTTTGCTACTGAGCATTCAGGAGCCAGTCCTGTGAATATGAACTCTGACAAAAATAATTTCATTCCAACATACCCACTGGCTCTAGTGGCATCACTGTTTGATTAAGCATTCAGCCCAAGAGCAGGAAATTGCCAGATCAGTCCAAAATGGTGGCAGGAATAAGGAATGCTTGTAACAAAAACTGATTATTAGGACAGGTGGCATGAGAACAGAATCTCTTCTGATTTCTTCATAAGTGCTAACTTATGCTCTTAGGCCATTTGAATATCTTCTAGGAAGACTGACATATAAAATCTGAATATTTCTTGCTGTTTTCTGCATAAGAACAGTATGCAGTTTCAAGCATCAATTAGATTTTCTCAGCTGTTTTAGTGATTGTGTACATCCGCAAAATAACCCGATTGCTATAAAAGGCAAATAGTACATAATATCTAACATGCTAATTGCAGTTCATATAATCTCTATATTATGATTAATAAATGTATTTCCTTTCTCATAAAAATAGAAAACTAAAAAAAATTAAAATAATCTGCTGTAAGTATTTAAGTAGATATATGTGGATTTTATTTGCATTGTTCTTCATTATCCAGAAATCAATTAAATTAAATTCAAAAGACTCTGCATAAAGAAATTGCAGAATAAAAAAAATTCCAATACTTTCACACATGTGGACAAAACTTTATGACATTTCCTGAAAAATCTCTTTTTAAGAAGAGCTATGATTTGAACATTAACATTTATAATTCTTATTAAAGATCTGGACCTGTAAATCAGGAAAGAATCGGAATTCTTATTCTTAGTGGGGTTTTCCACCTAAACAAAAATATCTTAATACCAGTATTAATGTTAAGAGACTCAAAATAGATATGAATGGTCAATTTACCAAGAGGTTTCCAGGACAAGCTAAGCTTGTCATAAGACCAAGGAATTGCTGTAGAACTGGCTTTTTCCCAGAGGCTGATGAAGATAAAGAAGATTACATTTAATTACTGCATAAATAGGATACCATCACATATTTCTCAGCATATGTTCTCACAGAAGATAAAGGTTACTTTTGTGTTAATTTCCAAACTTGTTTTATACATAAATTATCATTGGATAGAATTAATTTGTCATTTTCTTTCAGAAGACAAGATTTTCAAAGTACCACATGCAGCAGGTAGAGTTTATTTAGGTTAAAATGCAGAACGGCTCCAACAGTCTTCCCAGGAAGCTTCTTTAATCTGTGTCCAGTTCAGAATGCAGAAGCATGGGCAGGGCCCTGGCAAAGGTGGAAAATGGTGAATGAAGGGTAGGCAGGCACAGATTTACTGTGCATGAGGTGGGGGTTTCTTTCTTTGCCATAGATGAAATGTATTGAGTGGATAATACTTTTTTCACATTCGTCACATGTGCCTATTGCCACCATGAGCTGACAGCCTCCCAAGTACAATTGTTTAGACACGGGAAAGGCAGAGTTATGCAGATGTTGAGCAATTGTCGATAAAGATCAGGTGAGCTTCAGAGGGAAAAATCCCAGTAGCCTAGCACAGTATCTCCATAACACAAGACTAATTTTAACCTAGTAAGTTAAACATTGCCAGAGAAGACAAACAGTACAGAAACACAAAACGAGGTCAGGAGATTAAAATAACAATGCCAAACACAAGTGCACGAGAGCCAGGACTTCAATGAATGGCTTGCTTCTGATATTTTTTATAGTACAAGCTTCAAAGCAACTACAAGTACCTTTGAGTTCAGTTTATCCTTTGGGCTACTATATCCTTTCTACTTTTATGATCAGCTGAAATACAAGCAGTAATACTCACCATTTTCCTCTCACAGTATTCGTGGGAGACTCGCTGATGTGGGCACAAACTGCTATTGTCATATTCACCCTACTTGTCCCCCAGAGCCACAGGGTGAGCAGGCAGGCAGACACACTCTTCTCATCTCCGAGACATCCCTGGTACCTTGTGTCTGCTGAGCAAAGGCAGGGGCAAGGGCATCATGTGGAAAGGCAGTGCAAATAGCAAACCAGCCTACACGCTTGCATTGCTTCAGGTCAGGAGTCTTGTGTTGCTCTGGCTTATTCAGGTGCAAGAGGCTCATAAAGAAAGGCCCCATACTACCCAAAAACTGGAATAGAGGGAAAGCAGTCACCAGCTCATCACTGACAGAGTTTATATAGACCAATTCTTAAGGATACACAGTATAGGGAATGAGGTGTCCAGTTGTCAGTAGGCATTGTTGGATGGGCTGCAGGTAGTTAACACTGAGAATAGGAAGATAAATTTGAAATTCCATTCATTCAGCCAAGAAATGTGACTTCTGATATTCTTCTTCACACATCTTCAGTCTGTCCTTCACAGAATGGAAAATGCTGCAGGGGAATCCCTGTAATATTTCCTAGAGGGTCTGGCAGACGGCAGTTGACTTGGCATTCCTCCTTCATACAGGAAAGGGGAAAAAACCTAGAAATCATAATTAGTGCTGGGTATTCATATACTAATATATCAAGTACTGTTAGTACTCACAGGCACCTTCACTGCTCAAAAGGGCTTTTAAAAGCAAGCAATATAGTCTCTAAAGTATGTTTCTATAGGTTACTCTTCTTTCAACCTGACACTTTTAATTTCCCTCCCTCAAAAAACCCATTTGACCAAATCTACTTCAAAATGAGCTGGTTGTTATGCAGTGGCAAATTAATTGTCATATTGCTCCTAATTGTAACCAAATAATTAATGTAGTCCAAAGGAAAACCCATCCTATCACTTGTACCAAGACTGAAGAATAGACTCTTGGATTTAATAAACAAACAACAACTCCACCTAGTCTGCTTTTTCCTCAAATCAAGACCTGTTTTACTGGAATTTATTTTAACTGTATTTCATTACTGAATATCATAAAAAAGTAATAAAAAGATACATATTAGTTTCCCTCAAAGTGATGTGAAAACACATCTTATTGTATTTATAATCCTTTTAAGCTATAACTTTATGATCAAACAGCTGTTGTAACAGTGAATTTTATCTTCATAATCTCAGCTAGTGATCTCTCTTAAAAATTGATATTGTCTTTTGTAATATTAATAATTTAATCTACAAATAGCTACACAATATAGATGTACTATTAAAACTAAAGGACAGTGCTGGCACAAGGACAAATGAATATAAACTGATTATGAATAAATTTAGGCTGGAAATCAGAAGAAGGATTTTAACCATCTGGGAGCTGTGGTTCAAAAATAGCCTTCCAAAAAAACAGAGAAGAAAAAAAATGAAACAAACCTGTAGTGAGGGCAAGGAAGCATTTAATTTCTGGAAGAATTTGATTCCTGCTGTCTCAGCAAATGTTGCTTTTGAAGGCATATGCTCTTTGGTGTTCTTGCTCAGCTTGGGAAAGTCTTTGAATTAACTAATTTTTTTTTAATTTTACTCCACATTTACTCTGTCCTTGACACTGCAATGAAGCACAACATCCTTTAATGTCTATTTTAATACTTTCAGAAGACTTCTAAGTTTTGAACATTTTGCCATGATAAACTGGAAATCTCTTCCAAAAACCCCACGACACGTTCTTGGGAATTCCACATGAGGGAAATGATATGTTCACACTTGAGATGGATCTGTTCTTAGAGTTCTGCTCTTCATTATCTGTTCTAGAACACTACCAGCATTTTATGTCTTTTCATACCAGTGAAAGCTCATTTATTTATAAGAGGGAATTTTTTTCTTGACTAGAAGATTTGATTCATATCTTTGACTTTTCTCATTCTCTCCTGTGTGGACTATTCTAGCCAAAGGCTGACATAGAATGTTGTAGTTATTTCCACATAATTTTGCTAGCTACTATTTCAAATGAGCAAATTCTTTCTGCATGTAAGCAAGTCTTTCCTTCAGCACATTGTTTCCCCATGTCAGCCTGTACTCACAAAGCATTTGAATTTCTTACGTCTTCCTGTTTGCCCTAATAACAGAAAAAGCCTGTATTCATGCTACTTGTCAGATCATTGACATTTCTCCTCACTTCACTTGCTTTTTTTTTTTTAATTTTACCTTTCTATTCTGTATTTTTTCTTGTTTAGTTTTGCTCTGTGTCTCCTTCAAGGACCACAGCATGTTTTCCTGGTTGTTATTCAGTATAAGTGTCAGGTCTCTGAATGCATTTCTTATTCACCTTCTATTCCTGCACCAAAAGTTATTTAATTTTTAATGAGAAAGTCTTTGAACAAGACTTTTCATCATTATGAAAAATGACTGTATTGTTTTCTCTTCTTAGTCTGAACTTTTTGGAATATATATTTCCAGAAAATTTATTAAGCTTTTCTGACTCTGGGTCTGCAAGCCTGTGCCACCCCTGCAGACTCAGAACAATCAAACAGCTCACAGTTTCACGAGACAACTGATTGTGAGAGGCTATAACTTCCTCTTTTAGGAGACTTCAGACTTCCTGAAAATTTACTAACACTCTTGCTGGCCAAGTGCTATGTTAAAGCTCCTTTGAAGCCACTCTTCTCTGGGAAGACTTGAAAATATTGTAAGCACTTAGAGTTTGTATTTTCCCTTCACCTCTTTCTTTACTCAAGGCTTACCACAACCTCCTCCTGTACCAGCTCACATGTGAGCATGCACAAGTTCTCAGGAAAACTCTACAGGCATGTATCTGTTACTGCAGCTTTGTCACCTTTCTCTCTTTGAGCAAGGATTAATTTCAGGAGTAATGAGATACCATGAACAAGAGTTTCATACATAGAATTGCAGATTCCTGGTGATGATTTTAAAATATCAGCAAAGCTCATTTTTTCTCCCTGTTCTGCTACAGACTTCACTGTGACCCAGTGAAGCCAGCACTCCAGTTCTCCCAGTGAATGGTCCTTCACAAAGGCATGAGAAGAGTAAGTTCACCACTGATTGGTTGATGCTCAGGTGTTGTGCAGACAGGAAAGCATAAACCTAATACAGCAGCTTTCTCTGAATCAGAAGGTTCTGCTGATTAGAGTATGTAGTGATAGACAAAGCGGGATGGTTTCGAACTGAAAGTGAGCAAGTTTAGAATAGATAAAAGGAAGAAATTCTTTACTGAGGGTGGTGAGGCACTGGAACAGATTGCCCAGAGAAGTTGTGGATATCTCATCCCTGTATGTGTTTAAGGACAGTTTGGATGGAGCTCTGAGCAACCTGGTCTACTGAAAGGTATCCCTGTCCATGGCAGGGGGATTGAAAGCAGATGATCTTTAAGCCCCTTCCAACACAGGTCATTCTATGATTCTATGATTTTCATTGATAGTACTTTTCTTAGATTGTTGTTAGACAGTCAGTGGAAGGTTTTGAATGCACATCAAATTATTTAAATGCTTCATTTTTCCTATCTAAATTTTACTCTGTCAAAGGTTATGGGTAAAGCAACATAATCAAAATCAAAATACTTTTTTTTTTCAGTCTGAAAACTGCACTTTTCATAGAGACAAAATACATCAGAAGTTGTTCGTATCTCGGTTACTATTTTGAATGCAAACTTCCTATAGTCTAAGGCACCCAAGGGCATGTATTGGATTATATCTACTTGAATATTTCTGGCTATTATTTAGAGAGTTTTGTCCCTCCCTCAAACAAGAAAAACCTTCATCTGTAAACAGAAATACTTGCAGATTTTTAGTACAGGAAGAAGGTGAGGAGGATATCTTTGGGGTTTTCTGGAAAAGTTATTTATTTTACAAAAAAATTTCTCTTCACATGTACTGGAGAATATATTCTATTTCTACGTAAAAATAACACTGTTGCATTCATTAGCATTGCAATATCAATATTCAAAGGCTTCGTAGACTCTACGATAGCATACCTAGTTCAGAATTATCAGAGCACCACCAGATGTAATGCATAATAATCTTATTATACATTGACAGCTTACACCCTAATGGCTCTGATGGAGCTGTTATGATGTATTGTGTCATATCCTAATAGGGATATAGCACCAAAAACATCTGTATCTTGACAAGCTCCACACAAACTAGATCTGAAGGATCTATGGCTCTGTGTGCTGACAGTGCATATAAGCTAAAAAAGTTTATATAAAATGAAAAATTAAGTGCTCAGGAGAAGTCTGCTTTAGTAACAATAATACTTTGTTCTTATCTGGACCCTTCTGTGTGAAGCTATTGAAAGACTTTGATTAATTGAACCTTACCAACACTTCTGCGAGCCGGGAAATGTTTTAATATCCCCCATCTCAGGCTGAGGCACAGATATGTTCTGTGACTTGTCAAGGTCACCCTGCAAGTCTGTGACTGGGAACTCAATGTTCCTTGCTTCAGCCCTAAGCCTTAGGCAGAGAGTTCATCTTCTGCTATTGTTTAGAAATATTAACAAACTTGAATTTCACCCAGTTATCCCATTCAAAGACCATTTAGTAATGTAAATTCATACAAATTCTAGCACTAATCCTTCAGCACCAGTAGTAATAAAACTGATGGCTTTGCCCTTGCCGTCCCTTAATTCCATTGATTAGACTGGTGATATTATTTGTACATAGTTTTTAGAATTTAATTTTGAGTCAGGGTGAAAGCAAAAGAAAGATTTTGTATTCTCTTGCAGGTTGGTTCAGAGGTGTCACAAGCCTGTGCTTCTACATAATTTAATGCAGTCAGTGTGACTGAAGAAAGAACTGCAGGACCATAAAACATAAAAACAGAGAGACAGTTCAGGTGCAGTGTAAAATGGGATTCTTGTACTGGTATCATCCTTTGCTTTTCCCATGGGGAGGGGGAGTTGAAGTTTTGATCCTTTAAGCTCAAAACAAAACAAAACAAACAAACAAACAAAAACCAAATTAAAATTAAAATAAATAAAATAAAATAAAATAAAATAAAATAAAATAAAATAAAATAAAATAAAATAAAATAAAATAAAAAGAGCATAATATTTTAGTACAAATGAATATTTGAATATTAAACCTGGGTGGATGCTTCTGGTTGGAGATATTTAAGCCAAACAGGAAAGTGAATAGGAGATACACCATATTTGTTCTCTGTTGCTGCTGTTATACAGGAGCAGGGTACAAACAGGCAAAATATTTTACATATAATTGGTGGAGAATGCAACCAAGAGATCTGTGCAACAGAGTTAATTTCCTTCTCACCATGCTACCTCTCATGCTATCTTTCAGCAACCAATTTGCACTAACTCAAATAATCGATGTTCCAAAATTATTCAGAAGTGTGCATGGGCATGAACTGTGCTCCTAATTTTCTCACTCAAGGCACAAGCCACCAAATCTGGCCTTCCACCAACACAAATCAGCCAAAGGAAAAGCATTCGATGTGGCTTCCTCCAAGGCTCTTGGTAGGCAATTTTACTTTGTCCTTATTAAACATATTTACAACAGAAGGAGTGAAAGATAGATACCAAGAGATGAGAGATAATATATTGAAAGACATTGCCACACGTTTAGAACAAAGAACCAATCAATAGCCTGCCACTTTCATACTATTATACTAAAATGTAATTGATATTATAACTTATATGAGGCTTACAAAGTCATGAAATATCAAAGCCTAATGAGTAGTTTAAGATGTGCTTGAGAAGGTATAAATACAACAATTTCCAAATCACATCCACAAGAGCTGCTTAATGGTCAGTACAGTGGGAGGAAAAAAGCCACGGCCTAAGGGGATAAGAGACTTAATGTCAGTTAATAACATTTCATGCAGCATATACATGTACACTTCCCCAAGAGAATTGCAAGAGGATAAAAGGATGAAGAAATAATGGATATCCCAGTGACTCTTTTATACTGGGTTCTCAATTTAATCTAGTCTGCTTATTAGAAAAGAGGAAATAATTCAGAAAATATATTCTATTTAAAAAATTTCTTCTCTAATCCAAAGGAAAATTTTCCCTAATCTGTTTAGTATTCCAAAGGATTTATGAAATGTTTTTTGCACACAATGATGGGTCTGAAATGACTTCTGAGATTTGCTGTGTAAGTATGCAAACCATATTGATTAGACAGAGGGAGAGAAAGAGAGAGAGCTCTGTACTTCAGTGCACATCAATTGAAAAATCAAGTACCCTATTTAAATTTAGCAATCCATTCAATCATTCTGTAGTTTAATATCACTATCTACTGATTATTCAAGGGAGTGAGATAACAAAGTAAATTTACCTGCATATTGTTATTAATACAGTAAGTGCTTTATGTCTGTAAGCCTAATTATTGCTATGTGTTTTATGTGAGCATTATTTTCTATCAAATCTAAATAAATATACAATAGATTTTATAAAACTATTAATTTATCTCATAGGAATGTTTTTCAGTGTTACCTTAGGACAATGCAGGACAGTATTTTAAAATGTTCTTCATTTTATTTCTAATCCAAACAGCACAGAAGCACTTGTTTATCTTTAAGAACATAAATATAATCCATTGATCTCATTTCATTATGTAGGCGTCCTAAATAAAAATTATTGTCTCAGGAAAATTAATATTATATTTAGCCATCTTTTCACATAAAATTGCACTGTAAATCAGAATATTTGACTATTTTTAAATCTTCATGTAGAATCCCTTTCACAGGTTACCCAGCTGGCTGTAATCATAATATACAACTTAATGATTTAAATGTTTCCCTTACACAAGCAGGCTTCCTGTGCTCTGATATCTAAAAACTTCATACGGTGCATGATCCTTGGACTGTCCAAAATGAAGGAGAGGCAGAAAAAACTCCAACATATTCCTCTTATTTGCCATCTGTTCATTATTTTCCCACATAATCTCTTCAAAATAAAAAGTTTAAAGTTTGCTGTACCCTGGTATTTATTCTCCAATTATATATGTGTTCCTTACCCTGGAAAGAAATGCTAGCACATTTTGTAATACGTAACCCATGGCACACGATCAGGTGGCTCTTCCTTGCAGAGGCCTGTGGCAATGTAACTTACCAGTTAGGTAAATGACATAAAATGTGACACTGGACTTCATTCATTCCACTTCTATTTGCCCCATGATATTTATTCTTGTACACCCAGAAACCTATTGACTTGTTACCTTCTCCTTAATTGGCTGTACATGACTGTGACATTAGTCTGTGTTTGTTACTTGTTTTACCATCTGAGAAAACAAAATGGCATAAGAAACTTCTTTCTCCTTTCAGCCAAGAGACCACTGGTTTTGCCCTTTTTGTATACTCAATTTTTAGCTTTGCCTAACCTTTTCAGGACTTGCAATTTACTTGTTGATTTACCAGATTAAGCAGAACCTATAGACTGTCTTGATCTCTGCATAGAAATTGTTATCTACTAGCAATACCTCCACAGTGGCTGACACAACCTGGGTGCTGCAGCGATACATGCAGTCCTCATCTACGAGACTATAAAAAAGTCAATCTTGTTTAAAAAATAGATTTGGCATTCACTGAAAGAAACCACATACAAAATTCTTTAACTGAATAAGGGAAAAAGATAAGTAAGAAATGCCCCTGAGGGGCAGGTTAATGCTCATACAGCCCAGCACGCTGCCTCCAGCAACAACAGAGACACAAGAAGCTTGGTCGCTTTCTGCAGTCCATTCCCCACATGGATGTTCTCAGTGTGGGGAATAGTTTAATTAATATTGTCAGTGGGTACACTCCTGCCCACTATTAAAAGAATGAAAGGGCATCTTTGTAAAAGAGTTATCTGTGACTAACCCCCTTCCAAACCTGTCAGTAGTGGTTTACTCTACCCTCTCTAGTGAGTCTCAGTTTGAGAAATTCACTATGTTAAGGACTACATTCACTGGCTTTAAACAAAAGCCTTCCTGGTTGTTTCAAGTTCCCACAGATCTAGGATTGCGGGATTTTGTGAGCAACCATTGGGCATTAAGTTTATCTATTGCCTATATGATTTCATGAACCTCAGTCACAACCTTCCTTGTCCTCCTCTTCTTCAAATGAAGTGTCCCAGCCTTAAAGTGTCTCTGCATGAAGCAGCTGCTCCATCACCTTGAGCATTTTACTTGTTTTTCTCCATACTTCTTTGGATTCTACTACACCCTTCCTCATAGGTGAAGACCAAACAGCACAAGATACTCAGGATATGGGCACATCAGTTGTCAGAGCGACGCCCTGCTGTCCTCTTATTTCAGGCACTCTCTGTTCCCAAGGATAATTTCATTAACTTTTCTAAACTTCCCTAACACATTTTTGTTTGACAGTGAGATGTCGACTTCAGAGAAATATCAGAGGTCCCTTTCTGAGTTTTACGTGTCAGTTCTGAGTTCAGCATCACGTCAGCATGGTTCATGTTATTTTTTTCTAGATGCATTGCTTCAGACTGAACTCGACCTGCTGACTTTTGGTCGGCTTAGTGTTATTTTGGAGATTCTCGCCATTGAAACCATCGGCACTGAAGGCAAATGACATTGATTGGGAACAGGGAATTTATCCACAGACTTGCAGATTTCACTGTTCATTGCCCTCTACAGAACAGAGATGCTGATTAAAACTGGTCCCAGTATCAATTTCCATTCTGAAATGTTGCCATTATTAAGGCCTACCATGGACTCCTTTAAAAAGCTTTCCTCCAATCCCATGGCAACACAGTTTCTGTAATGAGCCTTTGGTGTGGAACCCAATCAAAGACATTTTAAAAAACAATGTCTATTATGTCCATATGATCCCATTTATCCTTATTATTACTGAAAACATCCCTGAAATCTTAAGCCATGTAACTTCTTCTAAACAGGTTGTTTTCATTCATACACATACACACAGTCTCAACAGAAATGGAAATCAGGCTCACTGGTTTGTCATTCCCAAGATCATCTCTAAAGCCCTTCTGACAGATGGCAGATACAACAGCTGTCCTAGTCCTTTAGCTCAGTGTCCATTTGTAATGACATTTTACATCCTCTAGCCAGAAGTTTGGGAATTTCATATTCAGAACTCTTGATTTTATGCCATCTGGTCCAGGTGACCTTCCTAACTTGCCTGACTGGTCTAATATTTTCTCTTCATTTACTTCAAATTGATCTATATCTTATAGACAATCTGCTACAGAAATGCATCAGGTGTGAGAGTCAGAGCACTAAATGCCTATGCAAAATTTCACTGAGTTTCTCTGCTGTGTCTTTGTCAGCTCTGCATGTTCCTTCTATGTCCTTGCAATGAAGCAGTAAAGATTAAGTCATTGACAGTCCTTACCTTATGAATTATCCATCTTTGTCAAGGATGAAAATTGTTTGTCCTGGTTGTTAAGTGAGTGGAGTAAATTTTAAAGTTTGTGAGTGTAACTCTAATGTATAAGCATGATGTGACCTTAGTCCTAAATAGAAGTTCTGAATAATAATGTTCTAAGGTTACCTAGAACATTAGACTATAGAAGCTAAAACATAATTTGCTGTTAGACACTATTTTCACAATCTGCATAACTTGCAAATATCTAAACACTTTGACATCCTTCAGAAAAGCATAGGGCTGAGGTCACACACTGCAAAACACACCGTTCACTTCCACAAAAGGGTTATCCAGGAGAATCACAGGGCAATGGTGTAAGAGAAAAATTACATATCACCTCAACCAAGACTACAGCAGCTTCATCCCCTTCTTAACGGCTTTGGAAAAATTAAGTCCTTACTTTTGGAAAGTATACTTTCCAAAAAGATCAACATTGTCACCAAAGTTTGTGTGCTGCTACATGTGTGCTGTTCCTATAAAGCAAAAATTTTTCAGTTTCTATGCTTCATTCAGTTTCTATACTTCATTCAGGAGCGTAAATCTAAAGCACTCACCAATCAAAGGAGAAAGAATCAATTGCCTTTGGTAATTAAAGTGATAAGAGGAAATGTATGTTATTGCACTAGAACTACTTAAGGTATTAAAAGAAGATTTAGCTCTCACACAATGCTTTTCAGTTTTAAAACATTTACAAACACAAAGCTGTAAAAATTCTGCATGACATATAAACCTGCACAGGGAATAGTATAAGGTTTATATGCCTCCTATTCTGTACTTCAGACTATATTCTGGAGGCATGAGGGTGTTTGGGGAGTGATGAGAGAGTCAGAAATTCTTCACCTCAAATGGGTGTTTGAATTAGAATTTGGGAGGCCTAACTCCCACAGCTGTGCTCCACTCATAATAACCTTTTATAAGTTTGGCTCAGAAGTCTGCAGGTCTGAGTTATTTTGTTGATAGAAGAACATATCTCTCTCTGAGAATAACCACCTCTTTTATACCAAAAAGAAGTTAGTATTAGTTTATTTACCGTGAAGCCTCATCAGAATCACTTAACATTAACATGCATTATTAAAGTTAATTTTAAAACAGAATTTTCAGTTAAATGTTTAAACTTGGGACATACACCCAGGAAAAAATGTTCATGAACTCATGACACACAGTGAGAGTGAAATCAACCCTCAGAAATATGTCATAAAAACAGATGACTGGTTTGATGGCAGTTTGAAATCTTTTCTTCTGCAAAATATTTTTGTATAACCTCAAGTAGACCAGAATGCACCACAAAATGCTTATACACAAACAATTGGATGTTTCCAACTTCATGTATGGCATCAGTTCTAGTAGCCTTAACATTTCCAACTGAGGTAAGCAGTTTGAAACAGAGTCAGGTGATGTTTGAAGATCAAGGGCTGCCCTGCTTCTCAAAGGGCATAAATGTCCACTATTCTTAATAATTCTTAAGAAGTTCCTTCTTAAAAGATATGCAGAGATTTTTTTTTTATTAGCACATTGATTTTACTTAAAGGTAGCACCTGAAACAAAACGTTGGCCATCATCACTCCTTAACTGAAAAGCAGAAATCACACTACCTTTATAACAGTCCATTAATTCACATCTGCACAAATAACTGACTGGAGTGGAAAACTGAGGTAATATTTTGTATAGCTCTATTAAACTCCCTTCTTAAAGTTTGGGTTAACTCTTTGCTGGAGCAGAGAGCACTCTTGCCTTTTCTGAGACATTAAGCATAATTAAGATGTGTACAGTAACTTAAAACCTGAAACTAAGTACTAACTACATTTCACACACCAAAGGGCAATTTCTATACTCAAAATGTCGCAAAATATTCTAAATATTGCCTGAAATACGACAGAAAGCTTGAACACAAATATAAACACTAAATCTATTGATAATTTCTCCTCAGTTTAACAGTAGATGTTACACATATATTCCCATGTGAGGTTTTTACACAACACCTTTGTGTTTAATCTTTTGCAAACATATCAATACTTTAATCTTTGAATTCTATTCAAAGACAATTTCATGTTCTTTTTAGTACACCTAGACTCTTTAAAGATTTGAGAAAACGATAGTAGTGTCTGTTTTTTCTGAGAGCTGGACGTGAGCTCTGCAAACAAAACAAATTTGCGATCTTCTCCCCATCAGTCGTTCAACACACAGGTGCCATCCCAGTAGAGTATAAATGGGGGGGGTTTTGGTCAGATATGAACACCACTGCCTTCATCCAAGGTGGTACAGACAGAGTTTCAGCACGTGAAGTAATCATCTCTGGAATTCCCTGAGACTATCACTCTGCATGTCATTAAAAAAACTGAAAATCCACTATATATACTATATAGTATAAGTATATATACTATATATACTATGTATATATATAGTATATATATAATCCACTATATATACTATAAGTTATAGATATATAAGTTTACCTCACTGCCTTCTCATTCTTTCTGCTCTTCATGTCTGAGTCAAAAAATAACCAAAAACCCCCCCCCCCCAAAAAAAAAAAAAAAAAAAAAAAAAAAAACCCAAAGTTAA
>VZRN01004349.1:652454-695354 GCA_013397935.1 Dasyornis broadbenti
AAAAAGACCTAAAGTCTTGTCTTTACCTCAGACAAATGAAGGCAGAATCCAGCACCAGCAGGATTTTAACCCATATTTCTAACTGAACTATTGAGAACCTTTGAGAACGTTTGTGTGATGAAACCAGGGTAGCCTTCCTCAGAGTAACAAGATCATTCTGCTGAGATGAGGTTAAATTTCATCATAGATTACTGGCAGGAGTTGGCTGTTGTAGATAATGTTGTTCTGCTTGGGCTTTTTTTCCTAGTTTATGACTACAATTTCTTGGTAAAACTGGGCATGTATTCTTAATAAGTTGTTCCAAGAAAGACAAAATTACTTGATAGCAAAGGTTATGTTTTGCCCCATGTTTTCAACCAAAGAAAAAGAAAATGGAAAATCTAAGTGAACTGTTCTGACATTTCTGAAGCACATTTACAGGCACGTGCAATAAACACAAAGGAAATAAAGAGACAGATCCACAGTGGTAATGAAGGAAGCAACAGAAGTGATTTTTTTTTTCTTTCACAGATTCACTAGTAGGGATTTTACGGAGTCTGAACAAAACTCAGGTTAAAATCCCTCCTCAGCACAAGGAGATTTGAAGGCATGTGTTTCATCTCCCAAGGAAACATCTTACTTACTGACTGTTGTGTACGGTACCCCAGGGTACAGAAAATGCAAGAAAGACAAGATGCTTCTTCAGTCTATATTTGCCTTGACTATGAATATGGATTTATAGGAGGGGCTTTAAATATTAATTAAGATGGCTTAAGGACTTGGGTCTTTAAATTCTATCTAAAAGCTTTCTTACCTAAACACTGGTATTTCTTGATGTAGCCCCATCTCAACAATTGTCTCCCAAAAATTGTACAACAATGTCAACAGGACTATGCAAAAAAGCACATCCCAGACTAGCATGCATGTCAAGGCACTTTCCTGGCAGATGAGATACCATTTCAAATCACCTTTGGCAAAAGTATCTCCTACACCGTGTATGAATGCCCCACAGCCGAACTTTTCAAGCAGAGGGACTGATGGCTGTGTAAGGCCTATTTTTAGATATCCACAGATACCGGACACTGAAACACAAGAAAAGAGGGGTTTAGAGGGAAGAATTTAGCATGGGAAACTGGCAGGATTAGGGACTACCATTTGATTGTTTTATTAGACAGACTCATAGGAGTCAGAGGCCAGGGAGAAAAGATTGCTCTTGAAATGGGATTTGAAGACAGTCAGGAGGTCACTGAAACAAACAACAGGGTATCTGTTACAGAAGCTGAGATTCACTGAAGAACGACTAGGAGAGAAAGGTCCATAATTAAAAGCCTTGATCTCCCTTTATATATCATCACAAATCAATACAAAACAAGTAAGTCACAGAAAGAGGTAATTTCATGTGTTTGTTTGCAAGCCCTGATGGATCTATTGGCTGGAATGCCTATTGTTCCTAACCTTGACAAGACATACACAGCACAGGTACCATGATGTATATAAACCATGAAAAACTCCAGTGTGTTTCATTACCATGAGAAATGCAGGGGCTGGCTGCTTTTGACAGCCAGTGATGCTATTAGCTAGCCTTTTGCGTTGGTAGCTGAAGAAAATTCAGTCAACATATTTTAACCTTCTGAGCAATCCCAGCACACTGTGATCTTACCAAAGCAGCTGATAACAACAGAAGTACAAGCTCTGCGTCAGACAAACAGCAGCTGGGGGAAGGGAGCTCTGCTCTCATTCCTCCCCCACGCCAGCCCAGCTTGTAGATCAAGCTTGTCATCCCTTTCAAGGAAAAAGGCATTGACAACATCTTTCTTCCTCAAATAACAGAGAAGGAAGGGAGTTTACCACTGCACTGGATTATAGAGTGGTGAAAATACACGAAAGCACTGGACGGCTCTAAGAGAGCACAGGGAGGACAGCCCAAACCTACCTGATGCTGGGACTCCAGTATGGACCTTTCATTACAAACTGAATTAGGCTCTGCTCCAAGACAAATCGTGAACTCTGCTGACTTAATTTCAGCTCTTCTCTGCAGCCTTTCATTAGGAGTTGTAAAGGTTCCTTCTGGGCGCTTTCAAAGTAAGGAAACCCAAGTGGTCTCCAATTTCAATTGTGCACTGTGATGAAAGTAGGCTGTCTGGGAGGAAAAGGGGGGTGAACTGGCCAGCCCTTTGAGTTCAGTCTGGGACTCACATATGTAGGAGTGCAGGAATTCCTCAGCTTCACATTTGGAAATGGGCCCGGGTTGGAAAGTAAAAATAGAAAAGTGTGTATGCGATTCTAAGAAGCTCAGCTGCAAGGAAGGGGGGAAAAGTTTCCTGCAGACCTTGATTCAAACTTTTTCAGAAGTTTCAAGGACAAAGATGAAGCAGCTCCAGGGCTCCATTTCATTTTGGAAGTCGTAATTCATTTTTCTGCACAGTGGAAAACTGTTCCAAACCAAATGAAACTTTTTTTTTTTTTTAATCTTGTTTTATAATTTGCTTTTAAAAACCCCACTTAGGCAAAATATCCATATATGGTTTCCATGGTTATTTTATGTCATGACTACATTTTAACCATTAGCCTTTCAACACAAGAAAATGAGAAAATATCTGATAAATGAAGAGAATTAACAATAGATAACACTGTTTCTTTAAGCTCTAGCCTTAGCAGAGAGCAGCTGTATCATTTCCCTCAGGGAATACAGTTCTGCTTCCTTGCTCAGATATCCCCAGAATGGGTGAAACAGGTTTGCTGGAGTATGTGTATCAAAGAGAAATGAGCTTAGAGTAGGATGCAGAAATTATCTGTATATGGAAAGCTCATGCAAATTCCCTGTAAAGACCAGAGCATAAGCTACATCCACCTTGAGAAGGTAAGTACAAAGGAAACCAAGGAGTAGCTAACATGGGATTAAAATATCCATCTCCTGATCCTGTCTGCTCGGTGATGCATTGGCAGGACTTAGCCAGCAACACCTGGCTGTACACATAACTCTGTGTGCGTGTGTGTGTATGCAGATACAGCGACACACAAAGGAGCCAGCTGCAGGTAGGGACATAAAGGCCAGGACACCACTGTCAACTTGTTTCATTTTTTCTTTTTCTTCCCAATAAATATCCTGGCTGCTACCACTGCTGCTAAAGAAAGAAGCCCTAAATGCAGCCCTGCTGCGCCTTCTTCTTTTCCATTTCTCTCTGAAACTGGACTTTCAAACCTTTCACCCCGGCCGCTCCTTGTCGCTGGGCGTGTCCTGCCAGAGCACGCCAGGGCATGCCCTGGAGCACCACCCTGGAGAGAGCAACTTCATTTTGCCTGCCGAAAGCAGCCTCGAGGTAGCTGTGCAGCGAGGCCCCCCTGGCCTCCCCATGCCAGTCCCAGGGGCCAGGCTGGTTTGTCCCTTTGGCTTCTGGGGCTTCTCATTACCCCATAGCCCCCATGCTGGCTCTACATGCCCCACAGCGTGGGACCAGCGAGGGGACAGGGACACAGAAGATCCCTTTGCCAGGCTCCTTCCCATCACAGGCAAATCTACAGCATCCCTGGGTAGCCATGGAAAAGCTGGGTTTTGCCTAGGACTTACTAGACCCATTAGGATAAGGTCATCTTCCTGGACCTTTTCTTTTTAGCTGAATTTTTATATCAACACTCAGATGAGGAAGAAACATAAATGCTGAACCCCAGAGGAAGGATACACATGTGGGAAAATGCATGCACTTTCAAAAAAGTTAACAGCACTGTCAATGTCACCGATGTCCATTTTGATCCAAGATTCCATTCTATTCCTATTTCACAATTTTTGGGGGAGCAGGGGAGTAACATGAAATAAGAGCACTCAAAATTTCAAACAGATTATGCATGAAACAGCAGAAATGTAAGAGAAGCTTTTCCAGCAGTTCCTTGCAGAATCAGAGCAGACTATATCTTAAACCAATAAATAAAATTACCAGTAATTTTATTGAATTATATTGTTCAGTTTCACTTGTGTCCCCCAATTCAAACAGCCTAGTGATGGATGTTATTGTGAATTTGTGTATTGTGTCTGTAATAAATGTGTTTTGGAATGACCCTTGGAGAGTAAATCAATATTGGAAATAAGAGACCTCCAGTGATTTGGATTTCTGACTCTTCTAAATCAGTTTTCAAGTGGTAAGAATTTCTATTAAGAACAAAAATCATCACAAAATATGAATAGTGACAGTTTTCGCAATACAGGTCCTCACATCCTTGACTGTTCTTACAAGGTACTTCATAACTTTCATACTCCTCAGAACACAGGCAGGTAGGGAGAGGAATCAGGTACACATTTTCCAAAACAATAGTTTCCAACCTGTGATCACCTCAACGCCACAGGCTAAATGGCATACAAAAAGAATCTATGAAGAACAAACCAGCAGTGAATACTCTTGATTTGGGAAGGAGTCTACAGATCAAAACTCTTCTTTTACAATAGAGTCAGGCAAGATCTGCAAAGTTTATATTTCAGCATTCAATCAGCAGAAGGCTGAGGCAATGCGGTCCTTTCTCCTCACTTTCAGAGTGGTCCATGAAGCCAAGTCCTTTCTTTTGAGGGTATACCAGGATGGTAAATCTCTTTGTCTGATGCTGTACCATTGAAAGTTTCACCATTCCAAGCACCTGAGGGTTGTGCTGCTAAAGTAATGCGGGTGCTGGAGGCATCCCCAAATATCCGTCACCATCAGGTCTATGTTCTAGAGTAGAAGCATGACAATAGTCTTGTCCTTGAATTCACACTGCTTATCAAATCCAAACAGAAACCCAAAACTAGATCTCTTCAATTCCAGTGAAGTTCCTAGCTCTGTAGCCAAAGTTTTCTAATCACCCTGTAATTATTTTATTAACTTAAAAGTATCAGGCTGGCACTCGTTTGTTCATTTCCTTAATCTGTGCCACAACAAAAGAGATGGGATTTAAATTTGCACAAGCATTTAGTGTTGCTGCATCACAGTTACTGAGCTCCAATTTGGTTTTGCTGCTTTCAAACTTCTTTTACTGTTTGTTACGGAATGGATTTTGCTCTACTGTGAGGCTAAATGGGGCAGGGCAGCCTAAATTTTACTGATGAGCAACTTCAGTACTTTGGGGGTAAAGAAGAACAAATTTCTTCAGTTGCTAAAAATGAATATACGTACTGTAAGGAGAAATTACTAAAATACTGAGTATGTATAGGGCAGGTAACAGTAAAAGTCATAAGTATCACTGTGACAGAGCTGCTAAAGTGGAATAATATTTATACACTGCAAACAGATTTGTGCTGCTGAGAAAATTTGACTTCTTTTGGGAGTAAAACTTCAGAAATGTATTCCTTTGCAGGCAGCACAGTGGACAAACAAACACTTCAGTGTCAAATAGAATGAAATGCAAAACAATACAGAAGGGCTCAATGGGAAAGTGAGAGGTGGATATTCCATACTATCACTTCTTAAGCTCCTTTTTTGAGAAAGGGTGACTGGGAAGAATCCTTACTACTTTTTGTTACTCTTTATTATAACCTCAGTGCTCCAGAAGAGGGAAAGTGGGCATGCCAAACATAAGGAAGTTGGTAGGAAGAGAGATTACAGTCACAGTCATGTCTCCCCCCAACTGCTAGTCATCAGTACCCAGTTCCCAAAGCACATCCCCTTACTCTTTCCAGTACCAAGCCTGCATTAATGGCAGTCTAACTGTTACTGAAGGCATCAGTGTTCTGTGTACGTTGATCAGCTCTCAATAGCAACGCATTCTAGTGTGGATCAAAAACCAGCAATACCTCAAGCCAAAGGTTCGGCCAATCCTGTGTTCCATTCTGGGGAGAATGTGGTGTTTAGGCACACAGGAAAACAGCGGCAGCATGTAAAATACACTGAAAACAGCACACATATGGCTGCTTGTTATTTATTGAGTTCCAATGGTATGTTCAGCAACTTGCATGGGAATTTTCCAATACAATTATTTAAGTCATTCCAAGTTACAACATCTCATTTTTCCACCCCAATATTTACAGATTGGCCTGATTCCTTAAGCAGGCTCCAGCTCTTACAGACTGTGTGGAAATTTTACCAGCAGGATGTATGGGATTGTTCATCTTTAGTATCTGTAGCCAAATGTTCACGACCTGTCCCATGGATATATAGATTGCCCAGTTCCTTTGAGTTTGCAAGTCCAAATTGCTTTGTTTCTTAATAGTTCAGAGACTCCCCTGCTTCCACTGGTCTTATTCCCAAGATCACTAGGAGGTTAAAGGGAAGAACAAATAGGACGAATGCATTCCTGATGTAAGCAGATGAAACCTTGTAACCTCATTTTACCTCGGCCCCCATTTTAGGACTTGTCAGTTGAGCAGCAGCTGTTTACACCAATTATGAATTTGACCTAAGATATAGAAATAAAGCAGGAGATTATATTCCATGGAGAGTACATTAAAAATAAACAATGCATTTGTGTGTGTGGCAGAACTGAGTCTTGAGTCCTTAATTATAGGAAACAGGAAATACTTTGGTTGCTCTCCTTCCCAAGATCAAAATTTGTTAATAATTACACCACTTCTTAAAGGTTCCGTCTCCCTTTGGCTCCACTGCCACTGGGGAGGGGGGAGGGAAGGGTGGAGGAGGAGGGAGGAAACCAGGGATCACCGTAACAATATGAAGGTGGAAAAAAGAGACATTACATGTTCTAAGATATGAGCAAGGAAAGCCTTGCATGATAAAATCAAGCAGTCCTTCCCTTGCACAGCACACTAGGTCGTTCAGGAGCATCCAAGAGAATTTTTTTGCTTCATTATGATTTTTTTACAGCCATATTTCAGGAGCTGCAGAGGACTATCAAAAGACATTCAGGAGCTGGGGTGAGGGCAGTTTTAGCAAAGATTTCAACAATCTTTAAGCCACATGGCAAATTCTGTGCAGAGATCCAGCTGGAGGTGAAGGTGAGGGGATAGAAGTTTTCTTAAATAAGAATAACATGGCATTCTTATCTATTTTAAGGCATTTTCTCCTCTGTATTTGCATTTCTTTCTTTCTAAAATAAACAAATTTTAAATTAACAACTCTAGGTAATCTGAGCAAGACTTCCAAAAATGCTGCATGAGGCAGCTCCATGACAGCATTTAGTCTGTTGCAGGCAGTCTGCAAAGGCTCAAACCCCTTTAAAACACCTTTATTAATAATTTTTTAGACTAATATAATGACACACTTTGTACAGTACCATAGGTAAAGAGTAGAAATCCAGGCTGCAGCTTCATTTTAGAAAGAAAATTCACATCTTGTCAATATTGGGGAAAAAAGGGCTGCAAATGAAGATGTAAAATCAGGTTCATGTTTAAAACATCTAAACTGATATTGCTTTAGGAAAGAAGCAACACATTAAGAACAATGTGTGAATATCCACTGACAGCCCTGAGTGCAGAATATTGTTTCAATAGTGCATTTTGCTCATATACATAAAATAAGTAGGATTCAGTTGGTTAATAATTTATCTGGTGACTTCTTAATCTTGAACCAAAAATATCCTTGAATGTTTCCAGAGAAGCTGATATCAGGCATCCACAGCAACTGTAAAATCAGCCCTTTTTCTGCTTTATACTCTCTGACAGTTCATCATGGTCTTGGCTCTGCAAAAGACATACATATGTGATTAATTTAATGCAAAGCAAGTGGTGCCATTGACATCACGTGCCTACACCTTCCAAGCTCAAGGGCTTAGATTTGCCCAGTCCCCTCTCAACATGGACAGATCTCTTGGAGGGGCTTTGAGTAAATCTGATTTCAAAGAATGAAGGAGAGGGGAAAAATTATTTTTCTCCTTAAAGGAAATATCTCTGCAAGCAGTAAAAGCCAGGACTGTCCGTAGGGGCTTGCAGGATTCCTTCTCATGTCTGGCAGCATCAGGTCTCTCTCCAGCTGCAGTGGCCACCACCAGCTCTCTAGCTGAACACTCAGCAACAGGATCAAGAAGGTTGGAATCTGAATAAAAGTTCCCCAAACAATGCAAATAGATACACAGTTGTTATTCCCACAGTGGAAAAAGAAACCTCTGCCATTTGTACCTTTTGGCTTCCCTCAAAGAGTTGTTTTCAGAGAAAGCCCTGGGGCTGAGGCTGAGCATTCAACTGCTGCCGGTCTTCCAGCTGATACCATTAACCCTTTCGCTTCTCATTCCCCTCTGCTGAAAAAAATGGATGTCCGCTCTTGGGGTCGTCTGCATTTATCTGCTGTCCTGCTGTCCTTGAAAGTTCAGGGTTCAACAGCAGCTGAGCACTTAAGCAAGTACTTCCTGCAGTTTGGTGGTCAAACAGATAAGCGCGATTACCTCAGAGGGCTCCTTGCGTGTTTTAAGCCCTGCTGCTGACTCACTCGCTGTCCCCAAGCAGCTCCCTCCAACTTTGCTGCATGATGTGCATTAATATGGAATCTGTGAGGCTTGCTTAACCAACTAGCGTCAAAGGTTTTGCATCTCCTGAATAAGAGGCAACAATGTGAGGAAAAAACGCCTCATGCTATAGTGGATTTTAAACGGTATACTCAGTCAGAGATTTTGGAGGGCAGCTGTGCTGAGCACACACATTCATCTGCACTAAGCGTTGATACTTCACCTCTCCAGTTGGACAATCACAGAGAAAATTTCTTATATCAGCCTTGCAAAGTGTGGGCTCCCTTGCTGCAACAGAATAAACCAAAACACATTCATGCAGCCTGGTATAGCTCCCCCTAATCCACGTGCTTACAAATACAGCGAGCATAGGTATTTGGAATTTAAATAGATTTGTAACACAGTTATGTAAAAAATAATATCACTCTTGGTGTTAAGTGGTAATTTCAGAACATTGAGGAGAGGCTCTTAATGATTTTACTGTTGGCTTCCATGGAGAAGATGATAGGACTGGGATGCTGGATCATTAAACATTTCGAATTATTATTCCTTTAATATTGCAGTGACCATAAAGGCCGGCTCAGTCTCTGCTACGAAGGATGTTACAACTGAGTCTTAATTTTTTCCTACAGTTTATTTGTTGCTTCTGTTTTTCTAAGTTTGAGAACATCCAGCTATATTTCTGCCCTCACACACTCCATAAAAAGCTTTCAAGGCTATATTTAGTGAGAATGCAGTGTGGATATTAAAGACGCTGAATAGCCACCCACCACATTGTATTATCTTTTCCTGCAAACCACCACAAAAGTAATTACCATGCTAGAAATACAGCTTGGTGTTACTAAATGGTTATCGGAGTCATCTAGTATAATTCTCACAGAGAAAAAAAAAAAAAAAGGCTTATGGTGAAAGGAATAGATGGCCAGTGTATTCTGAAATATGCCCTTTCCTACCCCTTTCTTCTCTACCTTCCCATTACTTTGGAAGAACCCCTAAGCATTAAACGTGTACTACAAGCTGTAGAAAACAGGATGAAGCCTGAATTTCTGTTTCATGAGTCGTCACATGCCTCCTTAGTATTTTTTTTAACGCAAGAACTTCCTTACATGTAATCATTAATAACATGCTCTTTGGGTGCCTCAGATGAGTCTCAGGTTTCCACAATAAGCGTGCTTGCTTGTGATTGCCTCTGGAATAGGAGAATGTGAGTGCTAGTGCCCTGCTTTTCCACTAACAGGTAACACTTAAGATTCAACCCCTGGCAAGCTGTTTTACAGCCTGACCTGCTTTGAACAAGGATGGCTAATGCAAGCATAGTTACACACAGACAGCACTGACTCCTGGCAAACTGTCTCTGAAGTCTAGCACTGATCTGAAATTTTTTGAGACCAGCTCTTAGGTTTCTATAAACCCTTTTTTCACTGCTTATGAAGCTGGGGAAGAAAAAAACAAACCCTGTGGTTCTGACAGAAATTCTACTTACTCCAAGTGGCCTAGTGATTTGGGACATGGGACACGTGCTGAATAACAACTGTGTATCTGTTTGCCTGGAGGACACATGCTGATGTCCAAAAACTGCTGTTCACATCCTAAGAAATAGTATGTTTATACTGTGATGTCCTGAGCATTACTACTGTAGCTTTTCATGGTGTTTTAGACTGAACTAAAATTCCTTGCTTCTTAGATATTTTGTTTTAACATATCAGGAACACAAGAAATTTGCTCTGGCTTACATGAGCAAGACACAAATGGGTAAGGGGAAAGTATCAGAAAAAGACAAGGGAGTTAAATTGCTTTGGAATACAGTGGATTTTCTCAGAGGGGAAGAAAACCAGCTTGGTGCCAACTAGCATGCAATATATTGATTATTTCATTTAGTTGTTAAAATAAATAATGCAATATTCTTCTGTATTTTTTTATTGTTTTTGCTGCATTGTTGCCTAAGGCAAGTCTTATAAATTGTGAAATCAAAACTAGCATAAAAATAGCATAAAATCTCCAGGCAGATACATCATCACGCATACAGGTTTAATCTGCAAGCATCTCCTGTGGTCACATCAGGTGTTGGCTAAGAGTTCAATTTCAGCTTTTTCCAACAATGACAAAACTGCTAGCTCCTGGATGAAATATAGGTCATTTGGAGAGACAGATAACAGGTATAGAGATATATACTTACTGACATATATATTCAGAGAGAAAAAGAAAGGAAGAGAATCATAATATATATATTCTTATCTAAAAAATAAATTACATTTGCATTCATATGTAGTATTCTTTATTCCCATGAGGCAATTATTAGAAGTTTCCTTCTCATATTTAGTCATGTTTGGAATTGTTTTCAGGATGTTTAGACTCTTTTCTTCGAGTTGTCACCAGCTCATTACCACAGAATTACATTTCACAAACAAGAGCTGGCTCGAGCCAACTTGGCTTGGTTACTGCTGCCTGAGGGAATTTGAAAAAATTATAATTTCCTTGCCTTTGGAAATAGACAGGCATGGACCCAACTGCAGGCAATCTCACCTCTTTACTGCCTTTCTGAGCTGAAACAAGAAGCTTTTTTATTCTTGGCGTTCTCCTATTATTTGAAAGAACACATGTACAGAATATTTTCGTCCCCAAAACACAGCATATCTGAGCAGACATTAATTTTCATCTTAACAAATCTCAAAATGCAGTGCTGAACAGTCAGGTCCACATTGCACCCCCTAGAAATAATTATTGAAGTTCTTCCATCGCTGGAATGAATCTCGTCTTTGTAAATTGTGCTCAGAGCAGGACTCCACAGAAGGTTCAAAGCAGCCCAACTCCTTGCCTTTTTCAAAAGAGGCACTGGCTGCACCCACAGCATTTTCCCATAAGGGTCCCTGAGACCTAAAATTTACTATATTTATGATTGGCCCATGTGCACCTCAGTTGACAGTTTACACACCACTGCCCCTTATACACACATCTGCACTGTGATAATTTCCTAATTAGAAACTGATAATTTTGTCTAACAAGCACTGTCTTCTGCCACCTTTGATCCTTCTGAAAGTGTCCCTCCTCAGCTTCAGCTTCATAAACCACCTTCAAAACTTCAGCCTCCACTTCCCTGTAAGTCTCCGTTTGCAGAAAAGAAAATGCTACCTTTACAGAAAATTAGAGGCAAACTTTAAAGGATGGTCTGCCCACATGGTTGTTCAAAGGTCAAAATGGTGTGGTTTTTTTAATAATTACAGTTAGATAGTAACTGCTGATTCATGATAAATTAAGTTAGCACATCTTAAGTTGACTTGGCGTAAGAACAGGATATTAATCACTGAATAGCCATCATATACCTTCAGTTAAAGCATAAATTGCAATTGTGACTAGACCAAGCTTATATGCTTATTCCGAAAGCAATCTATAGGACAGATTCTCAGGCAGTAAAAGCTTCCAAAATTGAATTAAATTCAGAGCTACATCAATTAACTGAGAGATCGGTCCAAAGGATGATCTGTGGAGTAAATTGAAAGCCATGTACCTTAATATCAGTAAGATTATCCACGCTTTTTTTTTCTCATGGAATAGCAAACCTGTCTTGAGCTCACAGGACCGTTTTATGATGCTTCTCCCAGGTGGAGCTGTACAAAGAGCTCCACTGCAGAATATGATCATGCTCTAAGTGTAATTGGCTACCTGTACTTGTTAGGAACATCAGGATAATTCCAAGTTAGTGGTTCTCAAAGCTAAGGCCTCTTGCAGCAGAAAGGCAAATGATCTGAAAGGCAAGACTTCACCCAGAGTGCATGAACAAAACCAATGTAGCTGTCAACTTCAAGTGTTCAGGTCTTCAAGACAGAGGAAATATATTGCCTGACTGCTAGCCCAAGCCTGTGAAAAATAGAAAATAACAACTGTGCCCTTGAATAATACTCAAAACACAATGCAGAATTCCATGTTTGGTGAAACTTTCTTGAAAGAGAGAGCAACAATTAAAAATAAAAGAAAATGAATGTTTTAGAAGCTGTATTTGTTATTTCCTGGCTCGTAATCATTCTTTTGGGGATTATTTCAGACAGTGTAGTGCCTGTGAAAGCAAGAAATCTCACTTTTCAATTTTTGCTGTCATTTTCTTATAAGATTCTGGTCAGAAAATGAGACTAACATTTTACAAAAATGCTTGCAACGTTTTTGTCACTGTCTCAAAATGGATAAAAATGTGTCAGAGAATTTGACAAACATCAAGAATGTGCCTCTATGCTGTCAAGAGCATCCCCCTTCTTGATGAGCCAAGACATGTAATACTCCCAGTTTCACACTTCTGCCTAAAGCTCTGTAACTTTTTCCTGCAGGGAGTCCTAAACCTTGAGCTGGGAGATTTCCTCTCTGTTTGCATTAGGCAGAGCACAGCCTTTTGCCACATTAACAGAAAGGCTACTTATCTAGGAAACTGGCTGGGCATTTGAACACTACATCATCTGAGTACTTTTAGATGTTCAGCAGCTGAAGTGTCCTATTGTGGCTCATTCCCTTGCAGAACAAATGTTGCTGTCTGAGACTGCTCCAAACATTTGTTTGGCACACGAGAATTCCCGCTCCTTTTGAAGCAGTATTAAAAGCACTGTCAGCTCATTAATGGATTTTTTTTAACTTTTCTTTTGGCAGAAGTGAAACTATCGCTGAAGGAAATATCTTGTAAACATTGAAACAACCACAACAGCATTCCACGCGTACATGCTGGAAAACAAAAACAAAATAAAAGCAGCCTTTTGCAATGAAACGTGTCTTTCCTGAATCAGCAAAGACTCCCATGACCTTGCAGACATTCTTTGGAATAGTCACTGAGAGCTGCATGAATCTCATAACAAAATAAAAGCACCACAGTGCAAAGGACAAATTGTCCAGGGTTAAAGGAGAGCCATTGCTCTGAAAACACCAAGCACTGAAATCCTACCCATAGCTTGACTTGTGTACAAATGTCACCATGCCTACGTCAAAGGCCAGATTTCCCAGAGGACTCAGCTTCCTTTAAAGAAATACAGTAACTATCAGAGTTTTAAAGACCTCAGCAAGCCAGATTTTCAGTAGGACTTATTCCGGAGGGGTAGCATTGATATTTAGATGTGACCACCTGCGTACCACAAAAAGTTGATATGTAATAAAGTCCTCCTGATAGATAGCATGATGAGCTTTCTGTGTTGAAATGTAGAAATGTGGTTGTTACCCTTATTCTCCCTCCTCCTCTTCTTTTTCCCTTCCTTTTTTTTTTTTTCCTTTCAATTTGAGAAACAAAAGACATTTTAATTCAGCTTGATACACTCTAGGTATGAAAGGAAGTAGTTTTTAGCTGAACTCTGTAGCCTCTATATAGACAGCCTCTGTAAATCTTTATTTTTCCTCCCATTACTGGTTATCTCTGAATGATTTGTTTCTCCCTAGGTATTCTTTATGCAACATGTGTCAGGAAAATCCAAGGGTTTTTCTAGAATATGTCTGGTTTTGATGAAATATTGAAAACTTAACAAAAAAAAAAAAAAAAACAAAAAAAAACCCACAACAAAACCTGACAACTCCCAAAATAAAGACCAGCAAAAGGCCTTTCTCAAACATGCTCCACTTTAAAGTGTCTGTTCTTCACAGGACAAGGCCGAAGCAGTGGAAAGTTGAAGTCCATCCTGCCGTTAAAAGATTAGTATGATACGGTTTTCTGCATTATATCTGCTTCTTCTGAATGTGTCTAAAATCCAAATTACCCTACTTAGATGATACTAATATGTATGTACAAGAATAGGGGAACATGACATGTTTATCAAAGTTAATCTCTGTGCTTTGAAAAATAATTTGTTAAGATTAGCATCTTGCGAATTCCAAAAACCTCCAAATCATTGGTTAGATCCATGCAAAATCAGACACTTCCAGGCTTTGAAAGAAAGGTTAGATAAAAATTATTTTAATGAGAAGTTTGGTGCTGTTCGAAAGTGACAGCAATAGTTTGATGAGATTAGATAGGTAAGTAGATACACAAGTAGATAGATGCATAGACAGAGAGAGGTGCTGGGTCTCAGAATGAAATTCCCTGAAATGCCCTAGCCTCAGGTGCTCTCAGTCTCAAAAGAGATTTGTGATATGGACTTTGCCATCAGTCAAGAAGAAAACTTAATCTGGGACTGCCATGTAATGTATGGGACAGTTTCTCCGAAGGTGCAAGGTTTATGTAAGATAACCATCTGTCTCACTCATGCTTATATCGGTTTGGGTAAAATAACTGTGGTCCTCTTCCTCTCTCATAGCTGTCAAAATGCACTGAACAGCCAATGATTCAGACACTCTGAGCAATTACCTAGAGCAGACCAAATTCTATGCATCTTACCAAAAATGACAGAAAAGCTGGAGCTTGTTCCAATATCCTTGCAATAAAGGCTGCAACAACAAAAATGAGCTTGCACTGTATTTGCAAGAACTTAAATCACTGCAAGAAATGAGTATGAAAAGGGGAAAATAATCAGATCATCATGACTGCCAGTATTTTCCAGTATTTTAAACACTTTGTTGTAAAATATAGAAGATATTACTGTACCTGTTTTGCCATTCAGTTGCCCAAATCTTGTATAGATGCTTGAAGGCACTGGTAAATTTTCCAATTTTGCATTGGGAATCAGGCAATATACACCCCAATATATACATAAAATATTCTATGAAAAAAGCATGACATCCCTGATATAAGTCAATAATTAATGAGCCTGGCTCTGAATTAGTGTGTTTCAGTTGCAGAACAGCAGTACAGTTTAGAATTCCTAAAGCACTTGAGTAGCTAATCCCATTTTACCAGGAAAACAGGGAAACCACCCATCGCAGACCACATCTTTTCCCAGACCTCAACACAACAAAGAAAATATTTTGTTTAATGATGCCTTTCAGCTAAGGGAAGGGATGAAACTCCACGACATTTCAGAAGTCTTACAAGGTTGAGTCTCACAGCAAATCTTGACATAGGCCTGGAGAATTAATAATCTGTCTGTTCATAAGACCAAGATCTCTGACATCCAACAGTGTGATGATACTTGTCTCAACTTTTTTGCCAATCTCAGCAGGTCTCATTCTCCCAGTTCTGAAGGAAGCAGTTCAGGAAGTAGATTTGTTCAGGTTGTAGGTTTGCTGCATTTTACTGTACAGCTGTGTCTCTCTGATGTAATGAGCCTAGGAATTTATATAATTTCTACCGCTGTATTCATCTGATTACTTTTCTGTTGTACTGGAAAAGGATTCATTTCCACAGAAACTAGCTCTGCTCTGGAAGGGAATTTTCCAGAATTTTACTGGGCAAGGAAACCTAGCCTGTGTTTTTCTGTAATCTTAAAAAGTGGCTTTCAAAGAACTGAGAATAACTAATATAGTATACACTACAGTCACTGAGCTCAGCCTTCCTTCCTCCAGAATGATTTCTAAATACATCGTTATCAATACAGGTTATGTTCAGTGACAGAACCTAAGTATTTCCATTTGAAATACTTTGAGAAAGAGTTATGACATTGGAAAACGTGTTTTCTCTGAAGAAAGGAAGACTGAAATTTCACAAAGTCGATGGAGAATCAAAAGTTCCTTTCAACATCATCTACATTTTCATTCTACCTTGGGAGAGTAAGCTTTATCAAATGTGGATGGGTACCCAAGTTTTAAAAAGGGGCAGTTTGAGCCACTGGAAAATGAGCAACATGAGAAAAAAACATCTCATTTGACTTTGTAATGGTACATGCCAAACTGTAATGGAACAGGGAAACAACAGACCTATCCAGCTTTGTTTTCACACAGTTTAGTTAGTTCATGCTTTTCTTGGATGGTTTATATAAATAAATACACAGTGACTGACACAAAAGAAGGTTGGTTGTGTGGTCATATAGCAGCAATTTTTGAGGCTGGTGAAAGTCTTACATATCTTTTAGATATCATCATAGAGAGGATATCATCAAAGACAACAAGGAAATATACACATTCATCTGTTCCTTTCTTTTTCCAGGGCAAATACAATGACTCTTACCCATGCCTCTCTCCATCAACACTTCCTCTGTCACTGAAAGGACAGTGGGAAGAGCCATTGTAGTCAGCTGCATCCCGAAATGGGTAAGTCAGGAGCACTGCTGCCATCCCCCAGACTGACAGCTGCCTACACAGGGCACTGCGTCACTGCACCACGCGCTCCTTACCCAGGTGCTGCCAGGAGCAAGGAGCTGAGAGAAGGTAAGGTATAAATCATGTTTACAAACCACATGTGCAATGTCTTTCGGTCCATTTGTGGTCTTTCCATAGCTCTATTTAGTATTCTGTACATCTGCTTGGGGGGTTGGTTTTTCTTTTTTTTCCATAGCTTTTCATATCATATCAGCTACAGAATTCCCTACATGGAGGTATCCATAAATTATATTGCAGCCTAGGAGTTTTTAGTGTGTGAACAAAAGGCACAAATGCAAATGCAAGATGTTTAATTCACTGTTTATGTGTGATGTTACCCAGGTGCCAGTGACATCCTTCTGACCAGCGCAGAGGCACAAGGGACCAACCCAACATACATTTTTAATGTGATCAGCTGTGACAGCACATACACAGAGTAGACCTTGCGGCCTTAAAGCCATCCTTTTGGAACACTTCTAGGGGCCCAGAAGAAATGGTTTAATTAATCTTCTTTTTTTCAGGATTGCAGCTTTTTTTTTTTTTTTTTTTTAATATAAATTATGTACACTGAAAACCTGCCAATTATAGCAAATTAAGGGACTTGGCAAGTGCATCCCTTGGAGACAGATGGTAAATAACATTCAGATTCTGAGTTGAAATAGGGCTAGCGATTAACTGGTACAGGATAGAAAAGCAGTCCAAATAAATTAAATAAAAAGGGTTGATATGAATGCAAGTACTGTAGGTTGCTTTTTTTTGTGTGTGTGCGATAATGATGGTACCAAAAATATTGATGATTCATAATTAATATGCAGCACCCTCTGAGTGGCAGCAGGATTTTAGATCTTTAGCAGTATTTTAAAAACCACTGCCAGTTGTTTATTTTGCTTTCACAAGACTGCAAACAACTGTCGTTTCATCCTTTCTGGAGGATCTGCCAGTTAAAAAGACAAGAGTGCAGCCTCACAACAAAGAGAAGGTGCCCCTACAAGTAGGAGGGGACCACAGGAAAAAATTCGGAGGAAACAGGGCCTCCTAAGATGCAGACTGCTATAGCAAGAGTGGAAGTACCTGAGGAGAGTGCATTTGTTTCCAGCTTGAGCTGCAAATGAAACAGGAATGATGACCTCAGCCTCATCCCCTACTGACCATTTCTTCATTTCAAAAATTCACTGCACCTACTGTTCAAAATAAAGCTGTCTTCCCTGGCACAGCAGAGGTGGCGCTGATCAGAAATGCACTGGCAGAGTTGCAAGATGGTAGGAAGAACTCGCAGCACCTGCGCACGCTCTGTCTGGGAACAGGGATTATTGCTAACCTGTCAGTCTCAGCAGCACTAAAATACACCAAATCTAATTTGGTTTAAAAATGCAAAAGCACAAAGAGATCTTTTTAAGAATCCAGCCAGAGATAAAAAAGATGACAAAGTCAAGAGTGTGTTAGTCATTTAATATGTACTCTGCTTAGAATACTAAATTCAGGAAATGACTCAATCACGCACACAATTACAGCTATTTTCAGATCATAAATGATGCAGTACGCCAATACTGATGCAAAAACATACCACAATTAGTTCCTGCAAATGTTCTTGCAACAAGGCATCATTTCCAAGGGAGCCTTCAACCTAATTATGGCAACAGAGTATGCCTCAGGGCACCACCTCTCTATATGATTTCATTATTCTTGTACAGTGACCTGACAATGATGTCACCAGAGTGCTACTTCACCTTGCACGCTCCCAAGCACATGATAAGAAGGTTAATTGCTCTGATATACATATAAAGGGTCCACTTTGCTTCGGATGTTAAATGCACACAGAGCAGTCTTTTCAAAGTAATATTTGCACCCAGGAAGAATTAACAGGAAATAATGTTTATATGTGACTGAAAAATTGAAGACAGGTGGTAGCTGATGGGATCTCTTCTAGGAATTGGTTTATTTATTCAAGAATAATTCGCATGTCAGTTAGTGACTTTTCTCACAAACAGGAGGCCAAAGCTTTAAAGAAAACACTTAAAAAGTAAAACAAGTAAAACCTCTATTTCCCTGGTTCAGATTATGAAAAAACAAGATCTGGAAAAATTCAGAGTGAATTTTAAGATCAAAATCTGGGCTACAAAGAAGTGCCAGAGCTAGATGCATTAGGACTTGGATGACAGGAAGAATCTTCACCTTTATTTCAGCAGCCACATTCAAGTTATTTGTAACCCACTGCTAAAAAGGGAAGTCACTCTTTAGAAATCCCTCAAATACCCACTCAAATGTGGTAGGTTAGAGCAATAGGAGCCAGATCTTCAAATAAGGGACTCCAGTTTTCCCTTGAGACTGATTTCATTCATAGCTTTGCATACTTTTTCCGTCTCGGATTTAAATCCAGACTGCAGTATGTCAGTCATATAAGATTTTCCTTATGCTGAAAAATAAATTGTGGCTCAGGCAGATTATATCATTATATAGCAATATCAGACTGCCAGATGTTTGTCATACAATTACAAAATTTCTGAACATTTACATTGTGTTGTTCATATTTTGTTATATTTTAAATTTTTTGTATTTCTAAAATTCTGATTTAACTGTGCACTTAAGATCTTTCCAATTACAAAAGTTATTTTGCTAGCAAAGACTACTTCACAAAAGCCAGAAAAAGCTGACTCAACTAAGAATTACAGCATTTGAGTCAGATTTGTGAATATGCCATGGAATTTCAAGAAAAGCATGGAAAACCTCAAGTTTCTGTGATGCTTCTCAATTACAATAAACACCTTGAAAAATGTAAATTTTTCTTTCTGAAGTGCCTTTATATCAACGCATCTTATTGTATGTTCAGACTAGTTCTACTATGCGCATGTAATAAAAGAAAAGGCCTAAATGTTTGTGCAATGAGTACAAGTCTATCCTGCAGAAATTCCCCGTCTCTAATATGCAACTTTATTCCTATCCAAATTCTACTCTGTTTTAACCAATTTGATCAAAGGATGTTCAAGAGAAAAGTAGGCTCTGCAGTGTCATTCACAGAGATCAGTGAAATGAGGAAAGTTAACCTGAACAATAATAATATTACTAAAATTTCCACAGGCAGCATTAAGATAATTCTAAATACTGTGTAGTATTTTTCCTTTATACATGGTAAGATCTTCGAGAAATATTGTTAACTGTTTTTTTTTTTTCATGGCTGGTTGGGATTTTTTGCTTGTTAGAGGAAAATATTTTATGAGATCAAGAAAAAACATACAGAACCATTAATGGCAGGATGGAAGGGGAGGGAGAGAACAAGATCATATTTGCTAAAGGCCATAACAGGAATTCTGGAATTATAATAACAGCTTTGTTTATGCTGTTGTGTTTGGGGTGTTTATATATATGCCCCTGGCTGCTTAGTCAAAAACTGGACAAACACTGCAAAGCAACAGTTCACAATTTTTTTTATTTTTTTCTTTTTTTTAAGTTCTGAACAGTTGTTTGTTTTAACCTTTTCCCATTATTTTACAGGAACAGGATTCATTTCTTCATTTATTTATTCATTTGTTTATTTACTTTGGCATGTGCATGACTGCCTGGAGAATGGCCGCTCTCCACATGAATGCCAGTGTTCTCAAATAACAAAAGACTGAAAGGTATGGCTTTTCTAGGCCAAATAGTAAGGCTTTTTCTGTAAAAGGGCAGCAAGAATACTGCACAACTTAAGCAATCAGTCACAAATTAGAGAGAGGTAAGGTAATTGGGTAAAACACTTTTGTATTAATTACATAGAAAACATTTTGTATTGAAAATTGTGTTATTAGACATCTGACATTTTCTGGATTCCAGGAAGGGCAGACCGTAACAATTTAATCTTCTTAATAATTCTTGGTCCAGTCATAATTAATATTTATAGACATAAAAGCTGGGAAAGATAATGTGGCCAAACCTGTGTTTTACTAGCTTTTTACTTTGATTATTTGAGCACACCAGTGCTACTCCGACATTGGAGTTTCACTGCACTTGCTTCTCTCCTTGCTCACCACAGAAATATGGTCACTGCCCTGAATAACTGGTAGTTCAACAGGAAGATAAAGGAAAACAGCTGGCTTCAAAAAGCAGATGGGTGGATCACATGGTAATAGTGAGAGCATAATTAACACAAGCATCATCAGTCACAGCACACCAGCTGCCAGCAAACCTGCACACACTGCTTTTGTGTTGCTTTGGCTTCTTCAGAAGAAAAAAACCTCTTTAAACAAAGTTGAGATTCTCAATAAGGCTTTTTCTGCTTAACTTGGGATGCCGAGTACCTCTCCAGCTGTGTGAACCCTGGCCCTGCCACAGCATTATGTAAACTATTGATGAGCTCTCTGAAAAGATACAAATCTCAGCCAGGTCTGATGATTCCCCTGAGCTGTAAGAATTAGATTAAAGCAGGAAGCCAAACACACCAAAGGGGGGAAAAATATGAGACTGTAATTCCTTTGAGAGAATAATGGAAGAAACTATATCACAGCAGTGCAGAAAACAATTTCACAAAGCATAAATGAATGCAGAAAAGAAATCCTATAGCACTCCTTTTGTGCTTGAACATATGTGTTGCTTCTTGACTCAAATTTTAAGTGGTTTCCTTAAAAGTAATTTAAGAGTTTCATTAAGGATCTAGATGGTTCTTTTATGAACATTGTCATCTAAAGGTCAGGGACCTGGGAATGCTTCTCAGCTGCACAAGTCCAAGTTACTTCTCTGGCCAAGATCCCTGCAGGAACAAGATCTAATTATGCTGTATTCTGCTTCTCCATTGTATCACTGTTTCCTTTGAGAATGAAATTTGAGTCTGGTGGCCTTAAGAGCCTAACATGGTACAGTGCTGGCCACACACCTGGATGATCAGAGGAATAAGACCCAACGGGACACGGGACACGTTGGAGCACGCACTTACCACACAATTCCCTAATATCCATAACAAAACTCTGTAATATAAGTGACTGACTTTCATCAGGAAGAACAGATGATAACCTATTCTGATGTGATGAGCAAGCACATTGCATCTGACTATTGCATTATTTCCCCTCTCTCTTTCTGTCTTAAATAGCTCTGTGTGTGTGCATATGTTGTATGATCTACTGCAGACAGACCAAAAAGTACTGTGGTAGCACCAAGCCAGGAATCGGGGAATGTGACATACTGTGACTCAAAATTCCACTCTGCTGAAGAATTAACCATGAACATTGATGAGAATAATAAGGTAATTCAAGCCTTCGCAGATACTTAAAAATATTATTTTTCCTCTGTTCTCTGTTTTCACATATTTATTTCTTATAATCTTGATTTAGCAGAGGGTTTTAAAGAGATGTGTCAAAATATCATAAGATAGGCTATTTTGGTATCAAAGTGGAAATGAGAACTTTCAGTTGATTATTTTAGCTTACTGTAATTAACACTCACGTATTTGTGAAATTCACTTCTCACTTATCTAACAAACAGTACTGTGAAATAAATACTAATAAAATACTACTAAAACTAAAAATTGAGAGTTTTCTCATAACTTGCTTTCTATTGAAAACAGACTGCAAAAAGTCAAAATTGTTTCCAGGAATAGATTGGGTTTTATACATTTTTTACACGGGAAAAATGTTGACACTTTTCTGAAGATATCAACTTTTTTTTCAATATTTACAAAAAAAAAAAAAAAAAACCTCCAGTTACAATTTACTTTTTATTTTGATTTTTTTTTATTTGGAACAGTCATCAAAAATTAAAAACTTCATGATTAGCTAGATGATATGTTTCAGGTTTTTTAATGTTTTACCAGAACATGAGATTTGTTTCCTTCTCAGCTTTAACTGAAATTTTCCAGCACTGGTAGAAGGCTGATGGCAGACGTTGGTAAAGGTTTCCTTCTTAAGAAAAATAAATAGATGATTAATTTAAAGGCCCAGCAAGGAAAAATATATTCCGGAACAAAACAAAATTTTCACTTACTGGATTAATTTTCACAAAGAAGTGACCTATTCCATTCACTCCATTTGTGTAATAAATGAGCCATCAGATTTCACGAGCTAAGCAAAATTGCACTCTAAAAAGTTTCAAAATAGGCATCCAACATTTCTGAAAAACAGTTTTTCAATTGCTAGTATTCAAGGAATAGAATAATTTCTAAATTACTACCCAAAAGCATATGACACTATGTTCTTTATGTTCTTGATTAATATGTTCTTTATACTTTTAGAGGGGGTATTCTGACTGAAGATGTTGATACAGTTAATCAGTAATTAGTCAGTAATCCATGCTTTTATGATTCAATGCTTGAATGAATCAACTTGCAGGCAAGAACTATTACTGTTTTTTCTAATAGATATGGTGAAATATAAATAATTAAGTGAAGTCATCATGGTCACACATAGAATCAGCAATAAAAACTGTTCATCTTGAACAAGTGGGTTAAATATACCAAACAGTTGTACACTATAGCAAGTCAAATCACTCATAACTGCTTAGAAACTTTGAAACCATCTAGCCGGCCTTGAATATGAATTCCAGAAATTAATGCCAGTACCCTGGCTATACTTGAAATCAGTTTTTGTTCACTGTTTCTCTCTACCAAGGAATTTCATGGAAGGTCTGAACAATCACAACAGGGAACAAATTTTTATTGAAGGAAAAAACCCAAAATTTTCCATTAGAGGTACTTTCATATTTCTCCTTCCCCCACCAGCTGACTGTAAACACGGCAGACATAATCTTGGTTTTGAAGTACATAGGCATTTATTTTTTGGAGCATATTCATTTACAAAATTCAGGTTGTGACAAGTATCTTAAATGTATCTGGGTGACTGTTAAAACACCCCACAGTTTTTTCACAGCATGCACCCTTTGGCAGCACATACTCCACTGCATCATTTAGGAAACAGGAGACAGTTCCAGAACATTGATTTTCTAATACTGCAACTGTATGAAATCTTGCTTTGAACTCATTTGGGGCAAACTACTTAGGCAGTAATCTGAATTACTGGCTAAGAAGGAAAGTCTTCTAGGCTTAGTTAAGAAGCATTGAAAGTCTTACATTGTTGAGTAGAAGGAACGAGGAGGCTGCCATACAGCCCTTTCCAGGTATCCCACCTTAATGTTAATGGATATTGTGCTTATGACTAGCATTGGCAAACACAGAAATGTTTGTTTCTTCATTAGAACATATGCATATTATACATCTTCTGTAATATCATGTTACAAATAAGCTGGCATTGAGTTGACTTCAAATATTTCAATTTTATTCAAATTGATTATATTAGGAATTCTGGTTATATAGTAGCTTGTCAGCATTGTGTAATTTCAAAGGACTGGACACAAATCTTTCAAGAGGGAATAAATATGTTCCTTCTCAGGATTTCTTTTCTTTTTTTTCTTTTCTTTTTTTTTCTTTTTTTTTTTGGTTCTCCATACTGTGTGCTGTACACTCCATTGGAACAACCACAAATTACTTCTCTGCAACATTTTTAATGAGACATAATGATAAACGCTCTGTCTGGTAAAGCAGAGGAAGCAGAAATTTGTCAAAGTAAGAAAACTGCAACCTCCTTTCTGCCACAGGCAGACTTAAAAGAGAACTCCTAAGGCTTTGCAGATATTGCAGACTAAAAAAAAAAAAATTATTTTAGATGTTGGTATGCAGTACTGCCTAAAACCCTAGCCCAGCTCATATATGGCCCCTGATACACCAGAAGCATATTTGACTGGTATTAAATAAGAGCAAATAAAACATTATTTAGCTCTGACTGAAATCTAAAAACACAAAACAACCCCCAGGACTTTATGAACTTACATTTAGCAATCTTTTTCAGAAGCACATTGGGAAAAAAGGAGTGGTATATCCTAAAGGTGAGTGGGGAATGCAGCTTAATTCTTCTCCTTCACCTTCACTGCAAGTTAACAGGAAGACTTTACTTTGGTTGATGCTTCAACTTAGTCCAAGGCATTTCTTCATTGTCTTTCACTCCCTGTTTCCCCACATTAGCATTCGGTATGCCACTGGCCTATTAATAGCTTGTATAAGCATGCACTGCAGACATATTCACCAGCACAGTTGCACATATGGCTGTCACTCCATGTTCTGCACTGAAGGATGGATCCTTGTGGAAAACATTTCTGCCCTCAGACTTCCACTAGCCAATTTGACATCTTCCCCAGATCAGAGACCCTTGCTGGCACCTCCAGGGGCACACTTGGGCCCATGCACATGCTGGCTCCATGAATATTTAACAGAGAAATTGAGAAGAGGCTTGCTAGTGATCCATCTGTTAAGTTGCTGGAGCTATACCAGGGACCCACGAGTTGGCTGCGGAGTTCTTCCACAATAATGCCAAGGTTCAACAGAGAATTTAAGGTATTCAGTTGATCCACTGCCCAAAGCTGACTACTGGCAGGGAGAGTGGCCACAGTGCATAGCTGGTGACAGCAGATTTACCACTGAATAAAGCCAAAGCTATCTCTGAAATAATCAGCTGTGACTAATAATAAAAAGCAACCGTACACTATCCTTTTTTAGGATAAATTTAGGATGTTTCTGCCCTATTTAAAGTAGCTAAGGTATGCTGCTTCACACCTGATTTTAACAAAGCCTGGTATTGTACTACCATGCCAAATAATATCCCTTGGACTTTTTGGCTTCCAGAACTCACATCCCTTCCCAATGCTGCATGATAATAACTGTATTTTGGGAAGAGAGAATGTGATAAAAGGGAGAATAACACAACAGATAGTCCATTATGCCATCTCGTGCCGCCTAATGAAATATGTTTGTTGCTTGGGGAACAACATCAGGATTTCTAATAAATCATTGATGGGTCATAAAAAAGTTGAGTCAGCCTCCTGCAGGGTATATCACTCCTGCATGAACATGGAAGCTGTGGAATAGCAGCTAAATTTTCTCTCTCCCTTTCATAAATTTTAGATTTTGTTTTTGTCCTTTAAAATTGAAATGATCTTGTGCTTTAAAAGTCAAGTAAGCCACATTATTACTTTTCACACAAGTTCAACTATTTTAAAAGAAAGGTTAGAAGAGAACAGTTGGTCATTTTTTCTCAGCATGAAGCAGCAGTTTTGACTTTAGGTTGGATCTGCCTGCATTTTCTTTTTTTCTCTTTGTCACTTCCTCCCAACTAACAATCTCCAGGGGAGTCATTCAAGGCTGGAAGAAACCTCTAAAGGTTTGCTCCATTAGAAATTTTTTAGCTTGTTTAAGTAAAACTATTAACAAATGAGGTTAGTTGACACCATATAAACTGGATGTCAGCAAATACAGGGAGAAGCTGTGTTCAACGTAATGGTCTCTAGTCATTCTTAAACCCTGCGAGACAAAAATATAACCCTGTCTACTAGGTTATGATGCTGAAAAAAGACTTCTGTTTCTCCACATTGACAACAATTGGCAGCATCATGAGAGCTAACTCAGTTGTTAAAACCATGTCTAAACACAGTAAAAATGCTGAAATGCAGTAAAGCCCTTAAGTACCATTAAAAAGACAGAGTATTTAGTAAAACTATGGCTGTGGTTTGATGGCACCATAAATCTGTCTTGAGTTCTCCAACTTAATGGTGTAGGAATACGACACACAGTCCAGCTCTGGCTGAAACTCAAAGTCTTGCAAAAAATTTACCCATTTTTTTCTGACAAGCTGCGTCCATACAAACATGTTGGTTCATGAACTTCTGGTCCATGAAAGAGCTTCTCTGGATTTCCCCATTTGGTCTAGTCCTGCCGTTTTTGCTCTGTATATTCAGAGTAACCTGCATGTCACCAGCCTTCTCTAAACATGACTCAGAGCTTCCATTTTTGCTCTGTTTCCATTTTTGTTTCTACTTGTGGTTGAACCTTCCCTGATCATGGACTCCTGTCCCAGCTCTAAGTAGTTAGACCTTTGGCACCCAGCAGCTGGCATAAACAATGTCTGAGTTTGTCCACTTCATGACTTTGCTTTTGTCTGTTTGGTGGCTTTGCTTGTCCTGAAGTTCTGTCTTTTGGTATCCAAACAAGAGCTGTTGGCCCAACCAGAACCCTGGCAGTGCACATCAGGAAATTGTCTGCCGTTCTCTTCTGCACAGGTGCTTCAGTGTAGGCTCCAAAGCAACCTGGAACAAGGCAGGCCAAGGCTGGGTTCCACAAGAGGCTACAAACAAGGCCAAAGAATTGACAATCTAGAGCTGCAAGATTAACATACCTTTAGTCTGAAGCACTTCAGAGCATCTGAGGACATCCTTTAATGTTAGTTCATTTCACCCAAGGAAGAGGGACCTCCCAAAAAAACCATGACAGGGCTATCCGGAGAGTAGAACTTTGCCAATTAACTTGCCAATTGCTTGATTCTGGTTAACAATTAACCAGAATCAAGCAATTGATCAGCTTGTCACAGACTAGAAAATGTACCCTTTTTTTCTGGTCATCTGGAGAGGAAGGCTTAATGTCTTTTTCTGGGGATGCAGTTAAGCCCTGAATGCTTGGCCAAAAAGCTGGTTGTTCTGTGCTGACAGTCACCCACCTGCACCAGACCAATTCTATTTGTCTAAGCCTACGCCACACTAAAGGTTTTCAACAAAAAGATCCTACACTTTGTGTCTGGGAGCCACCCTAACTGGAGTCATACTCTCTCCACACACAGTTTCCACACTTGATTAGGCTGGAACAAAAAGACAGCATTTTTTTAGAAATCTCTGAGGACATCTACGCATGTACAAAAATCTCAGTGACAGTTCATTATACTCAGGAAAGCATTTGGTGAAGTAAGGCCAGCCTGTATTCACATTTCCCCTCCTGAATAATTACCAGTCATATGTTACATCTCAGAAATGTGGTATAAGACTGAACTGTAGTTCAAAACACTGATACAGCATCCACCAGATGGTCCTCAATATATGAAGTCTCTCCCTTGATCCTGTGTGGGTTGCTTTTCCTGACCAAGATTTCAGCATTCGACTCAGTAACCACGCACGATAGCAGTATCATTCTGCACTTGGCTAGACATCTATCGATCATGGAGAAAATAAGTTTCATCATTATGTCTCATCACAGCCACTAAAGACACTAGCACAAGCCATGGCAGAGAGCATCACTAACACTTTAAGTTATTTTACACTCATTGGCTTCAGTTGGATTTATAATATTTCCTAATTTCTGCTGGATTTGGCATAGTAGAGGTAACAGGCAACACACAGGTAATCCTGTGTGTCTTAGGACAGGTACCTAAGGTACACACAAGGTGAGTCAGATGCTGGATGTAAGTTAGATGTTTCTTCATTGACTGCAGGATGTTGGACTACGTGCCTAGGTTTTAGGTGGCCTCAGTCAAAACAAAATGAATGCCACTGCTTGCACAGGTTCAGGGTGTAGTAAATCCTCCAGACAAGACAGTGGGAGCAGAGAGAAGTAGCAAATCTAGGCAAAAAGAAAAGCCAGCATGCCTCTGCTGGTGTGACTCAGTGCTAATGGTGCTCCAGCTCTTTTTTACCACTGCTAGCCAATAATTGACTCGGTGATGTTCTGCTACTCCAAGTGACCCTCTGGATGCAGGTGTTGGTGTATGTGACTGGCCTAGGAATTCCAGCCCATTTCACAGTGGAGCTGCTATACACAAGCTGCCTTTGAAAAAAATTCCACCCAGAGCCCATGGCTGGCTACTACTGGTCTTTAAGCACTGTCCCCTTCTCAAGACTGTCCAAGACAGTCGCTCCTGGATGATAGATTTGCCCTCACCCCTGACTGCAGTGCCTCTAGGATTCCACTCACAACCCAGAGCTCAGAAGCTCCCTAAGGGACTTAGCAGGAAGACATCTCTCATATAATTAGCAAAATCTGCAAGCTGCAAGACACCAATGACAGCTTGAAGAACTATCCCCCACATCTTCATTGCCAACGTACAGAGTGAACAAGGAGTTACATGTGCCTCCAGGGTGCTGGTCACTGCATGTAGCAGACACAGTCTTAGCCACACCACTTCTGTGTGTGTTAATTGTTCTGCAGCAATCGTCAAACCAGCCCATGCTGCTTGATATCTTCTGTGCGGTCTAGGTTGCCAGTGTCCTACACACATGGTTGGATGGGGTCTTCAAATGCTTCCACATCTGAAATGAGGCTGGAGAGGTGAACCTCTACTCAGGAGCCTTCCTGCTCAGAGGCACTGTTGTCTGCCAGCAACGATCGTTCCTGACACAGAGTCTGAGATCCTCAGACCAGCCAGTAGTCCTTCCAACCACTTTCAGAATAGTCCCTTTAGCAGTCAAAGACGCAGTCACAGAAATTTTACCTTCAGAGCCTCCCTACAAGACTACGGGAAAATGTTAGTCAGCTACAGACATATCCCGTCCCCACCCCAGGAATTTAAAAGCTAATTTTAGGAGTTTACTACTGTGGGCAACTCACTTTCTGAGGAGCTTATGAAGGAAGATTCATTGCCACAGTAAATCTCTGATACTGCCTGATGGTCAAAACTTGCAGGGAGGTTTGTCCCAACACTGTTCAGCAAAACTAATTACCAGGCAGGCTCTGTAGACTCTTACAAATTTCTCCATCTGAGGACCCAATTAGACAAGCAGAATTTGTAAACCACGCAACAATTTAACGGTGGGAGGCATCTGAAGTCAAGGCTGGAGTTAATATTGACAGTACAGAGATATTCCAGTCACCATTACATAAGGCTGTATGGCTTTGATCCCATGACAAAAGTCAGTTATTGTAACACTGAGTTAGAGAGCAATTAGTTTTATGCACACACACACACACAAAGTTCTTGGGAAGAGATATTACTATTTCTATCCTTAGTTAAAAAGAAAGAATTTATGCATTCACATACAAAATGTTTAACATTTCTGCTGAAAATGGAAACAAGCAGGATAGTTTTGACCTGTACTGCAGAGTGTTGTAGTGGAATCTGATCCCTGTAATCTAAATATACCCTGCAAGCAGCCATTCCTGTGGGAGGGCTGCATGCAACAGCAGCAGCAATAAACAGGATGATGCACAATACACAATTTTTTGCTTCTTTAAAAACATGTTGTTCTTTTCATAATGAAACTTGAAGTCTGTGTGTCTTTAATTCTCTCTTTTATTAATTCCAGTGCCTTCCATTTCCCCCAAAAATAATCTTTCACATACTGCTCTCCTCATTTCTCCTGCCACACACAAAGCATTATGCAGCTTGTCTGGCTCAGAGCTATGCTGCACTGCTCAGCCAGTCAGCACACATACATTGACTGGCCAGTTAGATGCCCCCTCTCAGAATGGGTAGTGGACTGAATTCTAGCAGAGTTTCTCTCTAGAACATTCATTATGGTTTCTACCTAGCCATTTCATGCCATCTATCCAGCATTAATATTTTTATCCTCCTGCTACCAACATTTCCTAAGCTGATGAATGGGTTTCACACCTACTGGGCATGAAAGGTGTGGGCTGTTGGGAGGAAGCTAAAGGGAAAGTGACAGACGGAGCAGACAACATGATTTGATAAGCTAATTTACTCAGGAAGCTGGGCTAAATATGTAAGCCAGTACAAGATCATGTTTCTGCTTCCTCATGAAGATCGTTTTTTAAGGGCACAGGCACTTGAAGAAAGCAGATTTCTTCATTATGTTTTAAAGACATTCTTCAGAAGCTAATGTGGGTGTTCACCTATACTACCAAAGAGAAAGGGACCGCTCACTGAGGCTGGGTGTGACTGCAGCTACACTGCACAGAAAGTGGCCCTGTGTCTTTCCTGGTTTGGATATATACCAACAGATTCCAGCAGAAATGGCTAGTGTCAGACAGCCTGTCTGAGGAGTCAGCTGTGACCCTGTAGACAAAAACTTTGGATAAAGTACCGTCAACAATTTCTATTCCCACTAAAATTAAGATTCCTGGTGGACAGGTCTAGGTCTCTTTTCCATGTGGTCTATAAGACAAAGCTACACAGAGGTGACAAATGTTTCAATACTGTGATGGAACACTCTAAGAAGTAGGGACTTTCAGGTTTTTTGCACAACATGTAGGAACAATAAACACACAAAGCTCCACTGGAAGACTTTCACCTCCCCCACATCACCACTTCCACACACATGACACACACAGAGAACACCTTCCTTCAAAATTCAGCCTCCTGAAGTTAGAGGGAATATTTCAGGGCTCTTCAGCAGAATCAGCCCTCATGAAATAGAGCTCTCTTTTGTGAGACTGAACTTGTTTCCTTAGACTCTGTCAGGGTTCTTTGAACAGCTGGTGTCATACAACCCGTACGTTGCCTGCCCCATCCCCACAGGCAAATCAGACACTAATTTTCCTGAGTCTCTTGCTTGTAGTAAACCTATCCTGAACATGTGATCCAATCACAATACTGTAACATGTAACTACTGTAATTACAAATTTATAATGGAGTTAAATTGATTCTCCATTTCCACCAGCATCTCCAATGGTTCTTGAAGTCATAAATAAACTTCTGTTTAAAATTGTGGCGTTTTTATAAGTACTGAAATGAAAAATAAAAAGTTCTGATCTTTGCCCTTGCTTCTTATTTCCTCTTTTTCCAAAACTTTGTGAAGAAACACTGAAGTGATGATGACAAGGAAAGTATTTATTCCTCTTGCTGCATTGGGGGGGAGAAGAGGCGACCATGCAGGAGGAAGACAGGACTGTAAGTAATGGAGGGAGCTTTGTAAGGCAAACCTGTAAGCCAGACATGAGTGAATGTGGCAAAAATTTATCAATGATGTTTGTTTGACAAATGTTTTCTGTGACAAGTATCACATTTTATGAGCAGCCTAAAAACGTTGATTGAATACCAGACTAACTGATTTGTCAAACATATTATTTGATGAAAGATGACAATTTATTGACTAATGGTTCACTTTTGTTAATCAGATCTCAAAGTCCTCAGTCAAGAAAAACTCCCCTCAGGCCAAATCCTGAAATTTTGAATTTGAACAAGAGATTGCTCCACACCAGAGTACACAGCTGTTCACTGCAGTCAAGATAGTGCTAGGAAATGCAGAAGATCAATCTTTGCACTTGAGATTCTGATTTTTTTTTGTCTGAACAAGGCATTCCGATGGCCATTATTAGTAAACAACATTTTTCTCCCAAATATCTCCAGCATTCTCTCTCCCTATCCAATTGCAGATGTTTGTACAAAACATTGCTGTTAAACTGCATGAAAGCACCAATCTTGAGAAAAGTCACCATCAACACTTGGTCTTCACTGGCACTCAGGAGCAGGTTACACCAGGCAAAGACTCAGGAGATCAACAGAGCCACCCAGAATTATAATAACTGTAGCTAGAATTATCATCAAAACAATTTATCACTTTATATATGTATTTAATCAACAGCATATTACACTTATCACTGAAATAGACCAGGCTTTTTGTGTTCCTGGTGTTGCTACTGACTTTTGCAGATAATCCCATACTAGTTCTGGTCAGCTTTCCATGGTGGTCATGTAGGCTTTGCAGTATCAAAAAGAAATTTCCTTCTGTTGCTGATCTTCATCTGACATGGTCAAGAAAAAAGGCATGAAGGTTGTGTGTGCCTATATGAGTGTAGGGATGTGGGACCTGGATGGGATGCTGGGAATTGAAATGCCAGTGTAATATTTCATAAACTTGAAGAGTAGAAGATATTTTATAATTTATTTTAGCTTGTATTTTGCCGCTACACCACCCTTTCACTCTACGGACCTCTCTATCCTCATTTCGAGCACTGCTAATTTTGGGTAGTTCTAAAGAAAATGTGCTATTTGAAAGCAGAAGGTGTTATCATGTGAAAATGTAACCAAATTAGAAATTATTGCAATAGCTGCCACTGCCTAATGATCAGAAGAAATCTTGCTTTGATGTCTAAACCAGAAATAATATAACGTTTTACTGACTACCTCTATCTAAACAGAATTGTATACTCTGAATGTATTTGCATATAGAGTTGAACTCTTCCTCACTCAAATTACTGCGGAGAAGCAAGATTTATACTATTTGATTGCATACGTACACTAGCACTTTAGATTGCTTGCTTCTGTCAGTACTGCATTTCTCCTGTGCGTGAATGACTCAGTTCAGCTTTCCTGTATGCTACTACTACGTAGTGACATACTGTTGCCAGAGAGGCATGCAAGGACAATGGGCATTCTATATAACTAGATTTTCACTGGGTTATAACACTTGAGTTATTTCTCATGTGTGACTGCTTTTTCCCCTGTCTAAACTTTATAACCATTGCAGGAGGTCAGATGAAGAAGCCAGAGTTAGAAGAGGACTACTGATGTTAATTGCACTTGAGAAAAGTGTTCTACATAAAACTCCTGCTTTAAAAAACACCATCAGAAACATGTGATTGGATGTAAATCAGAGAATAAGAGCAAAAGAAGAGCCCAGTTGGAGATATTTTGATGACTTGATGGAATCTGGAAGCAAGTCCTTCTAGCTTGAACAGTGTGCCTGAATTGACCAGAATGATATGGACTACATTAAAAGCAAGGACAAGTGAGATTTTAGTTCTCAGGCTAGGATACCCTTTTTCTCACATTTTCTGTGCCCTCTTCATTCTTTTTGCCGTTCTACAATTCTGTCTTTAAACTCTCCACCACATGACATTTGCAAGAAGGGAACAGAGCAGACCTGGAAGAGTCTCTCTGTGCTGCTCCACTGGTTGATGTCTACTACCTGAGCCAAGGAATTGCTAGAAACGTCTGGTTCTTGTTCCTCTTATTAGTCTTCCTGCTCAGAGGGGCACCTAACTCACACACCTGCACTGTGATTGATATAATTGTACATTAAAAAAAAATCCAAACATTGAGATAAAAATAAGTTATAAGTCAGATTTACTGTAGGTGGTTATATAGTAAAATGAATATGTAAGTAAAACTGATTGGATATAAGAACAGATAGAGATTTTTTTTTAATAAAAACAGATATCACCTTCATGCTCAATTTCACTCACTTGTGCAAATGTTCAAGCAAAGACATCTAATACAGTAATGGAAACTGCCAGAATTTTTCTGATAGCTAAACATGTCCAAAACACACCCTGCATTCTCTGTGTAAACGAGGACTTCTGTGTAAACGCTGCACCTTTCCAACCATGGACTGAATTTCATTGCATATGTATTTGTGTCATGCCTTCTTATTTTTATTGAGTTTGAGTTAATCCTTCACCAGAAAAAAATATGATGTAGTTTGACACCGAAAGCAGACTAGATGAAAGGAAGACCAAAAATTTGTGAAGATCAGGAAATAAGACCAAGTTAAAATACGGATTTTCAAAGTCTGCAATTGTGACCAAAATTTTTACTGGAAATTAAGACATGCTATTAATATGATTCCTCATGACACTACAAAAGGAATCCTGCAGTAGGACAATTCAGGTAAAGAAGCTAACTTTAGCACTCTTCAAGAAGTAAAGCTGTGAAAACAGAATCTGTTTACAAGCATTAAATCTTTTCCAGGTTTCAAAAGGATTCAGTATAGAAAACGGAAAAGTAAAATAGGTATTGCACAAAACTGAGAACATTATAAACTTTGAATATTATCAAATTAAAAAGTATCCATTTTTTAATGCTAAATATAGGCTAAAATACTCATGAGAAACTATTGGCATTACCAACATTTTTCCATTTCAATGAATTCTTGTGTAATTCCTGTGTTTCTAATCATAAAGGAGAGATTAAAATCATTATGTGGGTTGTCTTGTTTACCAATACGTTGAAAACCAAAATATTGTAACTAATACATCTTACATTAAAATGCTAATTAAAAATACCATAAGCATAGGTTGCCAAGAAAATCTTGGAAGGAAAATTGAGCTCTTTTCTGTGGGAACAACTTTGAAATTTTTAAAGGTTTTGCTGAAATGTTTTGTTGTTCTGTTAATAACACCACAATTATGGAGCAAAAAAAGTATTAAGAATGAACGATTCACAGGACTCATTCTGTTGTAATGAACTGTCACATTCTAAGCAATTTTTTTGCTGTGTAGTATAGTATAGAAGCCTGTAATCCAAGTGTTTTACAACAAGTACTTGGGTACTATGTAAAGTATATTTTAATGGACACATTATTTTATTACCTTGTATTGGGGCATTACCACACACTGGAACCTGGTCATTGCTCAAGAGGCCTGAGAAGAGTCAGCAGAATTTTTATACTTCTTCATGTGCATCCTGTGTCCAGCTGATCTAGCACACAGCAGGAAACATGCCGTGATCACCTCAGGTTGGGCACTGTTATTCTGCAGTAGTGGTCTGTCTGATCATAACATCTGCTCAACAAAACTTTGGCCTGTAAACAGGGATGCTGAGCTCTTGCTTTCTTGCAATGCCCATTAACTTGGGCCCAGATAAAAATCCCTCTCTTTTCCCACGTGAAAAAATTGGTACAATACTTAATTTCTCACAATTTAAAGACAGTCTCAGCGCTTGGTTTGTTTCATTACATAATCTAGTAGCAAGTAGCTCCTGATTATTTGCCCTCTCCCACTGGCAAGCCCTCCCTGGTCTGCCTGTTCTTTACAAGTTTTTGCTCACTGATCCTGGACTAGCCCTCCACAGAACATGGTTTTCAGAGCACTGTGTGCTTTGGATGACATTTCCAGAAGTACAAGAGGAGCTTTTGTGTTGGGCTGTGTACATATCGGGAGGTCAACACCAAACACAGCAAAGCTGTATTGACTCCCTGAATAGATAAGCCCCAGCCCCATTATCAAATAAAGAGATCTTGGCCTGAAGTGCCTAAGTCACTTTTGAAAAAATATGATCAGATTATTTTGTAAAATGTAACTTGTTTGACCACTTGGTTCCTGAAAAAAGTCAGCTGCCTCATATACACAGAAACTTTAACAAACTCAGGAACAGAAAGTACACATTTAGCCAGCTGCCTCCTTCCTTCTGTATTTAAATACAGTTTCCTTCAGGAGAAGAGAAGGATCGGGAATCTGTATCTCACTTCATTTACTCTCAGACAGAGAAATACAAGGCGATATTTTGAGAAGCAGCATGAAAAAATCCACCACAAAAGATAAAAGACTATCCTTTCAAAACCCGCCTTTTTCCTCAGAGAGGGGGGCTTTGTGATGGAAGCTCTCTGTTGTTGAGGAGAAAGCACACACCACGTATGTGTAAACATATCCCACATAGTCTGTGACGCACTGGTTCCCTTCTAAACATAGAGCATGTTATCAGCACTGCGGGACGGATCAGCAGCCAAGAGGCTGCTCAACACCATGTTTATCTAATGGACCATAATAGACAGAGCGACCGAGCACAATGGACAGTGAGATGTGTAAGTATGTTCTGAGCTAGTACAAGTCCTTTTTTCTCTTTTCCAAATGGGGAAAGGAGGGGGCGAGGGCATTACACAAGACAGATCACACGGCTGTCCAGCAGCCACTGAACCATAGCATAAAGGCCTTGTTTAGATAAATAATGACTCCTTTACTTTATTCTTAGAACTGGAAGTCTCTAGAACTGAAACATAATGTCCCACAACTGCTTCTGGCATCTGTTTTTCAGGGAGAGGATTGGGCCATTTATAAGGGGATCCATTTCCACAAAGGTTTGCACTGTTGCAGAGAGAATTCATCCCTTCCTGTCAATAGATCCCATCTACTTACAAAGGGCAACAAGGCAATGAACTAAGAGTTTCAACACAGTGTTTGGAAATTAACTAGGCAATCAAATCATGTGCCTTCCTCAAGCCTCTTCTGATCATCCTACAAAGTGTCCCAGGAAGAACATACTAAGCAAAGGAAAAACTAACATCACCTCAGAAGTTTGGATGTTAAGGTATTTCCTTCCCCATTGGTTGGGGGGGGAGGGCTGCAGTTTATTACTAGTTTGTTTGTTTGTCTTAACTTTATAATCAAGAACTCTTTCAGAATTCAGCTTCACAGTTTGCTGAGTTCTGGAAATTAGAATAACATGGTTGACATACTTCCAAGTACACGCAAAGGTTTAAGATTTCATTATAAACTGAATATCTGAAGGCATTCACAGACTACTTCACTACTCCTAAGACAACCACAGCAGTCTGAAAGGAGATATTTTCCCTCATCTCACAGTGAATACAAGAAAGAAAGACCAGAGCAAATAATGATGGTTTGCTCCCGAATACTATCTCTGTTTCTGCTGAGAAACTGCTTTCATGAAACACCTGCACTGTGAATAGTCTATTCATCAATTTATTCCTTTTTCCCTAATTGTGGCTTACTAGAAAATGGGGCATGAACTCTCTTAAATCCATTACATATTTTTCATTTATTCTAGTTCAAAAATCATATTTGTCTGTGGTTAGTTCATAACTTGATCATGACGAGTTTTACTATTCATTTCAGAGAGGGTGCCAGTGTTGGGTCTATCCAGGAGGCACCTAACTTCACAACAAAGTGATGCTCACTTCAATGTTTGACAAATACAAGATCTCGCCCTTAGCAAGGAGGCAGTGGATCCTACTCAAACACACATGCAGCCGATGTCAGGCAGGAAAAGGGAGTGAGAGGGGACAGAAAGGCAGGGAGAACCTCCATGTGACATTATAGCCAAGTAACAACTTGGTGTCTGGATGATTCTTTTGGACAGAGGAGAAAAAGGCCAGGAAGCATAACTAAAAGCTTGGTTATGTGGGGATATGACCAAATGAAGAGATAAGGATCAGGTAGGATGACCTATTTTGAGTGTCTCGCTTTTTTTACACTTCTGGGAAATTTATTACTGCAGAAAGTAGGAGGCAAAGAGTAGTTTAATTGACAGGCTAACACTGATGGATGCGATATTCCAGGGAGACCTCTGCCTAGGCAGGAGAGTGAGCAAATCTTTAAACTGACTGCACAAGTGCTTCTAAAATTTTGGCTTGTTTGTCATCTTTATAATGCTGTAAATTTTAGAATGAACTTTAAAGGGTAACCAGTAGGCATTCCTTGATCTACCTGCTTCACAAATAGTTTAACTAAGACTCAGGAAAGCAAGGGGGTTTTACTCCTGTTGTGAGAGGAAAGATTGGCAAGAGCATAACAAAGTGAAGGGCATTTAGGGATGCTATTTCAAGTACTTTAGAAATAAAACCACATAGTGACACCAAGCTATTCAGGAAGCTGTAATTATCTACTCTGTTTTGGAGAATACTTGTGACAAACCAGCCAGTGTTGTAAGTGGTAGCCTCAGATAAGAAAAGGAGCCTGTAAAATTCAGACTTCAGCAGAAACCCAAGGATGAGTCACAACCAGGGTTAAAACTGAAACAAAAGCCTACATTGCATTAAGATTCTTCATTAAGATAAATACTGAAGACAGACAGACAGACACACACACACACAGACAGACACACAGACACGCACACACGCACACACGCACACACGCACACACACGCAGTCACTATTGCCTCCTATTAGGAACAGTACGGTCTTTTCCTGATGATTTTATATACCCACCCTCTGGGGATACAGCTGACTGCTGGCAATTACCCTTGATACACCAGCAGGTATTTCCTGAGGGGAAATGACAATCCTAATAGCTAGTGGCTGGTAAGCCTCCAGCTGACTAAGGAAGTTTTAACTCCTGACAAACTGGGTCCTGTCCATTCACCTTGTCACAAGTATTTTAATGCTTTCTTCATAGACAACTCAATGTTCCTAGAAAAATTTTGTATTGGTTTAATGGGTGCAAAACTTTGCATCTCTCATTTCTATCTGCTTCTGGTTGCCAGGCTGTAGAGCAGAAATCTGGAACAGATCACAGCATGGCTCAGGTTCCCCAGATATCTCCACTACTTAGCAAACATGAGGGGCTGAAGGTCTCTGAGGATGAAGCATCACAACTGGTGAGGGAGAAGACTTTCCACAAGAGTGAGTAATAGAATCCACAAACCTTCCCAGGGCTGCATTTTAAAGGCAGCTGGGATGGTGGCTTTGCCTCTCTGCCACCCTGAGGTGCACGTAGCTGCCCCGCTGCCAGCTTTACCGTGTCCCTGTGGCACAGCCTCCTCAGCACACACTGAACATCTACCTCAGGACCCTGCCATTCCCAGGAACATGAGGCAAGATAAGGCTGGCCACCCTGTGTAGCTGCTCTCCTTAGACTTGGCAGCAAGGGGATGATCCTATATGAATTGGGGTTCTCAGTGAAACCCAAGCTTAGCCTCTCACTCAGGAATTTAAATGACAACGTTGGTGCTCAGTGAGCTAATTACCCACAATTGAAAATTTTAAGCAATGGTAGCAACAATATTTTAATAAAGAAAGAAGGGAAAATACCTAACAAAGTAAAACAACTGACTAATATGCACTACCTGAGCCACAAAGCATGACCATTTCACAGGCACCTTTGCAAAGCCGCACAAGTTTCTTCCTCCTTTCTGTGGTAACATTTCCCTTCCCATATTGAGATTTTCCCACATAATGAGATCAGTTCAAGCTACCTCTACTCTTTTGTCTTCCTCTTTCCCACTGGCTCTCTGCTAGTTGTGTCAGTTAACTGCTGCAGTTTCTGTTATTTCTCCTCTAAATAAAAATACATCTAGCTCTAAGAGATCTATCAGTCTTCTTGCCTAAGCAAGACTCTCAAACAGATTCTCATGTTTCACAAATTAGCAGGAGCCACTTTAATAGTATTTTCACCTCCAGCTTTCACATACTTACAGAAGAAGCCATTGCCTTACTCTGGTATCCTTACTCTCCCCAGGAATATTGAACAATAACTGTCTAATACACGCTTTCTGACATTGTTCCCAAAACTATTTACCAACCCATAGCATGCCTTTCCTTTTCTCAGAAGTGGCTCTCAGGCACAACAAATTACACATATAAAGCTAATGCAGCCACCTCTCAAACCAGCCCTTTGGATACTATCTGTTCTCCTTGGCAGATACTGACGGGAAGCCCCTGTAGTGGGGCCATATTCCTGGTGGGAAGGAGAATTACTGGAATGTATCACTTTTTAAGTCAGTCTTCCAATTTTTCCAATAAGTTGTCTGTGAGACAGTGAGACGTAAGACATCACTCATCTTAGTAGGGTATTGATAAATCCCATTGAGTTCAATAAGACTTTTGCTTCTCAAGTGCTTTGGTCGTTCTGGAAACTCCACTGCTAAACTTCTCAGGGTGAACATGAATCTAAAGAGAAGCTTCTCATCAGCTCAAACCCTGCTTTGGCATGTCTGGATCAGCTCTGGGAATCATAAAAATTAGATCCAACTCATCAAGATTCTAGAAAAACAAAAGAAAAGTTTCTTCCATTTTGTTGCCTGTTGATGAGATAAACAAACCCATGTTCCTACTTAAATATTTTCCCTCAAAATAATATGCATACACACATACATGTGTGTGTATATATATATATAAAATGCACACATGCATGCATATATAATATGAGAATATATAGAAAGTATGAATAAAACAAACCAGATCCAAACATTTTGAAAATTCAAATCCACCTAGATACAGTATGCAAACCTAAGGCTTTTATTTCTGACTTTTGGCACCCATTATTAGTTAACAATAGTAGAATAAATTATTTAACAATAACCAGGACCTAAGCATATTTTTTAGTATTTTGTTGGATTTTGCTTTCTACTTTAGATCAGCTTTAGTCTGTTGCTAGCTGGATTTGTTTACTTAAAAATATTTCTGAATGCTTTGATAGAGACAAGTGTTCTAATAGTATTGCCAAATTTTTGCCAGATTGAAAATGTGCATAGCTTATTTTCCTTCTAAGACTGCACAAGAACACTATGTTTCAGGTCTCAGTTTGCAAATCCTACAAGTTCTCGCTCATAACTTTTTTAAGACTGTAGTGCCTACATGGCCAAAGCACTGATCATGACCTTACCATGCATAGTTTCACTAGTTTGCACGACTTCCTCAGTATGTGGTTCTGAATAAATTTGTACTGTATCACTGCCTCCAACACACAGTTTAGAACTGCAGTTCTAATAAAGACATAGGCACATACCAGACTTTCCAAATATTTGCTCAAAAGGGAGCCAGAGAAGCAAAGCCTACAGCCAGGAAGTGCAATGCATGATACAATTATCCATCCTTTTTTGGGAAAAGACTACCAACTACTTTTAAAAAGCACTCTTCAATGGACTGATGACTTGAATGCACTATAAGCTTTCTACATAACTCAAACTGTCCGTGTTTGTGTGTCAGTGTTAGTAGCAAAGTTCAGATCTCAGAATCTCGCAAAGCAGAATGCAGAGGTGACCCAAGGGAGTGCATGACAGAAAAGGAAACCAAAGAAAGTGGCTGACACTAATAGGCAAAGCTGTGGCAACTTTTTGATTTGCTTTAAGTAGAAGAATATAGATAGGGAAAATCATTTGACTTTGGAGAGTAGGATGAAGACTTTGTATACTTTGTACTTTTCCCAGTTCAGCAACCCACACTGGTCACTCCCTTTGGGTTATTTCTTGCTGAAGAGGAGATTCCTGTGACTAAGCAGGTCTTTGAGGGGAACAATTTCAATTTCCAAGTGATATTGCCACACTCCCTGTTTTGGCTTGACAGCAGTGTAGGACAATTCCCTGGCCACTCAAGAAGAATTCTCCTTCATGATTCCAGGCAATCAGTTTTTTACTCCCTTCTTCCAGCATCAACCCGATATTGTGGTGGTAAGCACTGAGCCAGTCTAACATTTTTTGTAAAATTCTCTGCAAAGGTTGTGAGATGCACACCAAACTTAACAGATTGATTTAACATGAATATGTATAGGCTATTTAGATTATACTCAGCTTAAAGTCTGGAAGTAGACCCCAGCTGCTTTTTCTGCAAGTGCTAGCAAATATTTCTCATTGCTCTCCCAGAGTAATCTGAAGAGAGGGGGGAAAAAAAAAAACAAACCACAACAACAACAACAACAACAACATTTAAAAACAAAAATAAAATAAACACACCAAAAAAAAGAAAAAAAAAAAAACGACCAACAACTAAAGCAATCTCTGCACTCTTCAGTCATAATTAAAGTCTTCCTGATCTTAACTCCTGACGGGATTCATGTTGTCCTCTCCTAATACCTGCATTGAAGAAAACCTCTTTGAACTGTTGGCCCTATACTCTTTGGTAAAACCTTAGACTTCAGAAAAACTATTCCTTGTAGAATTCAATTTGTAGTGGCCATGTGGCATGTGCTGGCCTCTAACATGAAGGTGAGTAGAAATATGGGGATACTTTTACAAAGGGGAGGAATTGCACTCTTGGGAAAAAGCAGTTGATGACTGACCAGGGTAATTTAAAAATCGTTCTGGTATTTTGGGCAACAGTCTATCAAAACACAACTCACATATACCATCATTAGAAACAAGACAAGGAAATAGAGAACGTAATACTTAATGAAAATGACAACATAGAATGAAGATTGGTCTCTGGAGAGAGAAGCGAGGGATTTTGAATAATCGGTGTTTGTGTACACAGAAAACAAAAGAATTAAAAACACAATTGCTGGCTGCAGAAAGAGTAAATACCAAAAGATCTGTAACAAACAGGCATGGTCAGAAGAAGAATCACTAACATCCACATGCAGCTGGCAAACCATGACATTAGGCAAATTATGGAAAACGAGGAGAATTTCTTAAGAGACAGAGCAAATACTTGAGAGAAAGCTCAGTAACATGAATTAAAAGTTAAAATAGACACAAATGTAAAATGAAGTTTTTCACAGTTATTCCTTGAAGAGAAAGGGATTACCATCGCCAGAATTCCACAACTACTTTCAACTTTATCCCTCTCTGTGAGGTTAAAGTTATTAAGCTGCAGTGCATTTCTTAATGACTGGGTCATATTCTAAAGTTCAGAATTACAACATAGCACAGGAAATATTTATTTCTCCAACAATTTAGGGTTCATTGCTTCTTAGTGAAGACTTTTTATGTCAAATGACAAGTTTCAAATCTTTCCTAATGAAATGCAAAAACAGCAAAAGGGAAACAAAAGAGAATGAAATTTTTGTCTGACTTGTTCAGAAATGGCCCATCTTTTATGTTCAAGTTTTAAATAATAACATAAAAATCATACTGGGACAGAAACTACTTCAGCAGAATTCGAGACGACTCATTTCAGAAAGGTATGGATATATTATAATAGTGGTGAGGCAATAATAACAAGAACTGTAATTGGAACTAGTTATTACTGATTACTTTGCCTGAAATAACAAAGATTTGAATTTTCTAAATACAGGCAGAGGTAGTGCATATACTTCTGGACATGGCAAAAGATAATAACTTCTCAATACACATGGGGGAAAAAAAGACCAATAGAAAAGCCATGTTGAATTTAACCTTGATTTGAACAGAGCCTGGTTCTAATATCAGAGATTGTTAAAACAAAAGCTCTATCCCCCATGGTGGAAAATCTCATTTGTTTCTGCCCAAGCAAAAGTCAGGACAAGGATCCCCAACCAGATCACAGTTAAAGGCTTTAGGCTGCTCCCTATGAGTACTGGTTCCATACTAATTCCTTCCCTACCACCCCCTCCTCCACCCCCCC